>CM060373.1:24813944-25249358 GCA_030545235.1 Helianthus tuberosus
ATTTACCTGAGCTAGCAATGCAATTTATACTCAGCCAAATATTCTAATCAGCAAGCACAAGTACTTCTACTGGGGCTCTTAATCTGGAACGAAGGTTTTATTAACCTATTAGATTCCTAACGGGTCTTATTTAAGTTGAAACTTAGACCGGTTAGTTTTAAGGAAATGTTCACGGTTCAAAACGCATGATTAAGCGAAGACCAGAATAGAATGTGATTTAGACCCGACAAGTTTGGAGACTTGTATAATATGGGTAAACTAAACACATTCCGTATTTTGAGGCAAAAATGATAAGGTTTGACCCGTTTTGGTCAATTTATGCAAACTAGTTACATAAACCGATCCGAACGCGAAATATGGTAACGGGTAACCATAAGAGTCATATACATGTTTCCTAAGTTAATATGCCTTAAATATGTTGTGACATCAGTAAGATATCTTCTATTATGCCCAAAACGGATTTAAACTCAAATTATGCCCCGTAAGGGCATTTTGGTCATTTAAAAGGTTATAAAAGAGTTTAATTAGTAATCTGAGTTATAGGTCTGATATAATCAGTAAAAATACTTAGTTTGATAAGTTATAATAGTAGGGTATCATATATATGTGAAATTTATTAATTATAACGATTCTATGTACCGTAGGGGCATTTTGGTAATTTCACATAAGCTTAAAAGGTCAAAACCGGAAACCTGAGTTTAAAACTTTTCCTTACTGTTAAAAATTTACTGAATACATTAGTAGGCATCGACCCTTATATGTTTAAAATAGTTTTGATACATACTATGCGTTAAAAACGCTTAAAAAGGCGGTTTGGAGCCATTTCCGGGTTTCCAAAGGAAAAATGCTATTTTTATTATCCCAGAAGGCTCAAAACATTTTATTTATCATATTAGATCAGTAGAAAAATATCAAAAGGATTTGTAAAACTCATTTTATAGCCCAAAAGGGCAAAATCGGCAATAACCGAATCACGCTTAGAACTCTATGTTATGCTCAGCCTAAAAATAAATAAAAATCTTCAAAAATCCCAAAGTATTATATTACATCAGTGGGTAAAATGTTTGGTATAAAAAAATTGGTTTAGATAGGCTTTACGCTAATTATGTCGTTTAATTAATAAAAGGCCTTCTAATTACGCTATTGAGCATAACTCCTAATCTAGACCTCCAACTGATGTGAAATTTTAGGGACATGCTTATAAATCAGTAACAAAGATTATTGTCCTCTCACATTACCAAAATTCTCGTTTTAAGATCAAATGGGCATATTGGTCAACATTAGGCATTTAACGGAAACATCGGACAATCAACGAGTCAAGTAGTATAATCGCAGAGGGTTATACTATTATACAAGTTGGTCCTAATGAAGCTCTAAGGCATTTCTAAATCATGCTAATATGGGTCAAAACTGAAAGTCAAAGCAGTGGTCAATTTATGCGACTTTCGGTTCCGAACCGGTCCTAAACTGAAAATTGTCGAGTTGAACATATTTAGACATGTTCTTACATTAATTACCAAGTTATGTTAATGATAAAACAGGTTGCATCGCTTCTACATTGCTAATTATGTGTTTATTTGCAAAATTGCTTCCTGTTGACTTTTTAAGATCAAGTTTGACCCGACAATTGACCTACTTAGAGTGAGAATCAGAGGGTGCCCTTTTAAGGGTTTATTGCCTACATAATTACCAACTCATAGGTACTTTCAATTTGTAATTTGACTGGACAAATTAAGATTAATGACGAACTCAAACCTTAATTATGACGGTTTGACTTTAAGCTAATAAACTAAGCAAAACTGAATTAAGGAAGGTTAAGAATACTTACCAAGGTCCTAAGCACGACTAATGATCACTAGGAATGAGTCTTGAGCTCCAAAATACTCCAGAAGTGAAGTTGTGAAGTTGCAAGTGAATGTGATCAAATGGTGTAACATGTGGCTTCTTATATTGGAGTTTAGATTCACCAAGATCATGCCACAATTGTCTATGGGATGATTCCTGATCATCCCAAGTGTCCCTAGGCCCCTAAAAACTATCAAACAAGCCCCTTGAATCGAAAAATGGTGAATTGAGGCGGTGTAACAGGCTGAAACCGGTAGCTGTGAAGTTTTTCTGTTACTGGGCGTGGCTTACGGACCGTAAGGGTCCAGCCATACGGTCCGTAAGGACCAGGCCAGCTCACCATAACTTTTAAAAGTTGACATATTTGGCCCCTGGTCCTCCCAAACTTGATTTTAACATGGTTTCTTGCACTTGTAACCCCCAAACTTGACTTTTAAGGACTCCAAGTCATAAACCAACTTTGTTAAGTCCCCGGTTATTCATACGATCACCGAAAAGTCTTAAATTTCAACGTTGACGCTTTTAACCCCTCGTATACGAATATTGTCATAACTTTCTCATACTTTATCGGAACCTTGTGAAATTTTAATCACTTATTCTAGTGAGCATAATTAATCATTACAAAGCTTCGGGTTTGAAAAAGGTCACTCAGAGGTATACTTTAAACATGTTGACGCATTTAACCCCTGTAGTTTGTAATTCCTTACTTTCTTTCACAATTAGCTTCGTATGATCCATGATTTATCCGTTTAAGGGTATAAACATCATGTGGGGCTGTCGTGAAGTATATTTATTCATTGTTGACACTCTGAATCCTTTTATACACACAGATTCCTTGTTCGTCAACTTTAGTCCCTCAAAGTCAATTCTTTACATGTTTAAAGTCCGTGACACGTGTCGCTATATTATTGGACATGAATTTTCGAGGTGTTACACTTACACTTTTCAACGATAAACTTCGACAGTTGAGTATTGCAAGATAGGTAGGTTGTTACCTTTGAACCTTCTTTTGTGAAGCATACTTAGCTTACTAGCGGTTTGTAGACGCGATGTCCTTGAACATACCCCCATTTGTGTAAACGACAATACACTTCACACAATACTCTCCCTGGTTTGGCCAAACCCTCATTGTCGTGTCCTATTATGGTCCCGGAACAATAGCCTGGTTCTGACAGAGCTCTAGGATATGCGCACCCCACAAATCCATTCGAAGCGACCCCACTTTAATGTCACTGATTGGAATGGACTAGGAAGTATATATAAATCCCTTTTATTTAGTTTGGGGTACTCCCCCATAGTGACTCCGTTTTGGTAATATGATTAAGTTTTCCTGTTGAACTTAGATCTTGGGATCTCCAGTCAACTAAGTTAGGTTTCCCTCATATTCCCATTTATCACGGGCTTTAGTCCCATTCCTCTTGACGACGTTTCTACTAACAGTCTTCTTATGCCTTTTGTAAACGGGTCTGCAATGTTATCCTTTGATCTCACATAATCAATTGTGATAACACCCGTTGAGAGTAGTTATCGTACCGTGTTATGTCTACATCGCATATGCCTTGATCTGCCATTGTACATCAAGTTTTGAGCTCTACCAATCGCTGATTGGCTATCACAATGTATACAAATGGCTGGCAAAGGCTTTGGCCATCTTGGAATATATTCCACGAATTGACGTAGCCATTCCTCCTCCTCACCTGACTTATCCAAGGCGATAAATTCAGACTCCATTGTGGATCTCGCTATGACCGTTTGCTTAGAAGACTTCCATCAGTGTATCCTTCGATCACTGCTGGTTGTCGATTATAATGCAGTCCATGATCTCTTGTGTATCTTATGTATCTAAGCACCCTCGTGATAGCTTTCCAATGCTCCACGCACGGATTGCTGGTGTATCTACTTAGCCTACTCACCGCGTAAGCCAAGTCGGGTCTAGTACATGTCATTAGATACATTAAACTGCCAATAATTCTTGAATACTCTAACTGAGTACTCCATCTCCTTTATTTTTCTTGAGATGTTGGGAGGTATCAACTGGAGTTCGAGCTACACTCGTATCTCCCGAGTTGAATTTTTCAAGAATTTTATCCACATAGTGAGATTGACTTAACACAAGACCATCTTGGGTTCTTATGATCTTTACTCCAAGAATCACATCATCTAAACCCATGTCTTTCATGTCAAATCGCTTTCAACATGCTTTTAGTAGCTTTGATAATTTTATCATTACTCATAATGATAAGTATATCGTCTACGTAAAGGCATAAGATCACATAACCTTCATTTGTTTCTTTGAAATAAACACATTTGTCGCACTCATTTATTTTGAAACCATTGTCAATCATGACATGATCAAACTTTTGGTGCCATTGTTTTGGTGCTTGCTTCAAGCCATACAAAGACTTGACGAGTTTACATACTTTACCCTCTTGACCTGGGGCAGAGAAACCTTCAGGTTGCTCCATGTAAATCTCTTTTTCTAAATTGCCATTTAGAAATGCGGTTTTAACATCCATTTGGTGAACTTCCAAATTTCTTAAAGCCGCTATTGCAAGAACCAATCTAATCGATGTTATGTGCGTCACAGGCGAGTAGGTATCAAAGTAATCTAGACCTTCCTTTTGTCTAAATCCTTTAATCACCAACCTAGTCTTGTACTTATCAATACTTCCATCAGTTTTCATCTTCCTTTTGAATATCCAACGATATCCAAGTGGTTTGCAACCAGGTGGAAGATCTACTAACTCCCAAGTATGATTTTGCAATATAGAATCAATTTCATTCCTTATTGCCTCTTTCCATTGAGGTCCTTCTGAAGAGGAAACCGCTTCGCGATATGTATTGGGCTCGCCCTCAACCATATAGCTAACGAAGTATGGACCGAAGGATTTTTCAACCCTTGGCCTTTTACTTCGCCTACGATCACCTTCTTCAACCTCAGGTCATTCATGTATCTTATCATGAACTACCTCATCAACTGGTGTAGATGAGCTTTCACCTACTTCAAGAGTATGTGTTGATGACGTTGCATGTGTTTGTCTTCTCAAAGGAAACACATTTTCAAAGTAAGACACAACGTTAGGATTCACCTCCGGATAGTGTTTACGTGTACATCTGGATTCTTGGACTCATGTACAAGAAAGCGATGTGCACTACTTTGATGCGCATACCCAATGAATATGCAATCAATAGTTTTGGGTCCTATCCTAAGAGCCTTAGGAGGTGGTACAATCACCTTTGCTAGGCACCCCCACACTTTCAAGTATTTGTATGAAGGTTTCTTCCTTTTCCATAACTCATATGGAGTTTCGTCTCTCTTTTTGAGTGGTATCTTGTTCAAAAGATAATTAGCCGAGAGAATGGCTTCCCCCCCCCACATTTCCTGGCTCACCCCAGAAATTATCAACATGGCATTCATCATTTCTTTCAATGTACGGTTCTTTCGTTCTGCCACGCCATTTGATTGTGGAGAATAAGGAGGTGTACAGTCATGTACAATGCCACTTTTTGCGCATAAATCGGCAAAAGGTGCAACATATTCGCCTCCTCGGTCGCTTCGCAAAGCTTTTATCTTCTTTTGAAGTTGATTCTCAACTTCATTTTTGTACAAGATAAATTTACTTATTGCTTCATCTTTACTTTTTAGTAAATATACATAGCAATATTTAGTACTATCATCAATAAACGTGATGAAGTACTTATTTCCACCTCTTGTGGGTACGGCTTTTAAATCACAAATATAGGTGTGAATTAAATCAAGGGGTTCGGTTATTCGTTCAACCAATTTCGATGATGATCTTGTAAGTTTGGATTCTACGCAAGTTTCACATTTATGATGTGAATCAATATGGAATGTTGGTATACAATTTAAATTGATTAAACGGCGTATTGAATTAAAATTAACGTGACCTAATCTACCATGCCATTTATTCGAATCAGAAAACTCAAGCATATAAGTAGAAGTAGTAGCAATTTTATTCATATTCTTCTTGACTGCCATTACATTCAATTTGAACATACCATTTTGGGCATAGCCCTTACCAACATACATTCCTCGTTTAGTAAGTACAAATTGATCGCTCTCAAATACTAAACGAAATCCAAACTTATTAAGCAACCATCCCGAGACTAGGCTCTTGCGCAAGTCTGGAACGTACAACACGTTGCTTAAAGTGAGCTCCTTCCCTGAAGTCCACTTCAAAATCACCGTTCCTTCACCCTTGATGTCGGCGGTGGCTGCATTTCCCATGTACAACTTCTCATCTCCCGCAAGCTCCTTGAAGGTGGTAAAGAGGCTCCTGTCTGGGCGTACATGACGGGTCGCTCCCGTATCAACCCACCATCCTTTTGGAGTGTTGGTCACAGCATTAAACTCATCCAACATTGCGGTTTTGTCGGAAATCATTGCCACCAAAGGCATTCCGTCTTCATCCACCATGTGCGCACGCTCACGCTTTGGTTTCTTGCATTGGTTAGCCCGATGCCCCGGCTCGTCACAGTTGTAACAAGTACCTTGGAACGTTTGAGGTTTCTTTTTCACAACCCCTTTCTTCGGTCCAAGTTTGCTAGCCTTTGCTTTCTCTTTGTCCTTTTTCCATTTACCCTTCTCGCCCTTAGAGGATTGCCCATGCTCAACCAAATTTGCGCTAGCAGAAGTTTGCGCATGGCTGCCTTTTAGGGCAATTCTATTGTCCTCTTCAATCCGAAGACGAACAATAAGATCCTCTATAGTCATCTCCTTTCGTTTGTGTTTAAGACAATTCTTAAAATTCACCCAACCAGGAGGTAACTTCTCAATCATCGCTGCCACTTGGAATTTCTCGCTAAGTGTCATGCCTTCCGCAAGGATGTCATGTAATATAATTTGCAATTCTTGGACTTGATTCATAACTGTTTTAGAATCAACCATTTTGAAATCCAAGAAACGGGCTACCACAAATTTCTTTGTCCCAGCATCCTCTGTTTTGTACTTCTTGTCCAAGGCATCCCATAAATCTTTGGAAGTCTTAACATTGTAGTACACATTATACAATGCATCCGAAAGCCCGTTTAACACATAGCCTCGACAAATGAAATCCGAGTGCTTCCAAGCCTCTACCGCGCTCAGAGCCTGAGCGTTGGTCTCCCATTCCGCAGGTTGGGGAGCGGTTTCAGTTAAGAACCTCGCAAGGTTCATGGTGGTCAAGTAGAAGAACATCTTCTGCTGCCACCTTTTGAAGTGTAGACCCAGGAACTTCTCGGGTCGTTCAGCGTGATTAGCCACTGTGGACGCTCCCACAGTGGTGGCGTTCAGGGGGGTTCCCGTCACAACATTTGTGGTGTTGTTAACGTTGACATTTTCGTTCGACATTCTGGAAAATTAAAATTTAAGGTTTTAGTCAAAAGGTCTGATTTACGCAAAAACCAGAAGTAAACTAGTAAATTTTAATTTTACCACAAAATTACTGTTTCGGCTTCTAAGTCCAACTTTGAAGACCAAAAACAAAAATTTTATAATTTTTAGAACTTACTGTTTGGCTTCTAAGTCCAACTTTGAAGACCAAGGCAGAAAGTTATTAGCAAATTTAGGACAAAAATCTGAAGTAACCAAATTGTTTTTAACCAAAGTCGCTCATTTGAAGAAGAAAACAACAAAAAAAATCTGTTTTTAAAACACAAACTGAGTGAATCAAAACTGGTTTGAGTCACAAACAGAATGGTTTTTATTACACGAACGGTTTTAAAAATTTGTTTTAAGATTGTAGGAACCGTTCGCGTAATTAAAATAAAATAAACAAATTTTATACAACGATTACAATACAGAAAAAGAAGAAAGCAGAATTACATTATACTTTTACAACTGAAATAAACAAATACAAGAAGGGGAAGAAACAGAATGACTGAGGCACGTGTTCAACACGCTTCCCTTAAAACAAATTCCGAGTCTCCCAGGAGTACTCGTTTTGTTTCCCAGGGTACAACAGCCGAAGCAACGTACTGCCGAAGATGGCCTACAACCCGAAGGCTACCTTGAAAAGAGCAAGTGGAAGATCTGAAAGCTGTGGAGAGAAAGTATGTGTTGCTGTTGTGTAGCTGGTGTCTCCTGCAGCTGGGTATGGAGCTGTATTTATACAGCTCCTAAGTCGAAACAGTCAAAAGGAATTAAGGAGAGGCTTAAATTGCATTAAACGTCTTCAATGCAATTTAATACATCATTTAATTCGCTGTTGAAACCGTTTGACTCGTTAGTTTCGAATGCAGAATTGAAACTGCTTCGTCATTAAATGCTGGAAGCTTCTGCGCGCGCGCAAGACACACTGGTGCGCGCGCAGGTCAGCACGCTCATGCGCGCTGCGTCCGTTTGGCTCACTACCATGCGCGCGTGCGCCACACTGACTCAGGTCTATGCGCGCGTGCGCCACGTTACCTGTGGACCTCTACGAGCACGCCACACAATTGCGCCGTATTGGCTCACTCTGGTGCGCCGCGCACGTCACATCAGGCCCCATGCACCATGCGCACCCGCGCGCCTTCATGCATGTGTACTCGCGCGCGGACTGCCACTTCACGCGCCTCGAACCTGCACACCACTTGGTCCTTGCAGCCTCTGTGATCCACCACGCGCACGTGGTCAAAAATACAAAGGCGGCTCTCAAGCGGCTCGCGGCGATGCGAGCGTGCGCCTCATTGCACACGCCACGCGCGCACGTGCGTGTTAGGGTGCTTGTTGTCTGGTATAGAGAATAAACACTATGATTGAGTTTTGAATTGTATTGAAATTATGTTGAAGTTCATCATTTAGGGTTACAAAGAAATGGTGCTTATATAGAACACCAAGTTACATATTAGCCCCCTATACTATTTATTTTCTTCTTTCCGACACGCCCCCTCAAGTTGAGTAGTGGGGTTACCAATGCTCAACTTGCTCAAACAGCTATTAAACGCATTTCCGTTGACTGCCTTTGTGAGGATATCTGCAAGTTGATCTTTTGATGCTACATACGGGAGCTCTATGATTCCTCCTTCCAACTTTTCTTTGATGAAATGTCGATCAACCTCCACGTGTTTTGTTCGATCATGTTGAACTTGGTTTTCTGAGATTTGTATTGCAGCGGTATTGTCACACATAACTTTACTAGGAGCCTTTTGTGAAAAACCAATGTCTTCTAGCAGCTTCCTGATCCAAAGAACTTCGCTTAACCCTCGAGCTATACCTCTGAACTCTGCTTCTGCACTTGACAGAGCAACCACCTTCTGTTTCTTACTTCTCCAGGTAATTAGGTTTCCGCCAACCAAGGAGAAGTACCCTGATGTAGACCTTCGGTTTCCCTTATCTCCTGCCCAGTCTGCGTCAGTGTAGAGCTCAACAGTTAAATGCCCATTTGTTTTGAACAACACACCATGGCCTGCGGTTCCCTTGAGATACCTTAGAATTCTCTGAGCAGCTTCCATGTGGGCAACTTGTGGTTGGTGCATAAACTGACTTACCACTCCAACGGCGTAAGCTATATCAGGGCAAGTATGGGAAAGATAAATTAACTTGCCCACTAGTCGTTGGTATCTTTCTTTGTCTGCGAGCTTTCCATCGAGTTCCATGTGAAGATTGTGGTTCACCACCATTGGCGTATCAGCTGGTTTACAATCAATCAACCCAGTTTCTGCCAGGAGATCAAGAACATACTTCTTTTGGCAGATGAAAATCCCCCGTTTAGATCTGAGAACTTCAATTCTAAGGAAATACTTGAGATTCCCAAGGTCTTTCATTTCAAACTTTGAAAACAAATTCCTTTTCAGTTGTGCTATTTCTTCTACATCATCTCCGGTGATAATCATGTCGTCCACATATATGATCAAGCAAGTTACGAGGCCGTTCCTCCTTTTGAGGAATAAGGTATGATCAGCGTTACTTTGGCGGTACCCGTATTCTTTCATGGCCAAGGTGAACTTTCCAAACCATGCCCGAGGAGACTGTTTTAGCCCGTATAGAGATTTCTTCAACCTACAAACTTCCCCATCTTTAAAACCCCCTGAAAAACCTGGAGGTGCTTCCATGTAAACTTCTTCAGTTAGGTCTCCATGAAGAAATGCATTTGTAACATCAAATTGATGAAGGGGGCAATCCTTATTAACTGCAACGGAAAAGAGGACTCTGATGGTATCCATTTTTGCAACCGGAGAAAATGTCTCAGAGTAATCGATCCCATACGTCTGAGTGTACCCTTTGGCTACAAGCCGGGCTTTGTATCTTCCAATGGAACCATCTTGTTTATATTTAATCGAATACACCCACCGGCATCCAACAGTTTTCTTTCCTTTAGGAAGAATGCACTTCTCCCATGTATTGTTTTTCATAAGAGCATGCATCTCCACTTCCATTGCTTCTTCCCAGTTCTTCTTACCTTGAGCTTCCTTTACGAAATTAGGTATCTGTTCAGTGTATAGCGAAGCAACAAATGCTTTTGCACTGTTAGATAAGTTCCCGTTGACCATATTAGCTACAGGATATCTTGAATTTCCGGTTTCCCTCTCTGGGGAGTACCGTTTTGGAGGAACTCCTCTATTGGCTCTAGGTGGAAGAGAGTATCTTCCGGTTGTCTCTACTGCACCTGGTTCAACATGTTCAACCACTGGATCAACCTGTTCAACAACTGGATCAACATATTCAATAACTGGATCAACATGTTCAACAACTGGATCAACATGTTCTGTAGTTGTCGGTTCTATATGTTCCCCTGTTGTCCCATAGTTAAAAGACGTAGAACATTCAGGGTTCTCAGTATTTCTTACCTCAGACATCACGTTGGATGGATTTTCTTCAGTGGTACTGTGCTCCGCATATTGTGTGTCTGAGTTTGAAGGACTCGCAGTACTGTGAGGAAGTTCTGTTGTTACTTCTTCATACGAGGGAAGTTGGGTTAGCCAACTCAGAGGGTCTATACATTCATTCTCCCCTTGACCGTTGAGTTGGGTGTTATAAAAGTATTTTGTTTCAAGAAAATCAACATTCATTGTGGTGAACATTTGACGAGTTGTTGGATTATAACACCGGTAACCTATTTGATCGATCCCATAGCCGACAAATACACATTTCTCAGCACATGGGCCAAGTTTGTTTCGGTTGGTTTTGGGTATATGGACAAAGGCGGTACACCCAAAGATTTGAGGTTCAAGTGTAAGAGGATGGGGAATACTGGCAGATTTAGACAGACAATCTAGGGGAGTCTTGAATTTAAGAGCTTTTGTGGGAAGCCGATTCAGCAGATACACGGAGGTTGCAACTGCCTCCGGCCAGAAAGATTTAGGGACTTGAGATTCGATCAAAAGGGCTCGAGTCATTTCAAGGATAATACGGTTTTTCCGTTCGGAAACACCATTTTGTTCTGGGGTATGGGCACAAGAGGTTTGATGAATTAATCCTTTGGTTATAAAGAATTGTTTCATAGATGTATTGACAAATTCCCCCCCATTGTCAGATCGAAGGATTTGGATTTGAGTTTGAAATTGAGTTTGAATCATAACATAAAACATAACAAATTTTTCGTAAACTTCGGCTTTATTTTTTAAAAAATATACCCATGTCATGCGAGTGCAATCATCCACGAATAATATAAAGTACCGAAGACCCTGCCCCCCCCCCCATCACAGGAGCAGGACCCCACACATCAGAATGGATTAATGAGAAAGGTGAAGCAACTTTCGTATTGCTAGGTTTGAACGGGTGTCGATGGCTTTTGGCGCGAAGACAGGTTTCACAATCTATTCTCCCATTTGAAGGGAAGAGTTTTGGAAACAAAAGGTGCGAATAACCATGGGATGGATGTCCCAAACGTCGATGCCATAGCCAGGCTTCCCGGTTATCAGTTCCATGAGCCAACATCACAGTACCCTGGTGAGCCACTTCATCCACATAGTACAATCCTTGGCGCTCAGTACCACGTCCAATAATCACACCCGTCCTGATATCCTGTAGGAGAAAGAAAGTAGGGTGCATTAGTACCGTGCAATTTAATTCTTTGGTAATATGACTGATTGACAGTAATTTGTGTGATAAGGACGGAACATAGAGGCAATTTGACAATTTCATAGTTGGTGAAATTTCAATTACTCCTCCTCCTTTCACTTGCATCGTTCCGTTGTTTGCTGTATGTATTTGAGATTTTTGAGGTTGGGTCATTGACCGTATGTCTAATGGTTCAAACGTCATGGTGTCAGTGGCACCAGAATCGAAAATCCAAGCACTGTTCTTACTATGATTGAGTTTTGAATTGTATTGAAATTATGTTGAAGTTCATCATTTAGGGTTACAAAGAAATGGTGCTTATATAGAACACCAAGTTACATATTAGCCCCCTATACTATTTATTTTCTTTTTTCCGACAGTGCTCACCCTTCGCAAAGACACTTAGTGTGTGCTTCCATGAAACAATAAAGATGGAGAGTTCCCACTTAAATACCCATTTAAGTTCCATCTCTCCTCCGATGTGGGACAAGGTGCTACTTTCCCTTTTGTTTCAGCATTCAATGTTTCAAACACCCAACTTTGAGCATCGATATCTCATTTATCTTAGCTCCGTTTTGGACGTGGTTTAGTTCATTGCGAAGCTCTTCCGACATAGAACACAAACCCGCTCATTTTATTATATTTATTTCTAGTCCAAAATAGGAAAAAATCATTTTCCAATATTTGTGAAAAATGCTATTTTCACCTATTTTTTCAACAAAAGTCGGGCTCATGCATTGAGCACCGACCTTTATATTTAATCTTTAATCTTTAATATTATATAAATTGGTATAAAGAATCTTATTTCATTACTGGGCAAAAAATGGACTAGATTAAAACAACCTTGCACTACTAAAAAACTGTCAATTTCCGACCAAGGTTTTTGTCGGAAACCTGTCAGAAAACGGCGTTTCCGACCAGTTTCCGACAAAAATACGTTTGTAGGAAAAAGCCTTGTAGGAAAATATTTCCGACAAGTAACCGACTAAATTTCCGACAAATTTTCCGACAAAAAGAAGTTACTATTTCCGACAAAGTTCCGACCAAAAGTTTCCGACAAAGTTCCGACCACAGTTTTCCTACAGCTTTCCGACCGCCGTTTTCCTACTATTTTCCGACCAAAAGTTTCCGACAAAGTTCCGACCACAATTTTCCTACAGCTTTCCGACCGCCGTTTTCCTACTATTTTCCGACCAAAAGTTTCCGACAAAGTTCCGACCACATTTTTCCTACAGCTTTCCGACCTCCGTTTTCCTACTATTTTCCGACCAAAAGTTTCCGACAAAGTTCCGACTACATTTTTCCTACAGCTTTCCGACCACATTTTTCCGACCAATTTCCGACTAAAAAACTTTTTAATAAAAAAAATTTAAAAAAACTAAAAAATCCAGATTTTTCTACTAAAAATGCAGAAAAAAAATCCAATAAAAATCCTAAATACGACACGATTATAGAACTGAAAGTTCATCCACAAAATACAAAACGGTTGTCAAATTGTAGGTTCAACAACCAAAATATGCCACGGTTTTTAAATTACAAGTTCAACCGCAAAAGACAACAAACAAAACTAAACTATGCTAGGATTACCAAACTGCTTCATCAACTCGGTTATTTGTCGTTGCATATCTTCTCTCATTTGTGTTGCATCTCTTCGACTCGGTTTTGCAACACTTCCGTGTGGGGTTGTTGCGCCTCTTCGAATCATTTATTTAACTTTTCCACTTGGGATTGCAAGTTCCACACCTAAACAGCATACATAATATTAGTAAAAAAGCTATATATATAGACACACTAGTAGGAAACCCATGCGATGCAACCCGTTTGACATAATACGTTAATCCAATTATATAATTAACAAAACTATCTGTAAGATACTAGGATCTAAGGATATAATGTAAAAACCAAAAACACATTTTATCGATTTTCCTTTTTATTGATGTCACACCCATATATATATATATATATATATAATTTATATTAAGTTTAGTTTTTTTTTTATCAAACCATTGTTTTTAACAACTTTAAACAGAAGGTAAAACCAAAACTTGAACAAGATCAAGATACAAAATTAACATATAGATAGGGTCTTTTATTTCAAAAAAGACGATTAAAACAAGTATGTAGTTGCAGCGAATAACTCGGGGCCGGGATTCGAACCGGCGCCCTTTGTGTTTCATGCTCACATATGAAATGTTTTGATTCTCATTTCTCTTAGCCCACTGTTAATAGTTATCACTATCACCTCTAAGTGCAAGAAAACATCTGATTGTCATTTTGTCAAATGGATATCAACTAAAACTTTAAACAAAAACCAAATGGACCCGGATTATATCAACATGAGATCTCTTTTAGTTTTTCTTATTGGAAACTGATCATCATTTTTAATAAACACAAAACATGCCGATTAGCTTTGTAGTTTTTTGTAAGAATGTCGATCAAGCACCCATTAAGTTTGGGTTGACCCGTTAACCCGGTTAACTATTAAAGAAAGAAACTTTTTAGTTATAATAATGTTAGTTTTGTCACACCATATTATCTATTTGTCCCACTTGTATTCCCCATTAAACATGTTACTGATAATCCGCTTACAACCAAACAGCCCTCTTATAACTTGGCAACAACATGTATGACAACCGGTCGTGTTCAGAACTTCAGATTGACCCGAATTCATGTGTGTGTGGGTTAGGGTTGAAATCTTTGACAAAAATAATATGGGCCACGTTCGGGTTGCACATTCCAACCCGTCCACCCGACACGATTGACAACCCTAGATTTTATCAACTTTAATATTGATACCAAAACTTCCCATATGATTCAAGGAACAATAAACTAGTTTCAGAAAACGGATTAAGAACTTACACTGACAACATCGTTTTCTTCAAAAATGCTACGCATATTGAGCTCATCAACTGCAGTTCGCCGTCTCTAGCAATTAATAAATAAAATAATATGTCACATAATATACAAATCACATAGGTTATAACATTATTCAAGATATACTTGGATCAAAATCATAGTATTCGTTCTGGTCCAAAAAGAAAACTATATATAAATCATCTTGGTTAAACAGAAATACAGAATTACACCCCCGAAAAGTTTAGAAAATTCATACAAGAAAGCATCAATACAGAGTGACAGATGTACCTGAATGCCATCTGGCAAATTCATTGATGAAAGCATCAATACTGCATCTTGGCTAAAATAATCTCCAACCTCCACCGCTTTGGAGCCACCTTCAAATATACAGATAACAAAAAAAGAACCCATAACCATTATAAATCTTAACTATATATGAGCGGATAAAGTACTTTGGTACAGTTATATTATTAAAATCAACAAATTGTAAAAAAAAAAAAAAAACAGTTGTGACTTACCTCAAGAACACGACCCACTATGATATCACCAACCTCAGGCTTATACCTACACCAATTTGATATCATCAACTGTGGCACCAACGTTCTCGAAACCACCATAACGTTTCCTCATTATATGGAAAGCTTTGACAGGACCAAGGTTTAAAGTGCCTAGCTCCCATACCATCTCCTCCTGTACATCTGACAATTGTCTATAAGCTGGGAGCATGTGAATGTCATTTTCACAAACAAACTTATGGTTATGACCATCAACAAATCTCTTGACTGTATATAATCTACCGTCCACAGTGCAAATCATAAGTTGAGCTTTGCATCCGGTCCTAATAGTCCCCCTTTTCCTTGTTTTGAATTGCTTTTTTTACTTGGAATTATCATCAATACACACAGGCTTATGTCCCTCTTTAGAACAAACCAAATACTTAGTTTTGATTATACCACCGCTGTATACTTCGCCACCTTTCCGAATAGAAAAACCAGCTAACTTAGCATATGATTGATAAAACGCATATGCTTGTTCAATGGAGGTAAATTGCATTCCAACAACAGGTGTAGCTGATGCCTGAACCTCCGGAGTGTAAACCCTTTCATCTACATGAATCAAAATAAAAAACATAAAAAAGTCATATAAAACACATGCGAATTAACTGATCAAAAACATGCGAAATGATGATATTGAATAATTGAATTACATGTGCGATTTATTATATAATCAAATGCGAAATTTATAAAAAACAAACCAAATGCGAATTGTATAAAGTAATAACATGCGAAATTAACATGTTGTTCTCAAAAAAAATACAAAGGTGAAATCAAAACATTCAAACTAGAAAAAAATCAGCAATGCTACGATTAACCAAAAAACAATTATACGAACAATTTAGATATCTGAATTAACATAATTACCAATAGAAATCTCGTTTGCAGCACTTGAACTTGAACCTGGAATTGGAATTGGATTTGCAGGTCGCGGATTTAAAACATCCTCAATCGAAACTCTCTGATACGCAGATAATTGAGCATGATCACCGATCGGTCGATTTTCTTCAAAATCATCTTCTGTTCGTCCAGTGCTACTCTGTGGATCCATCGAAAATAGACAAATTGAATTAAACCCTAACACGTACGACCGAAAACTGCAAATTGTGAATTATGGAAAATTTGAAACTGATTTGAATAATAATTACCGGGATATCAGTGTAACGAACTTCTCACTGAATGAACGAAGAGACGAATTTGCCCTCTAATGGTTATGTTAATTGTCTGATTTAACCTTCTTAAACCCAACTGAATCGGGACACGTGTACGGCTCACAATATAGCGTACATAATGTAGGATAACCATATTTGTACCATACTCTTTACCTATATATATATATATATATATATATACTTACATACATATAGATACAAGCAAATACATTTACATACACATATATACCCCCACATGATTATATAACAAAAGAATAATGGTTTTAGTCGGAAATTTGTCGGAAATTTCCGACCATTTTCCGACCAATAAAGGTTTTAGTCGGAAAAAGGTCGGAAATTTCCGACAACTTTCCGACACCAATTTTCGTTTTTTTCATTTTTTCAACCTTTAAACATCGTTTTTCCATTCTATCTTTTGTACACATTAATTATACATGAAATACTTTTAATTTACCAACTTATACGCATTGTACACGTTTATACGTGTATGTATACTATCGGGACCCATTAATTAAAACATGTTAAGTATGTGTATATATATGTATGTGTGTATGTATGCGTGTGTGTACACTTGGACAAACACATACTTATACATATATATATACATACACACATACATATACATATAGAGACAAGAAATACGTTTATATATATAGATATACACCTCGGTATAATTAAATATGAAAAGAATAATTGTTTTAGTCGGAAATTTGTCGGAAATTTCCGACAACTTTCCGACCAATAAAGGTTTTAGTCGGAAAATGGTCGGAAATTTCCGACAACTTTCCGACTAATGTTGTGTTTCGTCGGAAATTGGTCGGAAATTTCCGACAACTTTCCGACCAACTAAGACTCATAAATATTATTTTTAAAATATACAGTAATTAGAATTTGGTTTTATGTTTTCCGACTAGTTTCCGACAAAGATTTATTTTTATTTTTTATATAGTTAACTTTTCCGACCATTTTCCGACCACTTTTTTTTCTTCTTTTCTTCTTTTTTTGGTCGGAACTTAGTCGGAATTCCTTCAAATTTCCGACCATTTTTTTTTGGTCGGTAAATTGTGGGAAAATAGTCGGTAAAACCAGATTATTTTTTTAGTTGGTATTTTGTCGGAAAATGGTCGGAATTTTCCGACGAAATTGGTTTTGTCGGAAATTTTGGTAGGAAACCCCCCTGTTTTCTAGTAGTGTTGCCTAAGCTTTTCACGCCAAGTGTCATATGACCAAGTCCACACCCATAATTCATTCACCATATTTCCAATAACAGAGACCCGCTAACACAATTATATAAAAAGCTATGATATTATACTAGGATTAATATTATCTAACAGTTTTTATAATCATGTCTCCCTTCTAATTTACAATGCAAGTTAGTCTCATAATGTCGGTAATGTATATAATATATTTGTTCTGTTTGTAGGTTCTAAATTCTAATTTAAATTAATAATTATGTTGTTAGTTAAATATTATCATTAAATTATGCATCTTAAATATTTAGGTGAAAGAAATAATATTGCAAGAAACAAGAATTCTGTGGGAGATGGCGAGTGAGGGTGGCCACACCAATGACGCAACCGCTCGACGCCGAAGAATCGCTGAGAAGGGATCTGACCGTTTGGCTTTGATCACCGCTGGGCGGACCTCAAACCCTCCTACATCTTCTAATGCCTCTCTTACCGGTATGCTTCGTGTAATCCGTCTGTATATAGATTTGCTTTTGGTTCTTTCCTAATTGGAAACTATAATTGAATTCTTATGATGTCATGAAAAAAATCAATTGTGGTTGATGTGGTCATGTTTTTTATTTGTTTTAGATAATCTTCGAACCTTTTAGTTTTTGTTGCATTGGATCGGGATATTGTATGCAATAAATATACACACCAGATGATCTTCTACATGTAGAGGGGCATTAGAATATGTTGAGAACTAGTATTTGTAGGTAGTCGTACATATGTATAGATATAGATATATCATGTAGTTGTTACATTTCTTTAACATGGTTTTGAAATGATGTGTCCTCTCATAAACCTATAGATATTGTGTATGTGCATGTGTCTTGGAAGTTGGAAGGAATATATATAATAAAAGCAACATGTCTTGTTATTTAAAATGATTAATCATTTTTTTAGAGAAGATGTAACCACACTTCTTAAAAAGTAGTGTTATTAAGTGAGTCTCAACAGGCACAATCAAACATGCTTAAAACCAGATTACCTGTAATTCGATGTTAATTATTCTAGATCTTGTTTCGGATTGACATCAAAGGTTGTTTTATATGTTGTATTTAAGATTTTTGTAGTATACATAGATCTTGTTTCGGATTGACATCAAAGGTTGTTTTATATGTTGTATTTAAGATTTTTGTAGTATACATAGATCTTGTTTCTTCGGATTGACATCAAAGGTTGTTTTATATGTTGTATTTAAGATTTTGTAGTATACATAGAAGGACATATAACCAAAAAACGTGTTGTGGATTTTGCTGATGAGAATGCTAAAACCATTCTTTTCAGACCCGGATCGGACCGGTTGGTCGGACGGACCGGGAACCGGAACCGGGACCTTGACCGGTCTAGTTCAGGCTATCGGACCGGATGGATGAGAACCGGGAGGTCGGACCGGGATTTTAAGGGGTCGAACCGGATTTTGGTTAAAAATTCAAATTTTACCTTATTTATTTTTTATATTACTTAGCATGTCATCTGGTTCTCACATCCGCTTGGACAAGTCTGACCAGTGGACCAGTAAGGAGACCTGTTCAACATCCTGTCTGATCTGAAAACATTACCTAAAACATTTACCACTAAACATATGTTATGACTTCAAAACATCATGTATAGAATAAAATTAACCAGTCTTACGAATTACATATTAGATGAGATCATTGGCACCTTAAGAGAATCCAAATACATGTTCTTGTTACCGGTTAACTGGCGTGCAACTGCATTTGGAGTGTTTCTTTTCCTAAAGCAGGATGGTATTTGGTCCGTTAATACCGAGTTTAAATTACCATTTTGATTATGCTCCAAGTTGTTCGTTTCAAAATCTAAAGGTTCCTTATATCCATGAGGGCCCTTAGAACCACACGTGGATCTAGCTTATAATTAGGGGTAGCACGAGCTACCTCTCAACTTTGTTGACCAAGTACAATATTAGTGAAAAAAAAGTCTGAACAAATATTAGGATTTCTCTAAATCCAAAAAACCTCTTAAGATACCCCGGAAACATTTTTCTAGATCCGTCACTACTTAGACCCCCCCCCCCCCCCCCCCCCCATATCTTTAGTGATTAACTTCGTTTAATTTTTAGATTTTGATGGAGAACACATAATCAGTATAATGTACTTGTAAGGTTTCCTTTTCAATAAAACTCACTCATATACAAAAAATGTGTATCATCGTATTCTCACATGTTAGGTTCTTAAGCTAAAAACAATGTTGTTATTGTTGTTGTTACACTGCAAGAAACTGACACCTTTAGCGGCGACAGCCGTTGCCGCTATTGCCCTATTTTGTCGCCACTATTACCTTTTACTGGCGACGTGTGGCCGCTAAAGGGTCGTCGGTATTGATGGGTCGCTATTGCCCAGTTTGTCACCGGTAAAGATCAGGATAATGATCAACGGCTGGGGTTTGGTTTCAGACTCCGGAACGCGGATCGACTAATAGCGGCGACATTTGGCCTGTCGCCGCTAATGGTGTCGCCGCTAAAAGTGGTGATTTCTTGTAGTGTTATTATTATCATTATTATTATTTTGCAAAAGTGACCTGATTGTAGAATCCGCTTTTAAGCCCAAAAAATGTTTGTGCCCGAAAGCCTCTTAATAATTACATTACATTGTACTACTATTAAACGTTTGAGATGCCTTATAGTCTTATACCAATTTAAAGAAACTATTTAATGTACATTGTAGATGAAAACTTATCTGAAATTGGAGGAAGCAAGGTTCAACCGGTTTCGCGCAAACCCGAATCAACTAAAATGGAAGCTCCTAGTGAGAACCGATCATCTCCCCCAAAATCAAAACATGATACAAGTTCAAAAATGAAAATCTATTTATACAAAACTGTGAGCCCGAGTCAGTTACAACCTGCCATTTTAGCCTCACAGGACACGCGACGCAAGTGTTCCTTTTTCGTTGGGATCGTGGCAATGCTTTCATATCTCGGGTTCCCTATTCTAGGAAGCTACATTATAAGAAGCATCATACTATCCAGGCCACTTGTTCTACTTTTATTCATCAATGTTAGCATTACTATTGGACCTCTTCTTTTGGATGCTATGATGTTGATCCAGCAGGAACTGAACAACCCAAGCGAGGAGGCGGATTTGCCAGATAATATGGGTTCACCATTCGAGTGGGGTATGCTGTTCAAAGCCGGTTTAGGTGCTTTGTTCATGGATTCGTGCATCTATTCTGTTGTCGTCATTTGTGCCACGTCGTTCTTCCAGAAATTCGGATGGTAGGGTATCCTTTCTCTACCCGGGTTCCTACATTATTGTCTCGCGCATTGGTTAATTTCCTAGTTTTGTTACATTTTCATGAAGAAAAACTTGAGGCTTGTCAATTTTTCGTTAGTGACTGCAAGCACTTATATATTCGGCTTTTGTTTTATGTTTTATGTATTATGTTTCATGTGTATAAAACTTTTATTAACTAAAGGTTTAGCCCACAAACTAATTTTGATTAATAAAAATAACAATAGCAACATACAAAAAAGGTGTTGGTGTATATAAACATAACAATAGAACACTAACTTGGATTCTTGGAATGGCATAGTTAAAGTAAAAAATAATAATTACTAATGCTCTAAGTAATAACATTAACCTAATTAACTAAGTGACATGGGTTAAGGCGGACTTCGATTTTGGTCGATGTCAGTTTGTTTCGATACGATAGTAACGCTCAATATAGTATCTGAAAGAGAAAACCATAAAAATAAACAATGATAATTGATACTGGTACAGATTCATAAAAAACAATTCCCCCAGTTAAATAGGTATGGTACTTTTCATAATTACATCTGATGGTGCACTCTTATTGGAATGAAGATTGCAAGAAGCTGTGGTTGGGAGAAAGTGCTTCACCTACTTATTGGAAGGTGCTAAATGTGCTTATGTTTGTGAGTAATAATGTGCTTTAGTGGAATTTCTTAGAAAGGTGCTTCTTTTTGTAGGTAAAAAGGTGCTTCAAAGCTTTCCTTTACGAGGATCACAGAGCCGATATCCGTTTGTATTTTCTTACACACCAAGATATACCATCTTAACCCGCATAACCAAATACTTTCAAGTGTTTTAGGTTTGGTTTCTTATCGGTCCAAGCTGGACGGATATACCTTAAGCAAAGGGGTAGCCCTCGCTGTCCCTCGACGCTCCGGCGGTAGTGTAAATTTTGAAAAAAAAAATGACTTTTTCGATTTCGCTGCCCCTATAGAAAAAAAATTGAAACATTGCTCCTGTAATTATTTTCTAGATCCGTCACTGCATACGACGTGATATCAACAAGTGGCGTTACATGACTTTCGATGGTTAAATGGTTAAGAACATAAACTAATAAACACTTGATTCTTAAACTATTATTTAAAATGAATATTGTAGTCCAAAATAGAAACTAAAGATTTAAAATGTATATTTGTAGTCCAAAATAGAAAGTCAAGTATAACAGTTTGACTTTTTGTATATACATATTTAACTAATATAACACTCCAATTAAAAAAAAAATCTAGATATGAAAATTTTGGATTTTAAATATATATGTTAGTTACTAAAATGATATATAAAAAAAAAATAGTGGTGACAGATTACCCGCAGAAAGATTAACTTGGTGCAACTTGTCCACTACCATAAAGTAGTGGAACTGTTTTGCTACATAAAAATATAAAATATATATAATTATATATATATATTAAAAAAACAGTGTACCTAACTTAAAGTCCTAAACGAATAAGCTTCAAGTTAAGTTCCACATTCACTCAAACGTACGAATCAAATCTGAGTCAAGTCAACTCCGTAGATGTCGGCAATGGCGACTTCCGGCACACCGGACACGTAGGATGAACCTTTAGCCACATATCTATACAACTAACATGAAACAAGTGCCCACATTCCGGCAACAACCGGACAACATCCGAGGTACCATAATCCGACAAACATATAGAACACTCGGTGTCAATAATATTAACAACATGATCATGATCAGTCTCTACAACTTTATGAGGGTTTACGAACTCAGAATAGACACCCGTTGGAAAACTCGATAAAATATCGTCTTCGAGGCCGGTGGAGAGCGAAAACAAGTGGAAGTCGTCGGTGTCGGAGTCTGCGGTGGTGTGGAAAGAGGTGGTGGGAAGTGGTGGTGGTGAACGGGAGCGGGTGATGCGGTTGCACATGTAAGAAGTGTAGGTGACGATGATGATGAAGAGGAGGACGATAAGAGCGAATCCGACGTCGTATGCTACGCGTCTTTCGGTGTTGCCGGTTTCGCCGGAGAAGGAGGATGGTTCGCCGGCGAGTATTGTGGTTTTCATATTTAGTGGGTGAGGGGAAAGTGGGGAAGCCATGACAGTGCTTTATGTTTGAGTTGCATCAAGCTTTAATAATTTTCCATACATATATACATTATGTTATTGTGGATATAGGTAGGGATGAGGAAATTGGACCCGGTACTGGTACCGAATTTACCGAACCGTGTATATTTTCTGTACCGACTTTTGACATTTTCGGTACCGGTCCGATACGGTACCGGTATTTACCAGTTTTTACCCTCAAATACCGGTATCGTACCGGTACAGGTACCATACCGTACCGGGTATATTCGGTATCGGTACCCACTTTTGGGGATTTTCGGTACCGTTACTTTCGGTTCCGGTACCGGTTTAGTACCGGTCGGTACCAAGCTCATCCCTAGATATAGACATGCTAAATCAAGGTCTCTAAGGCCGAGTACTTCCCGAGTAGTCGCTATAAGGTAGGTTGTCGATTTGACTTTCTTCAACTTCGCCTAATTGCTCGGAATCAATCAAACGAGGCCAACCTCGGCCAGAATCTGATCTAGTAGATTCGGATCAATGTGATGTTCACCAGGGGCGGACCTAGGTGAAGCCCAGAGTGGGCGGGAGCACCCCTTAAAAAAAAAATTGAGTAAATTGCCATTTTAGTCCCTGAGTTTTGTCCAAATTTGCCATTTTGATCCAAATAGTTTTATTTTCTCCCCTGGGTCCCTGACTTTTACATTTTGTTGCCATTTTGATCACTTTGCCTAACTCCATCCAAAAACCCAGTTACTCTTTTCAATTTAAACCTTTTCAGTTGCCATTTTGATCAAATTCCAAAAAATCAAAAAAATTCCAAAAAATCTAAAAAATTCAAAAAAATCTAAAAAATTCTAAAAAATCATTACAAATTCAAAAAAATCTAAAAAATTCTAAAAAATCATAAAAATTCTAAAAAATTCAAAAAAATATATAAAAATCAAAAAAATTCTAAAAAATCATAAAAATTCTAAAAAATCCAAATAATTCTAAAAAATCCGTTTCGGCGCGAACCGTTTCGAACACGAACCGTTTTGGCGCGAACCGTTTCGAACACGAACCGTTTCGAGTTGAACCGTTTCGACGCGAACCGTTTCGACCCGTACCGTTTCGACCCGTACCGTTTCGAACCGAACCGTTTCGAGCCGAACCGTTTCGAGCCGAACCGTTTCGACCCGAACCGTTTCGACCCGTACCGTTTCGACCCGAACCGTTTCGAGCTGAACCGTTTCGACGAGAACCGTTTCGACCCGTACCGTTTCGAAGCCGAAAACACTTCGGTTCGATACGGTACGGGTCGAAACGGTTCGCGTCGAAACGGTACGGTTCGAAACGGTTCGGCTCGAAACGGTTCGGGTTCGAAACGGTACGGTACGGTTCGGGTTCGAAATGGTTCGCGTCGAAACGGTACGGTTCGAAACGGTTCGGGTTCGAAACGGTTCGCGTCGAAACGGTTCGCGTCGAAATGGTTCGGTTCGATACGGTACGGGTCGAAACGGTACGGGTCGAAACGGTTCGGTTCGATACGGTACGGTTCGATACGGTACGGGTCGAAACGGTACGGGTCGAAACGGTTCGGTTCGATACGGTACGGGTCGAAACGGTTCGCGTCGAAACGGTACGGTTCGAAACGGTTCGGCTCGAAACGGTTCGGGCTCGAAACGGTACGGCTCGAAACGGTTCGGGTTCGAAACGGTTCGCGTCGAAACGGTACGGTTCGAAAAGGTTCGGGTTCGAAACGGTTCGCGTCAAAACGGTACGGTTCGAAACGGTTCGCGTCGAAACGGTACGGCTCGAAACGGTTCGGGTTCGAAACGGTACGGTTCGAAACGGTTCGGGTTCGAAACGGTTCGCGTCGAAACGGTTCGGTTCGATACGGTACGGGTCGAAACGGTACGGTTCGAAACGGTTCGCGTCGAAACGGTACGGTTCGATACGGTACGGGTTCGAAACGGTTCGCGTCGAAACGGTTCGGTTCGATACGGTACGGGTCGAAACGGTTCGCGTTCGAAACGGTACGGGTCGAAACGGTTCGTGCCGAAACATTTAATGATTTTTGGATTTTTTAGAATTTTTTTGATTTTTTAGAATATTTTATGATTTTTTAGAATTTTTTTATTTTTATATTTTTTTGAATTTTTTTGAATTTATATGATTTTTTAGATTTTTTTTATATTTTTTTAATTTTTTAGAATTTTTATGATTTTTTAGAATTTTTTAGAATTTTTTGAATTGTTTTAGATTTTTTTGAATATTTTAGATTTTTTTTGAATTTTTTGGAATTTTTTTGATTTTTTGGAATTTTTTTGAATTGGATCAAAATGGCAACTGAAAACATTTTTTAAGGAAATCCCCAAAATACCCCTGTTACAAACTGGGTTTTTGGATGGAGTTAAACAAAATGATCAAAATGGCAACAGATGGTAAAAGTCAGGGACCCAGGGGAGAAAATAAAACTATTTGGATCAAAATGGCAAATTTAGACAAAACTCAGGGACTAAAATGGCAATTTACTCAAAAAAAATTAGTGTATTGTTTTAGGCAAATAAACCCAACCACACCCCCTGAAAATATGCTTGAACCACTCATCCGTACCCTCTGTAAATAATTTTTAGTTCCGCAACTAAACTAATGTTCACCACCACATTGATCACGCCCCCATGGCACATGACGTGGTTGCACTTTTTCCCATTAAAACCTTTTAAGGCGCCTCCAAAACACATAGCATAAATCAAACAACTTCATTCATTGATGGCAAAGTATTAATGTTGAAATTCCGGTCATGGTCAAAGACTTTACCGTTAGTAAAGTTTTGTTTACGAGTTGGGACCAATCATGTCGTTGTAGTTTACATTGGCTTCTCGTTTAGGCGTATGGTTCATTTTTTTCTTTTTAATTTTCTCACTTCAAAATACAATAGAACAATTTAAATTCAAAATCGAGTAAATTACTTTTTGAGTCATTGTATTTTAGTCATTTTAACCACTTGAATTCAACATCAAAAAGTTTAACGCCCTGAATCCATAACCACTCATTTTATAACGCTTTGAGTCCAATTTATAACACCTGTACTTTTTATTTTGATCTTAGGTGGTTAAAAGCACTAAAACGCAGGGACTCAAAACGTTATAAAATGACCGATTAAGTACTCATGGCGTTAAACTTTTTTATTTTAGACTCAGCTAGTTAAAAACACTAACAAAGGACTAAAAAATAATTTACTCTTCAAAATCTTTATATTGTTGTATTGAACAAACCTACTAAACAAATGTTTTTCTTTCTTTTATTAAATTAAGTTATTGTGGTCCAACCAATGCGTCGGTTTAAAAAGTATTTGTGTGTATTTTATATAGCCTCCAAATGTTTTGTGGTCCGGAAGTGGCCTTTCAGAAGGTCGTTTGTTAGAATTTTCCCTTTTGGTGTTGTTTGTGGCCATCTATAAATAGTAAAGTCAAATCTTAATCAAATTGTGAGAGCATCCTTGTAGCACTTGTCTATGGGATTTTAAGTTTCCGTAGATGATAGATGGAGGAGAGAGTTTTGCTAGAAAACGTCAAAACGGTATATATATGAAACGAGAGAGAGAGGTGAAGCGTTTTTGGACATTTATAACGCTATTTTTGGCCAGGAGATGGGCAAAATCCAGATAGGAGTGACGTGCAAGTGTTTTTAAGAACCTACATTATAGATGAACTTATCTAATAGAAAAACAAAAGTTTTAGAAAACCAAACTATCATATATGATCTCGGATACTCTTAATTAGACTATAAATATACATTTACTAGATAAAAACCTAAACTTAAAGTTTTTTCTGAAAATATATATATATGTATGGGAGGGTTCTAGTGAAAACTTCTTTTATCGTGAAAACTCGAAAACTAACTAAAAATGTCTAAAAAACATACCAAACATTTTTTAACCAATTCTTGCTACTTTTTATATATAAAAAAAAAACTTTTTTTCAAAAAAAAAAAAAAAACTTGTACTGCATATGTGCATTATATGTGTACCACACATGTGTACTATTGCACATGTGCACTACAATTTTTTTTTTTTTGAAAAAAAGTTTTTCTATTTATAAAAAAAATAACGAATTTTAATAAAAAAAATTGTATGTTTTTTAGGCTTTTTTAGTTAGCTTTCGCGATAAAAGAAGTTTTCACTTGAACCTTCCCCTATATATATATAGAGAGAGAGGAAGGTTAACGTACATTACGGCTTAACGTACATCACGTGCGCGACCAAATTACGCACGTTCATTTGAAAATCAGGCATGTTATAAACTCAAAAAACCAACATGCGTGATTATTTCATATAACATGTGTGATTATATCAAATTTTCATTTAGCCTGGGTTTGATCAATTTCATCGAATTGGGTTCAAATTTCTTTTCGTTTCACTTCAAATTCGCTATTGTTTGGTCAATTTCATCGAATTGGGTTCAAATTCATCGTTGATTTTGAAAAGTTTCATCAAAATATCGACCCTCGAAATCAAACCGTAGAACAGAGGATGAAGAAAACATGACAAATCTTTGATTCAGACCATAGAATAGAGGATGAAAAAACATGACCAAGCTTTGATTTAGACCGTAGAACAGAGGATGCATGAACATGACCAAGCTTTGATTCGATTAGAGTCAGATTGCGGTAACAGTGGTTTCAGATCGTAGAACAGGGGATGCGATTTTTTAACTAGGAGGTATGGCATGCGTGATTATTTGTTTCAACATGCGTGATTAGGTTTTGTTGAGTTAATAACGTGCGTGATTTTCATAATAACGTGCGTAATTTGGTCGCGTACGTGATGTACGTTAAGCCATAATGTATTTTACACTTTCTCTCTTTCTATCTCTCTCTCTCTCTCTCTCTATATATATATATATATATATATAATGTAAGTATATGGAGAAAACCCCTACAAATGAGAAAACCTAGGAAACTCTAATCTCCCGATTTTTTTTTTTTTTGAAAAAATTTACACATGTAATATACATTTTTTAAGGGTTTTGGACAAAAAAAATCAAAGAATTTCCGAGTGGATATTTAAAAAAAAAAAAAAAAGCTTCCTGGGTAACATATGTGACATAAATGTAACATATGTTACACCAAAACTTGTTTATTTTTTTTAAATATCCACTTTGCGCTTTTTTGATTTTTTTTTTTTTTTTTTTTTGCCTAAAACCCTTAAAAATGTATATTACATGTGTAAATTTTTTCAAAAAAAATCGTGAGCTTTGAGTTTCCTAGGTTTTCTCACCATAAGTGGGTTTTCTATATATCCTTCCCATATATATATATATAGAGGATGGTTATCTTGAGAACACTAAATATTACGAGAACCGTGAGAACGAATGAGAAAACCAATCAAAACAAATTTTCTTTTATAAAACCTCATTGTAATTAAGATACAACATTAAAAAAAGAATTTACAACATCAAATAATTCATTTATTCTCTCAAAATCAATCTTATTAGATTTTTTTACACATGTGTAAATCTGTTAAATACAAAAATTTACCCATGTGTAAATGAGAAAACTTACACATGTGTAAATTTTCAATATTTACGAATACATGTAAATTTAAACATGTTAATTAAATTTTTAACGTTGTATTCGAATAATAATGATAAGTGTAAAAAGGAAATTTTGAATTTGAAATGTTTTTTACCAAGTTTTTGCAGTTTTTTCATTCGTTCTCACGGTTCTCGCGATATTTAGCGTTCTCATTTAAACCCTCCCCTATATATATATATATATATAGGATTAGGTTCAAGAGTGAACACTAGTGTAGTTTGCGAACTGATCGAACTAATCCTGGCCATACATGTGTGTAGATCAATGGCCATGATTTAATGATGAAATACTAGCCATCCACGTGTGTAAATCAGTGGCCAAGATTTGTTCACTCAGTTCGCAAATACATTAGTGTTCACTCTATAACCCCACCCTATATATATAGGGAGCCACTAAAATGAAAACCATCCCCAGTTGTAAGAACCGTGAGAAACACTCTCAACCAATTAGATTCTGCCACCCTAAAGGGTAGTTTGGTCATTTACCCCAAATGTCAAATCTTTGTCTCTCTCCTTAGTTTTGAAAACCCATCCCTGATGAAGAAACTCTTCATCATCTTCATCAGAGTATAGGGCGACCCCTCCTTTTTCCGGCGAACACCTCCTACTCTGGTGATCCCCTTCCTACTCCGGCGACGCCCCTCCTTCTCCGGCGGCCCCTCGTTTCTCCTGCAACCACACCCCACACTCACAGCCCCTCTCAATCGCATCTAGCTTTTGATCCAAATTCAAATGGTATACATCATAGAATCGCAATACACACAAGAGAACAAGCAAGTTTCATAGGTGAACGAGAACAAATTGGTTTCTTACTATTTCCGGTAACTTTTTCTGCCAAACAGAGGAGTGTATGACAGCAGAGACAATGAAATGTTTAGATGCCAGTGATGGTCGTCCATGTGCTGGGTAAGTTTCTATACATACAAAAAACATGAAGTGTATTATTCTAGATATTATATTTATTGCTATTTGAATTGTAGCAATGGACATGATGTTTAGAGATGGGACGGCGACGAAGGTGGTAAGTCGAATGCAGCGGATATGTTAGATGGTTCAGTCCTCTCCGGTCACTTCCCCGGCCGACGGGTCACCACCACCACCATCTCAGATCGTTTGTTGGATTCTATGGAAAGGTTATGCTTGATCTGCTGTAGATGAAGGGTTATTTTGTCCAATTGCATTTGGCCTGACCAAAAAGAAGCCCTATACTGCCCAAACCTACTCTACGGCGGAGTTGCGATGATGCAAATGGCGGAGATCGACGGAAAATCTGGAGACGTTCATGAGATTTTAGGTAATTTTGATCTCAGACGAGAGCTTTGTTTCGTGTATTTTTTTACTGATTGAATAGTTGTTTGCAGTTTTCACGGTTTCTTAATAGTTGCGCACCAAGTGTTTGAATAATTTATTGACTGACCCCAAAATGTTTTTCTATTGACGAAGATGTTTTATGTTGCTCTCATGGCAATCGCTACAGAACGACAGGTTACACAAAAGGTACATTACTCATTCTCTCACAATCAATTGATAACTTAATTCTATTTGTTTCCGGCTTTCAGACGATCCTATTGTTTGTAAATTGTGTTAAGGTTTACTTATATATGTTGTTATAAATCGTTTAGATGTTACATCTTATGAGTTGTTACAAATAGTTTGGTTTTATTTGTTGTTATATAATAATTTTTGAGCATGAGATTGAATCGGTTTTGAATTTGGAGGATGAAGATAACATAGGGTTATGAAAGTAGTCGTACGGGTTGAATTGAAAGTGTTGTAAATACTGTAGTTTCAACTGAGGTTATGAGTTATGATAAGTCGAATGCGGCGGACATGTTTAGATATGGGACGGCGACGGAGGTGGTAAGTCGAATACGGCGGAGATGTTTAGATATGGGACGGCGACGGAATGAAGTCATATCTCCAGATTTAGGAACACAAAACAAGGCTCCGGGTCAGGAATCGTCTCAACAGGTTCATTCAAAAACTCCATATCCAAACGTATCATATTCAGAAGAAACGGGTCATCAAAAGAAGGTCTCAAGTTTACCTTCCACCACGAATGCAACTGTGCGACCAAATGGTGGTAAGACACTGTTCAAACGGTCAAGCCAGGTCAACTGCGGTCAAAATCAGTCAAGACGAGACCCGGTAACATTTTAACGACGCGGATTTTTATTACATAGCTTATATATTTTTATAGTTAACGCGAACCGAGATCGAACCGATACTTTAGTGACTTGTTACGCTTGGCATTTTGATGAAAATTTTACATATATTGTTTTGTTTTGTATTATTGAAAAGTTATTGTTTGTGTTTTGAAAAGATATCAACACTTTAGTTGTCGGGATCGTTCAAAAACAGGGGAAACTCTGTCCGTTTTTCGTTAAACGGGGGCGTAAAAAATGGGGAAACGGGGCGTAATTTTTTTTTGTTTTTTGTAAAAAGGTTTAAAACCCTAAAAAGTTTTTTAAAAAAAAAGTTAAAACCGTAAATTTTTTAACGTAAAGCGTAAATTTTTGTAACATAAAACGTAAAACATAAAGCGTAAAACGTAAACTTTTTAACATAAAGCGTAAAACGTAAACTTTTTAACGTAAAGTTTTATGTAAAGACTTTTTAACGTAAAACGTAAACTTATTTTACATAAATTGTAAAACGTAAAAAACCGTGTGATAAAACGGTGCCTAAACAAGGGCGTGAATACGGGGCATAAAAATGTCGCGTAAAAAAACGGGACTTAAAAAACGGTGTGTTAAAACGGGGCGTAAAAACGGTCCGTTAAAAAAATTAATCGTGGAAAAGTCAGGCGTAAAACGGCGTGCAAAAACGGCGCGTTAAAAAACGACGCGTGTAAAAGTCGGGCGTAAAAACGGCGTGCAAAAACCGGCGCTAAAAAAAAATTGTGTTGTTAAAAAATTTGAATTTAAAATGGTTTTTAATAAAAAAATCTATTTAAAAAAATAAGTAATATGATAATACCAAAAAAGTAATGAAAAACAATAAAGACAAAAAGACAAAAAAGAATAATTTTATTAAATTGCTCTTTTGAATTAAAATATTAAAAACATAATAAGACAAAAATTATTTAATATTAATTTTAACTACTTTTAATCTCAACCATCCATCTTAAAGATCTAGTGGTTGAAAAGTGGTTCTCTCGATTCTTACAACTAGAGATGGTTTTCATTTTAGTGGTCCCCTATATATATATATGTGTGTGTGTGTGTGTGTGCCGCTAAAATGAAAACCACCTCCAGTTGTAAGAACCGCGAGAACCAGTTCCTACCCATTAGATCAACAAGATGGATGGATGAGACTAAAAGTAACTAAAATGAATATTAAATCCTAAATGATAGTTTAAATACATTTTGTCTTATTATGTTTTTAATAATTTAATCCTAAATGATAGTTTAGTAAAATTACTCTATTTTGTCTTTTTGTCTTTATTATTTTTTTATTACTTTTTTGTTATATTATATTACTTTTTTATTTTTTAAAAATAATTTTTCTATTAAAAGAATTTTTAAATTCAAATTTTTCTAACAAGGCAAATTTTTTTGCGCGCCGGTTTTTGCACGCCGGGCTTTTTCAAGCGTCGCTTTTTTAACGCGCCGTTTTTACGCCGGGCTTTTTCAAAGCCTCATTTCTTGAACGCGACGTTTTTTACGCGTCGTATTTTCAAGCGTCGTTTTTTACACGTTTTTTTAACGCGCCGTTTTTTACACGTCGTTTTTTACACGTTTTTTTGCAAGTTTTTTTACACGTCGTTTTAACGCGCCGTTTTTTTGACCTTTTTTTAACGCGCCGTTTTTTACACTTTTTACGTTAAACTTTTTAAAGTTTTTACGTTTTAAGTTTTACGTTAAACTTTTTACGTTTTACGTAAAAAAATTTACATTTTACGTTTTACGTAAAACTTTATACGTTTTACGTTAAAAAGTTTATGGTTTACGTTAAAAAGTTTACGGTTTAACTTTTTTTTTTACAAAAACTTTTTTACGCAAAAACGAACGCACTCAGATATCGCAAACTTGGGAGGTGTCTCAGATATATTGTTATCATCATCGACTAGGGGGGAAAAATAAAAAACCAACAACATCAAAACAAAGTGTATCTCGAAAAAAACAACAGAGTTTGGCTCAGATTATCCGATAATCAAAAGGCTGCAAAAGTGGGGTTGCAAGTTCAAAAAACCTACCATACGCCGTCCTTGCCGCGCCATCGTCATTAAAATCTACGGGTTTTTTTTTTTTTTTTTGCATCATCGCCATCCAATCGATCGTATCAAAACCCACAGATTCAAAGAACACAAATCAAAACCCCCAACATATCAAAAAACCATCAGATTCAAGAATACAAATCAATAAACCCAACATCGGAGCCTTCGACATCAACCATTGCCGCCACACCACCACACACACCAAAGAATAAAGAATACCCAAAATCAAAGGAAAACCCACCAACAATAACAACCAAACAAGCTGTATATTCCCAAAATCAAATCAAAGGAAAACCCAGCAACAATAATAACCAAATTTCTGTAATTGTAACACAACAGAAACAAATCGAACCTTTTGACTCACGAAAGGTTGACCGGCCGGAGGTCCGCCGGAGAATCAAATACCCACATATTCAAGGAACCTCTGACATCGACGACACCACCGCTCACACAGCCATCGCCTCCAACACCACCACAACCATCGTCTCCGTCAATCCTCAAACACCACCACCGCCGTCGTCAAACCCACCACCATCGTACTGGTAAATCGGAGAGGGTCAACTTACTGGTAAACCGGACCGTCGCCGGAGCTCGCCATCAAAAACCCACCACCGCCACTTTCCGTCGTCGCACCACCACCAGACGGTGGTGGTGGTGATTCTTCAGCGTGTAACGGAGGATGGGGGGCTGTGGTTGCGATGTGGTAGTGGGTGTGAGGCTGGGGATGGATGTCATCGAGAGAGAGAGAGGGAGCAGGGATGTTTGCTTTTGTAGAGGATGAAGATGAAGGTCTTCAAAAACTTCATCAGAGATGGATGAGTTTCAAATGAGAATGAGGAAAGAGAGACAAAAGATGGGTTTAAATACAATATGACATTTTAAAAAAGCTGGTGGTATTTAATGTGGAGAGAGGTAGGATATGACAATTGGGGTAAATGACCAAATTACCCTTTTTGTTGGCATAATATGATTGGTGGAGAGTGGTTCTCACGGTTCTTATAACTGGGGGTGGTTTTCATTTTAGCGGCTCCCTATATATATATATATATATATAGAGAGAGAGAGAGAGATAGAAAGTGTAATGTACATTACGGCTTAACGTACATCACGTACGACAACGTGCGTAATTTTACACTATAACATGCGTGATTTTACACAGAGTTTCCAGGCAATTAACGACTCAATCTGGGTTCCAATTCGGTTCAAGTTTCTTTTCGTTTCAGTACAAATTGGCCATTGCTCGGTCAATTTCATCGAAATGTGGTCAAATTCATCGTTGATTTAGAAAAGTTTCTGCAATAACGTCGACATGAAATAAAAAACAGTAGAACAGAGGATGAACACGACAAAGCTTTTGATTCAGACCGTAGAACAGATGATGCAGGAACATGACCAAACTTTGATTCAATTGGAGTCAGAGGGCAGTAACAGTGGTTTCAGATCGTAGAAAAGCGGTTGCGTTTTTTGAACTGGGAGTAGCGAATGCCGACTAATGTGCGTGATTTCATATGTCCAACATGCGTTATTAGTTTTTCTGAGATTTATAACGTGCGTGATTTTCCATTGAACGTGTGTAATTTCGTGACGTACCGGTCGTACGTTAAGCCGTAATGTACGTTAACTAGCATATATATATATATAAAGTTAAAGACTTACTAAAGTATTCAAAGTTTCAACAAAGTTCATAATTTTTGTTGTTGAAAATTTTGATAAACTTTTTATTTTTGTTTTAATTTTTATTTTTTTTAACGGCTAAATATTACACTCTCCACTCTCCGCGTATGGAACCCATAACCTTCTCCTTTTTAAACACTTAGGGGCTGTTTGTTTTTTCAAGAAGAGCTTCCTGACCTCTTATGTCTGCGCCGCGTAGACCTTTAGGTCTGGAGACTGTTTGTTTTCTCGAAGACCTTTCATTAAAAAAAAGGTTTACGCGTCCTCTTCTTCGTACAGATGTGGACTCATGTCTTCAAACCTCTTCTCATTATTTCTTTTTGCCTAGCGACAAACACACTCACCCCAAAAAAAAAAACCCTGGTTCCTCCCCTGACACGCAACGCAACCCCAATTCCCCAAAGAAGTTTATAACGAACATAACTCAAATTCAATACCGAAATTTACAACTCAAAGTTCAAAGATTTTCAACAAAATCTTGAAGAATAATCACAAATGGTTGATAAAAAATCATCAATCATCAGAGACAGAGATCGAGAACTGCTTCTACCAGTTTCCAATCCCACCAATGACGAACAATCATCTCCAAAACCTTCATCTTCTTTCTCTTATCACGTTGGCCGTGAGGTTTAAGTGATTAAAGTTTCGGAATTTTGTATCTTTTTGGTTGATTTTATCGGTTTGTTTTGATGGGATTTGGTAATTAGGTTGATTTGCAGATGGATTTTGGTTTATATGAAGGAAAGATTGAATCTTGATTAGGGTTTAGATGGAGTGTGCAATTAGGGGGTGTTTGGCATTGTTTTGGGAAAGTGGGTGTAACAACCCTCATTAAAAGTCCTATTTATTTTATTATTTTATCTAATAGGAAACCCTAATTGAGACACCCAAGTGATTCTGCGCAAACCCTAAAATTTTCAGAACAATCAGAATCAGGATTAGGGCCCCTAAAACTCAGGGGGGATGTTTCCTACTCAACGATTATCTAAATAAAACGCTGTCAATATTTAAAATTCGAATTCTGTCAAGTCACCAGGCCTAGTCCCACACGTGGCAAACCTATGGCCATTATGTGTCCCTTACGGACCGTAAGGGTTAATGCTTACGGTCCGTAAGCTAGCCCAAATTTGTGTATAAATAGCAGCGTTTGGCACTTGATTTCTGGTTTCATTACGACGATCAAATTCGATCTGTATATCGAGTTATAATCAAAACAGTCACAAAATCACTAAGTAGTAGAGGGGAGGTGCTGCTACGATGCCGGGTATTAACTCAATCGCTGCTACGATTCAATGTCCGATCGATTAAACTATCCAATGGATGTTTAAGTGCTGCTCAAATTGGGTTATACTTTGTTATTCATCGTGATTTCGACTTGAATGTTTGAGTGTTGTTCGAACTCGGACTATACTCTGTCATTCGTTGTGAATCTGCTGAATTGTTAAAGTATTGCACTTTGTCATTCGCTGTGAGGGTTTTATCTCGTGAGTTATCGTAAATGTTGTATTAAGTTATCTACCTAGTTCGTGTGCACTAGGTTACAAGTGTCACACCCCGATTTCCACGTGTCACCGGTGGGCCCGGTGGGGGAGTATCGTGACGTGGTTGGCAACGTAATAGTCAAACAACACAATATAATAATGCACAGCGGAAGCAAATTTAAAATAAGATACAACCGAATTTATTTATTGTAATCAAAGTCACAATATCCGGTGTTTATCCACAGTAGGATCGAAACAAAATAACATTTAATGGTTCAACAGACTTCTGGCATCCTAAGCTTACGAGACTTTTTAATGATGCTTAGGAGACAATCCAGCCAATTTCGCTTAGTACCTGCATTCAGTCTTTTTGGGAAAATACGTCAGTTTACACTGGTAAATACATTCAACTGACTCATTTTGGAAAATGATTGAAAATTTGGTTTGGATGCACATGGCATAAACATTTTTATTTAACTTGGGAGAATTATTTAATATTGTAATCTTGTGAACGAATTACATGTTACTTATGCGTTCAGTAGCCCGAATCTAGTCCGGGTTAAAGATCAATAGACACACCACTTTAATGAGTTATACACGGACGGTGTACGCCTACACCCCGTGCTCAGGTCGTGGCCAATCTCGTAAGATGATGCCAAGGATATCCGGGACATGGTCATTAACCCCCCAAAGGCTGTAAAGTAAACAAGACTGTTTAAACGAGCTGATCAAATTATTCAACTACCCACTAAGCTTGGAGATTTGATGCCCGGTCAAGCGGTACGCTATGTACCGTAACCCAAGCCCGTATAGGGAAAATAAGTTAAAAGTATTTACCTGAGTAAGTATTAATCACAACAAGCAAAATGCACGTAGCTTTTACTGGTTCTCCTAATCTGGAACGAAGGTTTATAATAACCTATTAGAATTTCTAACGGGTCTTTTATTAAGCTTAATCTTAGACCGGTTAGTTTCAAGATACGGTTCGTACTCACGATTAAGCGAAGACTGGATAGAATGTGATTCAGACCCGACAAGTTTGAAGACTTGTTTAATATGGGTTTATTATTCACATTCTGGATTTTGAGATAAAACCGTTAAGGTTTGACCCGTTTCGGCTAATTTATGTAAACTTGTTACATAAACCGAACCGTACGCGTAATAGGCGTGACGGGTAGTCATGAGAGCTATATACAGGTTTTCTAAGTTAATTATGTCTCAAATATGTTGTGACATCAGTAATGTGTCTTTCGTTATGCCCGAAACGTGTTTAAACACAAACTAGGCCCCGTAGGGGTAGTTTGGTCATTTAAAAGTTTATAAAAGAGTTTAAGTGACAACCTGAGTTACAGGTCTGATGTAATCAGAAAATATACTCAATTTGCTAAGTTACATCAGTAGGTTTAAGCATGTATGTGAAACTTATCATTTTTAACCAAACTAGGCCCCGTAGGGGTATTTTGGTAATTTCACATAAGCCGAAAAGCTCAAAACTGAAGTCTGAGTTTATCAACCTTTGCTTACTGTTAAAATATTGTAATTTGCCTCTTATATCAGTAGGTATCAACCCGGGTATGTCCAATATGATTTTAAAACATACTATGCGCTAAAAACGCTAATTAAGGCGATTAAAGGCCATTACCGGGTTCGATACTTAAATCTGATATTTTTATATTTCTAGAAGGCTTAAAATAATTTATTTATCATAACTAATCAGTAGCAAAAGGTTTGGAGTCGTTTAGATGTGTAAAACTCATTTTATGGCCCGTAAGGGCAAAACCGACAATTACCGAATTAAGTCTACGACTATGAGTTATGCTCAGCCTAAAATTAATTAAAAATCTTTAAAAATCCTGAAATAATATATTACATCAGTGGGTAAAAGATTTGATATCAAAAAGTATGCTTAACTAGGCTATACGCTAATTACGTCATTTTATTAACATAAAGCATTAATTTTGCGATATTGAGCATAACTCTTAATCTACAAGTCAAACTGATTTCAAACTTTGCATACAAGCCTATATATCAGTAACTAAGGTTTCTACACTTTTACATTTTCATAAAACACGTTTTAAGGTAATAAGGGCATAACGGTCAACATATGAGCAATTAACGGAAACATGCATATTAATTGGATAACTAATGAACCAAGGTGTATAATCACAGAGGGTTGTTCTAACATGTAACCTAGTCCAATTAAAGCTCTGAGACATTTCTAAAATATGCCTAAACGGGTCAGAACTGAAAGTCAAAGTGAAAGTCAACTATGTGACTTTCGGTTTCGAACCAGGTCTAAACAGGAAATAGTCGGGTTGAACATGTTTAGACATGTTCTTACACTAATTACTAAGTTATAAAAATGATCAAACAGGTTGTATACGTTCTAGATAGCTAATTATGCATAAATGACATTTTAAGCATCCTGTTGACTTTTTAATTATATGTTTGACCCGACATTTGACCTGGTTAGGGTGGTGATCAGGGGAAACCCTCTTGAGGTTTTATTACCCACATAAATACCAACTTATAACCACTTTCAATTCGAGATATGACTGAGCCATTATTGACTAATCTCGAAGTCAAACCGTAATTACGACGGTTTGACTTTTAGCTAATTAACCTAGCTAAACTTAATTAGAGAAGGGCAAGAACACTTACTGAAGTACTATGCACGAGATATGATCACTTGAGGTTGCTTGATAGCTCCAGAAATGATCCAAGAGTGCAGGAGAAGTTGTGAGGAATGTTTGCAACCTTGAAGGCCTTTTATACTAGTTGCAATCACCACAACAAGTTGACAACAAAGTCTAGGATCCACCCACAACTGATTAACACTTGTTACTAGTGCCTAGGGATGTCTAGGGGTCGTCCACAAGTGAGAAAAACCGACTAAATGGGTTAAAATCGCGCATAACAGGCAACAGCCTGTTTTCTGGTTGCTGGGCATTTGTTGCGCACCGTAACAATTATTTGTTACGGTGCGTAACAAATCATCAGGGGCGAATTTTTGTTGTTCTTTCATTATTTCGAAAAGGTAACCCACTTGTACGACTTTGGAGCCTCAATTATCAACTAGGGACCTTCAAGAAGTGTCTTATACTGTAACATACCCTACCATTTGAAGTTGTTTCATTTGGATATGTCTACAATACCCGAAAATGAAGGTTTACCATTCTTTTTCTTCGTGGGATCATATCATGCTTTTGTAATTCCTTTATTGACAATAATTTCCCGAATTGAGGCATAAAATATGTGTATAACATTTAATCGGGTCTTGGGATTTATACTTGAGGTCGTTCAGAGGTAACAATTTAACATGACGCCACTTTAAATCCTACCGAAACATCTTTATTAAATCCGGGTTTACAACGCGTTTTGTCTTACATGACACATGTCGTTTTATTATTGAACCCGAAATTTTCGAGGTGTTACATCCTCACCCCCTTAAAATAAATCTCGACCCGAGATTTACTGAAATAAGTAAGGGTACTTTTCTTTCATCGCGGATTCAACTTCCCACGTGTACTCGGGACCTCTACGGGCATCCCATTTGACCTTTACAAAAGGTATATGCTTCCTTCGAAGCTTCCTTACCTGTCGATCCTCAATCGACAAAGGTTTTTCAACAAATTTTAAGCTCGCGTCTATATGCACATCCGTGTGTGGTATAACCAGTGATTCGTCAGCGAAACACTTCTTTAGATTGCAGATGTGGAACACATTGTGAATCCCACTGAGCTCTTCTGGTAAGTTCAACTTATAGGCAACTGACCCGACACGTTCGATAACCTCGAAAGGTCCTATGTATCTCGGGCTTAGCTTGCCTTTCTTACCAAATCGCATCACTCCCTTCCAGGGCGAGACTTTAAGTAGGACTTTGTCACCTACTTCGAAGTGAAAATCCTTGCGATTTGGATCAGCGTAACTCTTCTGCCTATCTCGGGCAGCTTTGAGATTTTCACGAATCTGGACAATCTTGTCCGTCGTTTCGAATACAATTTCCGGTCCTGATAACTGGACTTCTCCAACTTCCGCCCAACAAACTGGCGATCTACACTTTCTACCGTATAATGCCTCAAAAGGCGCAACCTTAATGCTGGTATGGTAGCTATTGTTGTAGGAGAATTCGATTAATGGTAGGTTCTTATCCCAACTACCTCCCAAATCGATCGCACATGCACGCAGCATGTCTTCCAACGTTTGAATAGTACGCTCACTCTGACCGTCAGTCTGAGGATGATAAGCCGTACTAAAATTCAAACGTGTGCCCAAAGATTGCTGGAAACTCTTCCAAAAATGTGACGTGTACCTAGTATCTCTATCAGAGATAATAGCTACAGGTATGCCATGTAAGGCTACAATCTTATCAACGTATAGCTGGGCTAACATATCGGAGCTATAAGTCTCCTTGATGGGTAAGAAATGAGCTGACTTAGTCAGTCGGTCGACTATAACCCATATCGTATCATTTCCTTTCCTTGTCTTGGGTAACTTGGTAATAAAATCCATAGTTACCATTTCCCACTTCCACGTAGGAAGTTCAGGCTGTTGTAGCAAACCTGACGGTTTCTGATGCTCGGCTTTGACTTGCGCACATGTCAAGCATTTTGCTACTTGGGCGGCTACAGACTTTTTCAAGCCTATCCACCAATAATTTGCCTTTAAATCCTGGTACATCTTATCAGCTCCAGGATGAACGGAGTATTTGGAACTATGGGCTTCCTGGAGGATGACATCTCGAAGTCCTCCATGAATTGGAACCTATATTCGTCCGTTTAACCGTAAAATTCCGTCCTTGCTAAGAGTTAACTGCTCCTCAGTTACTCCTAACTTTTCTTTAGGGTAGTTAGCTTCCAACACAGCTTCTTTCTGTGCAGCTAACAATCTTTCCATCAAATTATTCTTTATCTCCATACGCTTGGCGTTAATTCGGATGGGTTTAACCCTTTCCTTCCGACTCAAGGCATCGGCGACTACATTCGCCTTGCCGGGATGGTATTTGATTTCACAATCGTAGTCATTTAAAGTCTCCATCCAGCGGCGTTGCCTCATGTTTAGCTCCTTCTGATTAAACAGATGTTGGAGGCTTTTGTGATCAGAATAGATCACACATTTGACACCATAAAGATAGTGCCTCCAAAGCTTCAGTGCAAATACAACGGCACCCAACTCCAAGTCATGGGTGGTGTAATTCTTTTCATGCACTTTCAGTTGTCTTGAAGCGTAGGCAATCACCTTGCCTTTCTGCATAAGCACACACCCCATGCCAGTGTGCGAAGCATCACAATAAACCACAAATTCTTCTATTCCATCTGGCAATGTCAGTACTGGGGCGTTGCTCAACTTTTGCTTCAGAATATCAAAGGATTCTTGCTGCTTAGGGCCCCAAACAAACTTAACCTTCTTCTTAGTTAAGGAGGTTAGTGGTGCAGCAATCCTTGAAAAATTTTCAATGAAACGCCTGTAGTATCCTGCCAATCCCAGGAAGCTACGAATTTCAGTAGGCGTTTTTGGCTCTTGCCAGTTCATTACGGCTTCAACTTTAGCGGGATCCACTTGGATACCACGCTCACTGACCACATGTCCAAGAAATTGGACTTCCCGTAGCCAAAATTCACATTTAGAGAATTTGGCATAGAGCTTCTCCTGATGTAGAAGTTTGAGAATACAACGAAGGTGTTTCTCATGGTCAGCTTGATTCTTCGAATAGATAAGAATGTCGTCGATGAAAACGATGACGAATTTATCTAAGTAAGGCTTGCAGACGTGATTCATGAGATCCATGAACGCGGCTGGTGCATTAGTGAGCCCAAAAGGCATCACTAGGAACTCGTAGTGACCGTAACGAGTCCTAAATGCAGTCTTGTGCACGTCTTCATCTTTGACCTTCAATTGATGGTAGCCTAACCTCAAATCAATCTTCGAGAAGTAACTTGCCCCTTGAAGCTGATCGAACAAATCGTCGATTCTGGGCAACGGATACCTGTTCTTGATCGTGACTTTATTAAGCTCACGATAGTCGATGCACAAGTGCATCGACCCATCCTTCTTCTTGACAAACAAGATTGGCGCTCCCCAAGGAGATGAACTAGGTCTAATGAACCCTTTAGCCAGCAATTCATCTAGCTGCGTCCGCAACTCCTTCATTTCTGTGGGTGCCAATCTGTATGGTGCTCTAGCAACTGGAGCAGCTCCTGGGATGATATCGATCCTAAATTCAACTTGTCTATCTGGTGGTAAACCAGGTAGATCTTCAGGAAACACTTCTGGGTATTCAGAGATGACAGGGATGTCTTCTAACTTCGGTTTAGGCTCATCAATAATCACTTGCGCCATGTAAATGACACACCCCTTCTTCAGACACTTGGAAGCCTTGAGCATAGTCACCTGCTCCGGCAGCCCATACTGGGTATCTCCCCGAATGGTAAGTGATTCCCCAGACGGAGTCTTTATTACCACCTGTTTCTGGTTACAGACAATGTGGGCCTGGTTATGAGATAACCAGTCCATACCCAGAACGATGTCAAAACCAGCCAACTTAAAGGGAAGTAGAGATAGAGGAAAAGAATGGTTCTTAATGGATATTACACATCCATCTAACACTGTAGAGACGGTTTCTATGGTACCATCTGCTAACTCTACCTCATAGTTTACGCTTAGGGTTTTGACAGGTAAATTCAACAATTTACAAAACTTATGATCTACGAAAGACTTATCTGCGCCTGAATCAAAAAGTACTCTTGCAAAGACATCATTTACAAGGAAAGTACCTGTTATGACATTATCGTCTTGCACAGCCTCTTTCGCGTCCATTCTGAAGACTCTGGCATTAGTCTTCTTAGCCTCCTCAGGCTTTTTGTTGTATTTTGGGCAGTTGGTCTTGATGTGCCCCTTTTCATTGCAACGGTAGCACGTTGCATCCTTTATCTTCTTGCAATCCAGGGTTTTGTGATCCGTGGACTTGCAAATTCCACAAGCAAAGGATTTTGACTGAGTCTAAGAGTTCGACTCCAGTCTGCACTTTCCATAGTGCTGCTTCTTGCAAATTTTACACTTGGGCTTCTCATCAGACTTATGCCCGTCCTTCCTCGACTTAAATCCCTTTTTGTTATCACCGCTCCCACGGTGCTTCTTGTTCGACTTCCGCGAACCATCATCTTCACGCTTCCTCTTCTCGGCCTCCTTATTCCTTAGCGATCTCTGCCTGACCGCATCTAGAGTGAGGGATAAGGAAAGGTCAGTTACAGACCTGAAGGTAACTGGCCGAGAAGCTTTTACACTGGCCTTGATTTCCGGAGCCAAACCACCAATAAAGCGAGCGATTCTTTTTGGCTCCGGGGTTACCAAGTAAGGAACCAACCGGGAAAGTGTATTGAAGCTTGTTAGATAAGCTTGGCAGTCGAGGTTCGTCATCACCAACGATAGAAAGTCAGATTCTATCTTTTCCACCTCATGTTGAGGGCATAAATTTTCCTTGATTAGGGCAATGAATTGATCCCACGACATACTATACAATGGGATCTTTCCGGAGGCCTCCATTAGAGATCTCCACCATGCCAACGCTTCACCCTTGAAGGACTGTGACACAAACTTAACTACATCCCTTTCAGCGCACCCGCTGATATCTACCACCGTGTCCATCTCGTCAAGCCATGTCATACAATCGACGGCTCCTTTCTCCCCATTGAAATCCCGGGGCTTACAAGACACGAAGTACTTGTAGGAGCAACCCTTGTTACGGGACTCTTGATGAAGCACTATCTGTTGAGATGGGACACTTCGATGGTTGGTGGACTGACGGTCATCACCATCTTTCTTGGGTCCTTTCTTTTTGGGAGGAGGCTTGCTATGAGCCTCAGAATGTGTCTTGGGCTTTGAATGCGATGCAGAGTGGGTCCTACTTCGAGTACCACTGTATTCCTCATACTGCCTATCCAAAGCCTGCGTAATAGCGCCGTTTATGATCGCTTTTAATTCGGCACCCGTTAACATAATCTGGGCGTTCTCATTTGGCTCCACCGGATGGCTACTTATCTCATTTGAGTCAGCCATTTGAATTGAACTGTTGCAGAAAACAAGAACAATATTTTATTTGGGAGTTTATTATGGAATTACCCCTTAGGGTAACTCGTTAACCATGGTAACAGAGACCACATTTGGTTAACTTATTAATCGTATTAATTTAGGATTTCAATTAAAATTTATCCTAATTATAAACAATAACAATATATATTAGCACATAAGGCTTAGTCACATGGACAATTTAAATTATAAGCTATGATTTTAGAGAATCAAGGCTTTTAAGGTTTAAATATATTTTATTACCTTTTTCAGACAGTGAGTCAAAGCTACAACTGTCTTTTTGCTCATGTAGAAATGAGCAAGGCCCGTAGGCATTATATTACCAGCGTATGGTAAAATAGGATCATCTTAATTGATGATCTTAAACCATGATTCAGAGATCATATAATTGGGTTGGAATCTTCTAAAGAATCCTTATACCTATAAAATGACATGTGATTGTAACGAATCACTTCTGCCAGGAGTGTTAACATGTTTTAAGATGTTAACAGGGATTTGAATCTTTTTAAACAGGTCTTACCATTTTGGCTCGGTCTTATATTTGACACGAGGCTAGGTTTCACCCTTTAAGATCCTTAATTAAATAATTACATAGGCAGATTAATTTAAAAGGAATGATTTTAATTTATTTATTTCATTTGTAATTATTTATGCACAAAAGGGCAAACATGAAATTTATAAAACAACATTCCATTAATTATACATATGTTACATATTGCCCTAAACGGGTCTTTTCCAAACAACAATCTACCCACGTAGGGGTTTTAAACAAGTACTTGCCCACGCAGGGGCTTTAAGCAAACAAACTAGTCCACGCAGGGACTTTAACAACTAAACATCATACCCACGCAGGGGTTAACGGAAAAATGGAAGGATAGGCCCACGCAGGGGCTCAAAACAAACATACAACACACATACCCACATAGGGGCTTAACAATCAAATACACCCACGCAGGGGCTTACACAGAAAGTGGGAGGATTTAATGATCCTTCTTGTTCTTCCCCTTGATTAAGCCTACTAATCCTTGGAAGAATGTCTGCCTCTCCCTGCGGTCCTCGTGAACTACCCGTTCAACCTGATTCAACCTTTGAATGAGTTCTTCATGTTCAGGTGGTGAGAATCTAGGTGGTTGCGATTGAGCCCGGATGATGGGTCTAGGAGGTATCTGGTATCCCTGAGTCGGGTAACTCACCCCCCATGGATCCCCATAGGGTCCTTGGTGCTGTAGTTCGCTGCTACCATGTACGGATCAGCCTCCGCGTACCCATAGTCATGATGCGTTGGGGGTTCAAACGGGTTGTAAGCCATGCCACCCGTATATGCCGGGATTGGGTTATCAAATCCCATCGGCGGTGGCTGTAGTACAGCAGGGTTGGAGGGTCCACCCACTTGCGGGTCCTCCTGGTACGGTGGGTAGTGGCTGGCGCTTGACTGACGTGGGGAACTGAAATTAAAGCCCCCCGGTCGTACAGACATGCGGGCACCAGTTCTCCTACGCCTCGGCGGTTAAGGAGGTGCCGGCTGAACTGGTGGCGGTGGAGGTGGTGGCGTAACTACCACAAATCGGTGATCCTCCGATGAATCTTGATGATGCGGCTGCGGCTGTGGCTCCTGCTGCTGTTGTTGCTGTCCATGGGACGACGAGTGGTGAGATGGTGTGTAGTACCACTCGTGCTGAGTAAACATGGCCTGGAAACTGTCTGGACCACCATAGGGTGACCCGTGAAAGGACGATCCGTCGGAGATTTCGATTGGATGGTTTGGAGTACCACTCACCGGCATGATGGGGAACCGTATCCTCGTCCATATCATCTGCGTGATCTCCTGAAAAGTGGTCCTCTGGACCCAGTGGGTTAAAACCCACGGGTTCTTGTAAGAATCCTACCGGATTAAACTGTCCCCGGAAAGCAGGTGTAGGGTCACCATACGAATGATGGGACAAAGACCTCTGCAGCGGTATGTATGAAGGCAGAGGGTTGTTGGGCTCGTCTTCCGAATGTGGTCCGTATGAGTTGTGGACCGGAGGTGTCGAGCTGTGCGAGACAGATCGTCTCGCTGGTTCGAACAGGTTTCTCCTGTTCCGTCGTGGATTTTCGCTCTCCGTAGCAGGTTGGGATCGTACATTTGACGGTCCAGCTTCATGGTCATTGGGAGCGGTGACTGGCCCCTTGCCTCGTCCTCGTGTCCGGAAAAATCGTGGAGGCATTGTTTGATATTCCTGTCAATAAAGCATGAGATAACAATAACAAAATATAAAATTTAAAGGACAAAACAAAAACCCGAATAAGGTGGAATTTGTCCTAGGTTATAAGTCTAGACTCGAAGGTTTAGATATGTTCAATTGTGTACTGAGATTAAACACAAAAGGCTAGTGTTTAATTCACTCAGAGTTGGCTCTGATACCAACCTGTCACACCCCGATTTCCACGTGTCACCGGTGGGCCCGGTGGGGGAGTATCGTGACGTGGTTGGCAACGTAATAGTCAAACAACACAATATAATAATGCACAGCGGAAGCAAATTTAAAATAAGATACAACCGAATTTATTTATTGTAATCAAAGTCACAATATCCGGTGTTTATCCACAGTAGGATCGAAACAAAATAACATTTAATGGTTCAACAGACTTCTGGCATCCTAAGCTTGCGAGACTTTTTAATGATGCTTAGGAGACAATCCAGCCAATTTCGCTTAGTACCTGCATTCAGTCTTTTTGGGAAAATACGTCAGTTTACACTGGTAAATACATTCAACTGACTCATTTTGGAAAATGATTGAAAATTTGGTTTGGATGCACATGGCATAAACATTTTTATTTAACTTGGGAGAATTATTTAATATTGTAATCTTGTGAACGAATTACATGTTACTTATGCGTTCAGTAGCCCGAATCTAGTCCGGGTTAAAGATCAATAGACACACCACTTTAATGAGTTATACACGGACGGTGTACGCCTACACCCCGTGCTCAGGTCGTGGCCAATCTCGTAAGATGATGCCAAGGATATCCGGGACATGGTCATTAACCCCCCAAAGGCTGTAAAGTAAACAAGACTGTTTAAATGAGCCGATCAAATTATTCAACTACCCACTAAGCGTGGAGATTTGATGCCCGGTTAAGCGGTACGCTATGTACCGTAACCCAAGCCCGTATAGGGAAAATAAGTTAAAAGTATTTACCTGAGTAAGTATTAATCACAACAAGCAAAATGCACGTAGCTTTTACTGGTTCTCCTAATCTGGAACGAAGGTTTATAATAACCTATTAGAATTTCTAACGGGTCTTTTATTAAGCTTAAGCTTAGACCGGCTAGTTTCAAGATACGGTTCGTACGCACGATTAAGCGAAGACCGGATAGAATGTGATTCAGACCCGACAAGTTTGAAGACTTGTTTAATATGGGTTGATTATTCACATTCTGGATTTTGAGATAAAACCGTTAAGGTTTGACCCGTTTCGGCTAATTTATGTAAACTTGTTACATAAACCGAACCGTACGCGTAATAGGCGTGACGGGTAGTCATGAGAGCTATATACAGGTTTCCTAAGTTAATTATGTCTCAAATATGTTGTGACATCAGTAATGTGTCTTTCGTTATGCCCGAAACGTGTTTAAACACAAACTAGGCCCCGTAGGGGTAGTTTGGTCATTTAAAAGTTTATAAAAGAGTTTAAGTGACAACCTGAGTTACAGGTCTGATGTAATCAGCAAATATACTCAATTTGCTAAGTTACATCAGTAGGTTTAAGCATGTATGTGAAACTTATCATTTTTAACCAAACTAGGCCCCGTAGGGGTATTTTGGTAATTTCACATAAGCCGAAAAGCTCAAAACTGAAGTCTGAGTTTATCAACCTTTGCTTACTGTTAAAATATTGTAATTTGCCTCTTATATCAGTAGGTATCAACCCGGGTATGTCCAATATGATTTTAAAACATACTATGCGCTAAAAACGCTACTTAAGGCGATTAAAGGCCATTACCGAGTTCGATACTTAAATCTGATATTTTTATATTTCCAGAAGGCTTAAAATAATTTATTTATCATAACTAATCAGTAGCAAAAGGTTTGGAGTCGTTTAGATGTGTAAAACTCATTTTATGGCCCGTAAGGGCAAAACCGACAATTACCGAATTAAGTCTACGACTATGAGTTATGCTCAGCCTAAAATTAATTAAAAATCTTTAAAAATCCTAAAATAATATATTACATCAGTGGGTAAAATATTTGATATCAAAAGGTATGCTTAACTAGGCTATACGCTAATTACGCCATTTTATTAACATAAAGCATTAATTTTGCGATATTGAGCATAACTCTTAATCTACAAGTCAAACTGATTTCAAACTTTGCATACAAGCCTATATATCAGTAACTAAGGTTTCTACACTTTTACATTTTCATAAAACACGTTTTAAGGTAATAAGGGCATAACGGTCAACATATGAGCAATTAACGGAAACATGCATATTAATTGGATAACTAATGAACCAAGGTGTATAATCACAGAGGGTTGTTCTAACATGTAACCTAGTCCAATTAAAGCTCTGAGACATTTCTAAAATATGCCTAAACGGGTCAGAACTGAAAGTCAAAGTGAAAGTCAACTATGTGACTTTCGGTTCCGAACCAGGTCTAAACAGGAAATAGTCGGGTTGAACATGTTTAGACATGTTCTTACACTAATTACTAAGTTATAACAATGATCAAACAGGTTGTATACGTTCTAGATAGCTAATTATGCATAAATGACATTTTAAGCATCCTGTTGACTTTTTAATTATATGTTTGACCCGACATTTGACCTGGTTAGGGTGGTGATCACGGGAAACCCTCTTGAGGTTTTATTACCCACATAAATACCAACTTATAACCACTTTCAATTCGAGATATGACTGAGCCATTATTGACTAATCTCGAAGTCAAACCGTAATTACGACGGTTTGACTTTTAGCTAATTAACCTAGCTAAACTTAATTAGAGAAGGACAAGAACACTTACTGAAGTCCTATGCACGAGATATGATCACTTGAGGTTGCTTGATAGCTCCAGAAATGATCCAAGAGTGCAGGAGAAGTTGTGAGGAATGTTTGCAACCTTGAAGGCCTTTCATACTAGTTGCAATCACCACAACAAGTTGACAACAAAGTCTAGGATCCACCCACAACTGATTAACACTTGTTACTAGTGCCTAGGGATGTCTAGGGGTCGTCCACAAGTGAGAAAAACCGACTAAATGGGTTAAAATCGCGCATAACAGGCAACAGCCTGTTTTCTGGTTGCTGGGCATTTGTTGCGCACCGTAATAATTATTTGTTACGGTGCGTAACAAATCATCAGGGGCGAATTTTTGTTGTTCTTTCATTATTTCGAAAAGGTAACCCACTTGTACGACTTTGGAGCCTCAATTATCAACTAGGGACCTTCAAGAAGTGTCTTATACTGTAACATACCCTACCATTTGAAGTTGTTTCATTTGGATATGTCTACAAGACCCGAAAATGAAGGTTTACCATTCTTTTTCTTCGTGGGATCATATCATGCTTTTGTAATTCCTTTATTGACAATAATTTCCCGAATTGAGGCATAAAAGATGTGTATAACATTTAATCGGGTCTTGGGATTTATACTTGAGGTCGTTCAGAAGTAACAATTTAACATGACGCCACTTTAAATCCTACCGAAACATCTTTATTAAATCCGGGTTTACAACGCGTTTTGTCTTACATGACACGTGTCGTTTTATTATTGAACCCGAAATTTTCGAGGTGTTACAACAAGACTAATCAATAGGCTAAGTTCTGCCTGTATAAATCTGCAATATATCGAGGCTTATCTGTAATTTTGGCCATATGAATCTACATGGTTATAATGTGAGTCATTCTCTTTTTATCAACTGTTTTACAATACTCCAAATTATTTTCAAAGTTATAATTACAGTGATTAAGTTTATGTAATCACCAAATTACAGCCGGTATGTGGGGTATTGTGCACATTATTACTGTTTTATCACTTTAGGTGGGCGAACCTAAAATTAGTGATATTCGTCATTCATTGGGGCAGCCAATGGTGATATGACCACAGTCACCGAAAAGAGTCGAGTGACAAATACTGTGGGTAGTTGGTTTGATATCAGAAACATTGTAATCTCTCTTAATACTGTGAATTATAACAAACGTGTCGTTTTAGTAAAATGAATGAACTCACTCAGTATTTCCCGCTGACAAAACCTTTTTAAAACGCGTTTCAGGTAATTACAATAGATTGGAGTAAGAGTTGGATACGGCACTGAAAGGCTTCAAGAAGTGGCTTATTTTATTAATTTAATCAAATTAAGAAATATTGTTTTATATAATCAAATATATCTTTATTAAAGCTACCATTGTAAAACATGGGTTTATCCCATCTATTTAATAAATAAAATCCGGTGTTTTCTAAACTCTGATATTTTTCCTAACTCACGGTCCTGATGAAATTTCCGCTGCAACATTTTCAAAATAATCACCGGTACCACTGGGCTGTTCGCGGCTCCCGATTCCGTTCAGGATGGGTCGGGGGTTGTGACAGAAGGTGGTATCAGAGCCAACTCAAAGAGCCACTGCTTTAAGCCTTTAGGTATTGTAATAATAATACCTAAATTTATATAAAATAGTTAGGAGGTTGCTGTTAACTGGTAGCATTTAGACTTGAACTTAAGAAAAAATGTCTTAGTATTAGCTTCACGATAAGCTAAGTACTTGTGCAAATAAATATGATGGAATTTTGGTGTGCCATAAGTAATTGATGAAGTAATGTCACGGGACAACTAAGTCCAGAATTACTAGTTGAAAGAATGATCAACAGTGATATGACCACAATTACTAGTTGAGAGAATGATCAACAGTAATATGACCTGAATCATTATTTGAAAGAATGATCAATAGTAAATTGACACTGTCACAGGAATCGTCTAGTGGTCAATATAATAAATAAGATATGTTATGGAAATACAAATTTCCTTAATTCTGAATAAAAGCCCTAATAAGATAGGCACTTTATGAAAAGATTCTATTTATGGGAAATATAAAATTTTCTTTGGCAAGACTGGGGATGGTGTAGTAGACCCTCCAGTTTGTCTAGATATACTAAGGGTACCGCTCCGGCGCGAATCAGATAAGACGGGATAGATAATATGTCAAACAAGTGACAAGATTTCCCTAAATTGTATCATGATTTGATATCTGACTGGTATTTGGAAATATGAATCTGTTAAATACATTGACCTAATAGATGGAATGTTTATTTCCGCATGTGAAATATATGATTATATAGATATATATATATCTATAAGGAATTCCAAAAGTCAATTTGGAATAAAGCATAAGCATCTGTGTCTAGATTTCTTTATTAGGAATCTCTTTTCCGATATCAAACATTATTTCGTTTGATTATCTTCCTAGTAATTCTAGCGACAATAATAACAATAGAAACCCATTAAATTGGGATATCATCAAAAGTATAAAGAATTTCTAACGCATAATCATAAATTATTAACATCAGTAAGAAGCATATAAAATTGTGCTAGTACACAAGAAAACACATGTAAATTTAATTATAAATCCACAGAAGTTGAAGTATATCACATGATTTCCAAGGCAAGATCTTTGGAAAATATAAATTGGGCACGATGACACCAATGTTAAATTCCGTCAGTAGAAGAACTACTAATAAAAAAAAAGAAGCATTTTGCCACATGATCCTACAAAATGAATATCGCTAAGGTATGCTAGAACAAGATTTCACAATCATCGGTGCACAGTCTAATCAGAGTCATAATTATTATCACTGCAAAAGGAGTCATATACCTTTGCAAATTCCCTATTTCATTTTATTTGACATTCCCTGGTAATGTCATTTAATAATGATTATCACTCGAAATTCCAGATAGAAGTTCTTATATTCTTTTGTTGAAAATTCTGACTTCTGCATATAATAAGTTGACTTTCGCAACGGTCATCATACCAGGAGGATTTATTTCATAATAGCGGATATTGATTCATTTCATTTCTTGGTAAATCCACATGTTACACATGCACCGTTTATCTCGCATGTGGTTCGTTTAATTTCTGAATTTCCACTGGAGAACTTCATTCCGATTTATTATTTTATCCAAACTCAAATATCATTCCGTTTTTCTTTACACTATAAACCACATTATTACAAAACGATAACTCTTTAATATCGAGTCAATAAATTTTTGAAAAACTCAATTTTCTTTGGTATCCATGATTTCTGTTATGACCATGTTCGAACTTTCTTATTTAAACTCGTTTTGTTTAAACCGAGTTCAATTGTTTGAACTTGCTCGCATTACATATTCAATTCAAAGTTCCATATGATGAATTAAAACCATCATATTCGAAATAATCCTAACAAGCATTTCAATTCTCTTGAACTATAACATGCTTGCGTGATCCTCGACTTCGCTAAATCATTTCTGTGATCACAATCACTTTGTGGTGACATTTTCGCAAAATCTGAAGATTACGCTAATCTCGGATGTAATTATTTTAAATCCACTTTGCTGATTTATTCTATACAAACAATTTCAAAACAATCATGTGCTCAGATAATGATACTCAAATTTAGATTTCGATATATCTCTTAAATAGTTATTACAATATCAATCAAGCCTTTCGTAATATTTAGTGCTCTATCATCGTTGATCGAAAAACATTATATATAAATTTAATTGATTATATATGGAACTATCTAATTTACAAATATAATGTTTCTATACTTTAAACTATGGCGGTGAAGAAATTATATATCTATATATAAAAACTATGTTTGAGGTATACTCTTATTTAAAATTTATTGTTTAGTTATTTATTATTGATAATTTTATTATTTATAATAATATATTAATAGTAGTAGTGTTAATATTAGAATATTATCAGGGGCAGGTATTGGATAGCCTAGCCTTAGTTATGCATGGATTGGCCACCTATGCTTAAACAAGGCAGCACTAACCAATATCCACCATGATAATGACTAGTTAATATATATAAATTAAGTCGTCATACGTATTTAGTAAAATTTTAATTATATATGAAAATATATATACATTGGAGAAAGATATATTTTCATAAAACAATATAAATAGTCCCCGTTTTCACTTATTTACAACAATTGTAAATACATTCACGACATTATATGGTTTCAAAATAAAAATAAATAATCACATAGAATCGAACCATTAAGTGTTATATATTTACAAAATATTTTACAAATACTTTTGTATAATAAATATTTTTACACCTTTATTTATAACTCTCATTTAACGTTATAAATAATAATGATTTCTTTTACAAAATAATATTTTGTAAACGTAATAACTTCTTTACGGTATTTTGTAATATATCTTACATAATTATTTTACATAGTATGGTAAAATACTAAAATAATATTTATTTAAAAGTGGTGATCATTTACATATAGTAAAAATGTGTAACAAATAATATATATATTACATAATATTTATATGTGATATATCAGATACAGTTCAGATAAGGACACAAATAATATATATATTATATTTGCTTTACAAATATAATGATTGGTCATTCCAAAACAAACTTGTTCTTATCATTCTAGGATATAGTATGAAAAATATAATCACTAATAGTGTACTATCACATTGTTTCACAATTAAAACAACTTGGAACTTTAATTAATGATACTCTAACTCTATTGTCTTTTTGGTGTATCTTCGTAATTCACTCATCTCAGCACATTGATTTTCTCATATCATAATTTAATATTCGACAAATCATTTTTCATGCTTTTATTTCCTTTGAAACCTATCAATTCTAAGTCTTCCTCTGTTGCCAATCAAAGTAAGCTTTCTTTTCACAAAGAATTTTTATTAATTCTAATTCATTCTAAATATCTATCTTTTAGCTTGAACCTAGTCATCTTGGAAATTATATCCTTTCATCTCATTCATTTGATAATCGATTTCTTGAACTAATTCAGTTAAACCATTGAATCCTACTTATGGTACAACTCTTATTTGATAATTTAATTCTGTATCATCTACCCTAATATTATTTTTATTAACTAAAAGGTGACATAAGTCTAAAAGTAATATAATAACCCAAATACACTTGGGAGCTGGAATCTAAGATGAAGAAAAAGTATTCCTACTTATTCCAGTAAATCTCGAGGACGAGATTTTTATTAAGGTGGGGAGAATGTAACAACCCTCATTAAAAGTCCTATTTATTTTATTATTTTATCTAATAGGAAACCCTAATTGAGACACCCAAGTGATTCTGCGCAAACCCTAAAATTTTCAAAACAATCAGAATCAGGATTAGGGCCCCTAAAACTCAGGGGGGATGTTTCCTACTCAACGATTATCTAAATAAAACGCTGTCAATATTTAAAATTCGAATTCTGTCAAGTCACCAGGCCTAGTCCCACACGTGGCAAACCTATGGCCATTATGTGTCCCTTACGGACCGTAAGGGTTAATGCTTACGGTCCGTAAGCTAGCCCAAATTTGTGTATAAAAAGCAGCGTTTGGCACTTGATTTCTGGTTTCATTACGACGATCAAATTCGATCTGTATATCGAGTTATAATCAAAACAGTCACAAAATCACTAAGTAGTAGAGGGGAGGTGCTGCTACGATGCCGGGTATTAACTCAATCGCTGCTACGATTCAATGTCCGATCGATTAAACTATCCAATGGATGTTTAAGTGCTGCTCAAATTGGGTTATACTTTGTTATTCATCGTGATTTCGACTTGAATGTTTGAGTGCTGTTCGAACTCGGACTATACTCTGTCATTCGTTGTGAATCTGCTGAATTGTTAAAGTATTGCACTTTGTCATTCGCTGTGAGGGTTTTATCTCGTGAGTTATCGTAAATGCTGTATTAAGTTATCTACCTAGTTCGTGTGCACTAGGTTACAAGACTAATCAATAGGCTAAGTTATGCCTGTATAAATCTGCAATATATCGAGGCTTATCTGTAATTTTGGCCATATGAATCTACATGGTTATAATGTGAGTCATTCTCTTTTTATCAACTGTTTTACAATACTCCAAATTATTTTCAAAGTTATAATTACAGTGATTAAGTTTATGTAATCACCAAATTACAGCCGGTATGTGGGGTATTGTGCACATTATTACTGTTTTATCACTTTAGGTGGGCGAACTTAAAATTAGTGATATTCGTCATTCATTGGGGCAGCCAATGGTGATATGACCACAGTCACCGAAAAGAGTCGAGTGACAAATACTGTGGGTAGTTGGTTTGATATCAGAAACATTGTAATCTCTCTTAATACTGTGAATTATAACAAACGTGTCGTTTTAGTAAAATGAATGAACTCACTCAGTATTTCCCGCTAACAAAACCTTTTTAAAACGCGTTTCAGGTAATTACAATAGATTGGAGTAAGAGTTGGATACGGCACTGAAAGGCTTCAAGAAGTGGCTTATTTTATTAATTTAATCAAATTAAGAAATATTGTTTTATATAATCAAATTTATCTTTATTAAAGCTACCATTGTAAAACATGGGTTTATCCCATCTATTTAATAAATAAAATCCGGTGTTTTCTAAACTCTGATATTTTTCCTAACTCACGGTCCTGATGAAATTTCCGCTGCAACATTTTCAAAATAATCACCGGTACCACTAAGCTGTTCGCGGCTCCCGATTCCGTTCAGGATGGGTCGGGGGTTGTGACAGTGGGTATTTGATCATTAGTTTTGATGTTTGGGTACAGGGATATTGTGACAATTATTGTATGTTATTTATGGGTTTGATGATCAGTTTTAAATAGGGGTGTAAACGAGCCGAGCTTAAAGTAGCTTTATGAAAACTTATTTACAAGTGATTCACATGTAATACTCTTTTAAGTTAAAAAAATCAGTTTATTTATATTTCAGTTTATTTCAGCAGCTTTCAAAAATTGAAAAAAACAAACAGTCTTTTTCTTGCAGACTGCAGAGGTTTGGTACACCTCTTCAGCTACAGATGTCTGCAGATGTGGTCCGCAGACTGTAGACGTTTTACCTCTGAAAAAACAAACAACAGAGGGTTTTCCCTCTACCATGGCTTTTGTTTTAACTATTATTACCTTAAATATAAGCATGCCATTATTACAATTCGTTTTAAAAATATATATTGTCCTAATCTGTATTATTATTTTATATTTTAGTTAAGTTTAATTTAAATGTTTTTATATAAAAACAGGTCAGCAGGGAGTGCATCCCACAACTTCGTCCATTCAGTAAATGATTACATTATCACTTCACTCCCACACCCACGAACCACTCTTAGGGTGAAGGGAGTGGCACGGCAAACCCATCGGCAAAGGAGAATGCCGATCGGGAACACCGGCGCCACCCCTTATAAACCGCTCGGCAAACTCAAGTATCGGTATGTGGTCACCGATCGACAAAGGCTAGCCGACAACCTCGGTTTGTGTGTGTGTAACGGCATTATTGCCGTTTAATCATAAAAAAAAATTACTTTTTATTAATATAAATCAACATTTTACACCCAACATTTCTCCAAACATTCAACCAAATTATACATTCTGCTTCTCTTTTTGCAAATGGAAGGCTCAAGCAAACGCGATGGCAAGGCAACTAAACGGGGCGGCTCGAGTGGTTCAACTCCGCCGTATCATCCCCAACTAGGCTTCGCCACACATAGCCAACCTCCATTTTTTATAGCCAAGGCATGCAACCGACTTACGGGTTCAACACCCAACCCCATCCAAATTTTTCGCCGCAAAACTGTTTTCCACAGGGTCCGACCATGGTTGCTCCAAATATCTATGATTCTCTAGACGACCAAAACGATTTTGACCCGTTTGGTTTTCATACCCCATCCTCACAACTGCTGAGGGACGAAGATGTGGAAGACGACGAAGAATTTGTGGCGGAAACTCAAGAGCAATATGATGACGAAGAACCCGCAAACGACCGAGAGGGAAGAGTGGTAAAGCGAAACGGGAAAATTGGACTCCTAAACAAGAGGAGGCATTGGCCAAGGCTTGGGTTCATTGCACCTTAAACAAAAGAAAAGGCAACCAACAAAAGAAGAATAGTTTTTGGGGCAAAGTTCTTAAGCACTTCAACAACACGATAGGAGGAAGCAACCGAAACCATCATCAGGTCCGCTCCAAGATGATTACCATGCACGGAAAGTTGAAAACATTCAACGGGTTGTATCAGCAAGCATTAAACTATTTAATATTCATACGTTTAATTTTTACCCAAAAAAATACTTATTTTTTTCTGTAATTTATTTATTTAAGGACCGTTTACGTCCAAGCGGATCCGACGATTCTTGGGTCTTGAAGCAAGCGTGTAAGGATTACAAGGAAAAAGAGCGTCATGAGTTTGCTCATATGGCGGCGTGGGAGGTCGTCAAAAGTCAAGAAAAATATAGCCCAGTTCCGTTGTTTGGTGAAGACGAAACCTCGGGCTCGAGTTCTAAAAGAAAGTCGTCGGACTCGGGTAATTACCAACCGGATACACCGAATGCCGAGTTCACGAGTGGCCATCAAACTATCCCCGACATGAACGCGGATCCCTCACCACGAAGACAAAAGAGGAGGGATAAAAAAGCCAAAGCCGCCCCTTCTTCAAGCGACGATCCAAGAGACATAACCAGTAAATTTGAAGAATATAGGGCAATGAAAAAAGAGTTGATGGATATCAAAAGGGTGCGAGAGGAAAGATATTTGGCGTTGGCCGAGAAGCAAGACGAAAATATGCGCCAGGCTAAATTCGACAAGGACTTGAAGACGTACAACCGGCCTCACGACAATGTTCCCTCAGCAATGTTGGAGATCACGCTCGCACGAAAACGCGAGATAGCCGAAAAATATGGATGGCCGTGTGATTTTTAATTTTTTTAGTCGTTGCGTTGTTTTAGTGTCGTGTAATTTTTATGAATTTTATGTTTTTTTTTTTAAGTTTCATTTTAATGTAATTGTTTTTTTTATTAATCTAATGTTTTGTTTGTTTTTATTTAACATATAATTTAAAAAAAAACAAAAAAAAAAAGTTTGCCACTTTCAAATGTCTAAACCATTGCCAACACTTTTCAGCAAAGTTTAAACTTTTTACCCTCTCTGACGTGGCACTCTCTGATTGGTCCATTTTAAAGTTTGCCACTTTAACCTGTTTAACCACTCCCTTCACCCTTAGGGTGAAGGGAGTGGCACGGCAAAGCAATCGGCAAAGCCGATTGCCGAGCGGCAACACCGCCGCCACCCCTTCATCCCGCGCGGCAAACATTGGTTCTCGACTACACATCACCGATCGACAAACATGCAACTTGCATGTTGACCGTTGTAACATAACGGCTATATGCCGTTCAAAATAAAAAAAAAAATTATTTTTTCAACTTTTACCCTATATATTCAAAACAAACCCATTTTAATCCTATATATTCTACAAAATCACCCCCAAATCAAACCAAAAAATACAAAACACTAACCCAAGTATTGCCACGCAAAATGGCGGATGATTTCCCGTTGTGGTTTCCACCCGATAGTAGCGACGACTCGTCCGATGATAGCATTCTTTTTTTTCCAAAATCTACTCGAAGAAGCCGAACTACAAGACTCCGGTACATCAAACCAAAGGAGATACATTGAACGTCAGCGGGAGGTTGGGCACGAGACCCTCATGGCGGATTATTTTGTCGAAGACCCGAAATACAACGACACAATTTTTCGCCAAAGGTTCCATATGTCGAAACGGTTGTTTTTAAATATTGTGACCGCCGTGGAAGCGAATGACGCATACTTTCAAGAGGCCTACGATGCGCGAGGTCGGAGGAGCTTTACGCCGCTGCAAAAGGTTACATCAGCTATTAAACAGCTCGCAATCGGTAACCCTCCAGACGAAGGAGATGAGTACTTGCATATGGCCGCAAGAACTTCCCGCGAGTGCCTAGAATATTTTTGCGAAACGGTTTGCAGAATATATGGTTCGGAGTTCTTACGTAGGCCGACAAGCCACGACATGACACTGTTATACGATGCACATGAAGAACAACATCACCTTCCAGGTATGTTCGGTAGCCTTGATTGCACCCATTTCGTCTGGCGAATGTGTCCCACCGAGCTTCGAGGGCAGTATATGAGAGGAGATCACCGATACCCGACTGTTATGCTCGAAGCAGTGGCGTCTCAAGATTTATGGATTTGGCATGCTTTTTGCGGTCCACCGGGTTCGCAGAACGATATCAATGTGCTAGGACAATCGCCGTTATTCTTAACGGAATGAAATGGAACCGCGCCAAAATGTCTATTTTACGTCAACAACCATTATTACAAACGTGGTTATTTGCTTGTGGATGGAATCTACCCAAAATGGTCCGTGTTTGTGAAATCGATCCCATACCCTCAAGAAGTAGATGAAAAGATGTTCAAAAGGCAACACGAGGCGGCAAGAAAAGACGTCGAAAGGGCTTTTGGGGTTTTGAAGTCAAAATGGGGTGTCTTGAATCGGCCAATGCGAGCAAAGACGGTTAAAAAAATTAGGAATGTTGTGTACACGTGTATTATTTTACACAACATGATTTTAAAAGACGACGGAAACGCGATTGCACCGGTACACATTCGGGATCCTCCGGTCGAGCCCGCGTTTGATGATAGGGTGTTGGGCGAGCTAATGGATGAAGATACGCATTGGAGACTTAAACACGATCTCACGGTTCATCTCGCAAGTCAAGATTTGCCCCACCTGTTGGTTGATTCTGACGAAGAGTAGTGTAATTTTTAATTTTTTTAATGGTTGCGTTGTTTTAGTGTCGTGTAATTTTTATGAATTTTAAGTTTTTTTTTTTTAAGTTTCATTTTAATGTAATTGTTTTTTTTTTATTAATTTAATGTTTTATTTGTTTTTATTTAACATATAATTTAAAAAAAAAAACAAAAAAAAAAGTTTGCCACTTTCAAGTGTCTAAACCATTGCCAACACTTTTCAGCAAAGTTTAAACTTTTTACCCTCTCTGACGTGGCACTCTCTGATTGGTCCATTTTAAAGTTTGCCACTTTCACCTGTTTAACCACTCCCTTCACCCTTAGTTCCCTCATATAGATCATACAGAATAAATATTATAATATTATAATGTCATTTAGATAAAGATTAAACATAGAGAATTAGTAGTCATTCAAACCTACTATGCTATTATGCAATACTTGACTTATGAAAAAGACTACATATGTGAAAATGAGTTTTAATCTTTCACCAATCACCACGTACTGGTTTTTAAAGAAGAGATGAAGATATGTGAAAAAGGAGGCTTCTCACATTGTTGAAAGTTGGGAGTGGTATTGTACAAATCGAAAGTTGAAAATGTTATTAGCTAATTGGTAAAAATTAGGGTTATTTAAATCCAATATCTCATTTTATTACATAATATATGCTATTTTGGAACATCAAAGCCGGGACACCGAGAATCAACTTTCTTCCCATTTGTTACGTAATATATACTTTTTTAGAACATTAAAGTCTGGACACCCGGAATAAACTTTCTGCCCAAAGAACATAACGTGATGACCTACCCTACTCTCCTAGGGGAAACCCACAACTAAGAAAACCTCTTGGTTCAATCCGGAACACAATTTGTCCTAGACTCCAACGCATTACCTTCCATTTGAAAAGTCGATAAAAAGAGTAAACAACAAACAACGTGTACATCACAACATCAAAAACACACTATTTTCTCTTATGTTGATGGGTGTGTTGTATATCGTTTTCAACCTTTAATATGTTCTTTATATTTTACAACTTAAGTCATGTGTGTGTTGTTTAGCTCAAATTATTATTGTTTTTTCTTAAATGGCGAATTGTTTAGCTCAAATTTTTTCTGTTAGACCACCGCACTTCCCAAATTGGAGAGTCTCGTTGCCTCACGCCGGCCAGACTATGTTGTCTTAACCGGACCCACTCTGGCTTCAAAATTTGGCTTGGGTGTTCCCCCGGGAGCTGACAGACGTTGTGCCGCCACAATAGCTGAACACTCTCTGGCGTAACACACGATGAGACGAAAACCTAGGTAGGCTTGCATGTGATTTAGTGACAGAATTGAAAGTGATTTAGGTATATCACTTATGTACTATATATTATACACTAGGTTATCACCCGTTGTACCCACGGGTTGTTTTATTTTATTAGTTATTAATCATGTATATTTTTTAAGTATAACGGATTATTTTTTAAAAATATGTGAGGACATGCATTGATAATCCCATATAAATTATGAGATAAGATTATTGGTTTACTGTTTGAGGATATAATCTTTGATTTTAAAATAAATAATCTTTGATTGATATTTATTTGAAAATATTTATTTGAAAATACTTATGTATTTTTAGATACCGTGAAAATCTGTATTTGAAAACTTGTATTAATAAAAATTATTGAAACAATTTTATAGAGATCAGAACCCTAATTTTCGGTAACTACATAAGTTTTTCGAAAACATCTTTTTGTTAACATATAATTATTTAGTATAAGACCAGAATAATTATACTAACCATAATATCTTTTTGTTAACATATAATTATTTAGTATAAGACCAGAACAATTATAATAACCACATCCAGAACAATATATTGTTATTGCGTAAAAATATATTATTCATAGTATAAAAAAGGTTGTCGTTGATATCATATCTAGAATGTTGTATGATTACATATCATATGATAGATTTTATGATTATTATAATTGTCCTAAATGCGAATAAACGGTGGATTGAAATATTAGATAAAAAAATCTATGATTTTATTTAAGTGAAAACTAGTATTAAGTGCCCCGCGTTGCGGCGGGGGGCATAAACCGTGCCAAGTAGCACTAATGATACACAACTACTAGCGACCAACAATACCGAAAAAGCTCGTAAAAACAAAATAAACAAAAAGGAAAAAATAACACCGAACGAAATGCATATGTAAAATCGTTGAATCACGCATGCCGGTTGCGGCATGATAATGCGAATAAATTAGACTGAAACATAAAAATAGAAAAGAATAACTAAGTTGATCTAAGACCACGCGCATTGCGACGAACCTGTCAAACATGGAAAAATAGACGCGTTGTGACAGTCCTGTCAAACGGGAAAAATAGACGAAAAAATGTTGAAACTCACACGTGCGTTGCGGCGTGTTCACTCGAAAATTAGAACGAAACGTAAAATGAAAAAGTTGCAAAAGATGAAAAATACGGGGATCAAAGTTGAAAATAAAAATATGTTGGGGTTAAATTGCAAAATATAGAAAATATTGTGTTAAAAATAAAAATAAAGCCAAAGATGTTAAAATGCAAAAAATGAAAACATTTGGATTAAAAGTGAAAACTCAATTTTTTTTGGAAAACTCCCTAACCATAGAGTACAACTCACTAAAGCACTAAAATGTTAAAAATTTATAATATGATAATAAGTATTTTGTTTAAATATGAATGTTACGAAAAGAATAAATATTTCAATCATCTTTAATTATTGGGTTATAGATAAGTTCAGTGGCGGAACTACAGGGGGGTCAGGAGGGTCCGTTGACCCTCCGACCACCCTCCGATAGATGGAACTTCATACTGAACCTAGATCTAAAGGTGACGTTTTTTTGAAACATTGACCCTTCAATTGTCGCTCTAGTTGAAAGATAAACAGAAGAGAAGAAGTACGGTGGCCGTCATGTTTTTTCTCCGGCGAGTTGGAGCGGTTGTTCAACAAACGGCGTTGTTAGCTTTGGAAGAAGACGATAAACACTAAACAGACAGAAAAGTGCAGCTGTAGTTGAAATTTCTATTAGTGGGCTTTTTACATTTTATTACTAGGCCCAATTGAAAACCTGATATACAAAACCATTATTTATTGAATTTCTTTTTACACAACATTATTTATTGAAATGCTTTTATTTTTTGGCTTGACATCAGCGATTTTCAACTTTTAATTATTTATTTATTAATTTCTTTCACTCAACATTAAAAATATATATATATATTTTTTGTATATAATACATAATTATTTTAATGTAAAGAACTATTTTTTATAATAAACTTTCATAAAAAAATAGCCTCAAAAACATATATTAATGGGTACAAAAGTGTAATTTTATGTTAGCAACATAATATCGTTATAGTGGTCGTAGTACATCCATTAAAAGAAAAAGTAAATAGTTACGGCATTGTGTATATAACATTTACATTGCGACCCCCCAATCATAAAGGTCTGGTTCCGCCACTGGATAAGTTATTTAAATACAACTGAAGTATATAAGACGTGATAATTATATCATGTTAAATCGTATTATTACATATTAAAATGATAAAATTAACTTCCCTATCAATTAATGTCACGGCCCCCGGCCTGGTTTGACCCGTTTCAGGAGCCGAGGGACAGAAAATCCCGTGGTATTTTATTTAATTGAATTTAACAGCGGAAGTTTATCATCAGGATCTTTTTAAAGCTAAAATTTTTCCCGATTATTTTATTTCACAACTCGGGATAAAACCCCGGTAAATTACAATCATAAGATTTCACGGAGAAATCTTTAGGTTACAAAACATGGTTTCTTTATTTTATAATGAGCCACTTTCTTAAGCTTGAAGTGCGTCACTGCATTTGTCCTGAATCACAACAGATTACCTGAAACATGTTTGAAAAAGGTTTTGTCAGCAGGAAATACTGGTGAATCATTCTATTTATTAAAACGACACATTTGTTATAATTTACAGTATTAAGAGAGATTACAATGTTTCAGATATCAACCAACTACCCACAGTATTTGTCACTCGACTCGTTTCTGTGACTGTGGTCATATCCCCCATTGGCTGCCCCAATGGTGACGATTATAAAGTAATGTATACAAAACCCCACATACCGGCTGTAATTTGGTGACTACATATACTTAATCACTGTAATTATAACTCTGAAAATATTTAAGAATTTATAAAACACTTTGAATAAAAGAGAATGACTCACATTGCAGATTTAACACGGACAGAGTCTAGTCTACTGATTAGCCTTGTTAACCTAATTTAAATAACAATGCACACAAAACTGGGTTAGTAATCAATACAGCATTTACGATAACTCACGAGATCAACCCTCACAACGAATGACAAAGTGCGATACTTAAACATCCATCGAATTAACGACGAATGACAAAGCATAACCCTAATGTGGGCAGCACTTAAACATCCATTGGATAGTTTAATCGATCGGATATTGAATCGTAGCAGCGATCGAGTTATTACCCTGTTTTACGGCAGCGATTTGTGATCGTGTGTGTTTTAATAGTAAACAGAACGTAATTCAGTGTGTATAGCGAATTTGTTCGTCGTTTTAACTCCAGAAATCAAGTCCCAATGCCTACTATTTATAGGTAAATTTTGACCCCACTCGCGTGACGCGAGGGGTACCCCCCTGGGCGTCGCGTGGCGCGAGGGGTCCCTATCTACCATAGGGTAGCCATATCCTCAACTAGCCTTGCTGACTTGACAGTTTCGTATAATTTGATTTTGACAGATAGTTATGTGGATAATCGTAACTAGGGTTTACCCCCCCCCCCCCCTGAGTTTTAGGGGCCCTGATCCTGATTCTGATTGTTCTGAAAATTTTAGGGTTTGTGCAGAATCACTTGGGTGTCTCAATTAGGGTTTCCTATTGAACTAAATATAATAATAAATAATAGTTTTAGTGAGAGTTGTTACATTCTCCCCACCTTAATAAAATCTCGTCCTCGAGATTTACTGGAATAAGTGAGGATACTTTCGCTTCATTTCTGCTTCCAGCTCCTAAGTGTATTCAGATCCTCTCTTTGAATCCCACTTAACTTTAACTAAAACTAGTCGTTTGTGTTTGAGAAACTTCACCTTTCTATCTTCTATCTGAAGAGGTTTCTCAACAAATTTTAACTTTTCATTTACCTCTATATCTTGAAGAGGTACTACCAAAGATTCATCGGATAGACATTTCTTGAGATTGGATACATGAAATACATCATGTACTCCAGCTAGTTCTTCTGGTAGTTGTAAACGATAAGCAACTGGTCCTATATGTTGGATCACCGAAAATGGTCCTACGTATCTTGGACTTAGCTTTCCTTTCCTACCGAATCGGACTACTCCTTTCCAAGGAGAAACTTTCAAAAGTACTTTATTTCCGACTTGAAATTCCAGTGGCTTGCATCGATTATCGGCATAACTCTTTTGACGATCTCGAGTCGTCTCCAGTCTTTCCTTGATTTGTGTGATCTTATTAGTCGTCTCTTGCACAATCTCCAGACCTGATAATTGACTTTCTCCTATTTCTGCCCAACAAACTGGAGTTCTACACTTCCTTCCATACAGTGCCTCAAATGGGGCAGTTTCAATGCTTGCATGATAACTATTGTTATAGGAGAATTCAATTAATGGTAAGTGATCATCCCAGTTTCCACCAAAATCTATTACACATGCTCGGAGCATGTCTTCTAGAGTTTGGATTGTCCTTTCACTTTGTCCGTCTGTTTGGGGATGATATGCAGTGCTTAAGTTTAGTCGAGTTCCCATTGCTTTCTGGAAACTTGTCCAAAAATGAGAAGTGAACCGACTATCCCTATCTGATACAATGGAGAGTGGAACTCCATGTAAAGATACCACTTCGTCTACATATAATTTAGCTAACCTTTCCATACTAAAGGTTTCCTTCATGGGTAGAAAATGAGCTGATTTGGTTAATCGATCTACAATTACCCAAATCGCATCATTACCTTTTCTGGTTTTGGGCAACTTAGTAACAAAATCCATTGTTATGAGTTCCCATTTCCATACTGGCATTTCTAATTGTTGTAGTAGACCTGAGGGTTTCTGATATTCTGCCTTAACTTGTGAACAAGTAAGACACTTAGAAACATATCTAGCTATATCTTTCTTCATGCCTATCCACCAGAAATTATTTCTTAAATCTTGGTACATCTTATTATTTCCAGGGTGTATGGTATACCTAGATTTATGAGCTTCCTCTAAAATCTTATTTCTTAATTCTCCCTGCTTCGGTACCCAAATTTTTCTTTGGTGGAATCTCCAAATTCCATCAGATCCTTGTTCTAATTCTTTTATTCTTCCTTTCATTCCTTCAGCATCATCCTTGATTGCTCTTTCTTGAAAATGCTTCAGTTGTTCCATTAAATCTAACTGTAGATTTAATCTAAGAGCACGAACCCTTCGTTGTTTCTCATGGTATTTACGACTTAAGGCATCTGCAACTACATTTGCCTTTCCTTCGTGATACTGAATATCACAGTCGTAGTCACTTAGGATTTCCATCCATCTTCTTTGCCTCATGTTTAACTCTTTTTGCCCAAATATATCTTAAACTTTTATGATCTGTATAGACAGTAAATTTACTTCCGTGCAGATAATGCCTCCAAATCTTAAGGGCAAAGATTACGGCTCCTAATTCTAAATCATGAGTTGTATAATTTTCTTCGTGCTTTTTCAATTGCCTTGAAGCATACGCAATTACCTTCTTGCGTTGCATTAGCACACATCCTAATCCTAGTTTTGAAGCATCACAATATACTTCAAAATCTTCAGTCCCTTCTGGTAAAGCTAGTATTGGAGCATTTGTTAATTTCTGTTTTAATATTCTAAAGGCTTCTTCTTGTGTAGGTCCCCATTCAAACTTAACGGCTTTACAGGTTAGCTTAGTTAATGGTACAGCTATCTTGGAAAAATCCTTAATAAACCGTCTATAATACCCAGCTAAACCTATAAAACTTCTAATTTCCATTGCGGTTTGCGGAACCTTCCAATTGGTAATTGCCTCTATCTTAGTAGGATCTACATGAATACCTTCGTGATTCACCATGTGTCCTAAAAATTGCACTTCCTTTAGCCAAAATTCACACTTCGAGAATTTGGCATAAAGCTTTTCTTTTCTTAATAAAGTTAAGAGTGCATGCAGATGTTGACAGTGTTCATCCTGACTTTTGGAATAAATAAGTATATCGTCTATGAAGACAATTACAAATTTATCCAAATACGGTTTACAGATTCTATTCATCATGTCCATGAATGCGGCAGGAGCATTCGTTAATCCAAAGGGCATGACTGTAAACTCGTAATGACCATACCTAGTCCTGAAAGCAGTTTTAGGTTTGTCTTCCTCTTGTACTTTCAATTGATGATATCCGGAGCGTAAGTCAATCTTAGAGAAATATCTAGCTCCCTGGAGTTGATCAAACAGATCATCAATCCTAGGTAATGGGTATCGATTCTTAATTGTAACCTTATTCAATTCTCTATAATCAATACACATTCTCATCGAACCATCCTTCTTCTTCACAAACAACACTGGAGCTCCCCAAGGGGATGAGATAGGTTGTATGAATCCTTTACTTAGTAATTCATCTAATTGCTTTTTCAGTTCTAACATTTCGGTAGGAGCTAACCGATAAGGTGCCTTAGCTATCGGTGTAGTTCCAGGAATTAGATGAATCCTAAATTCTACTTCCCTATCTGGTGGTAATCCTGGTAACTCTTCTGGGAATATATCTGAGTATTCTGAGACTACAGGAATTTCCTTAAGTTCTTTATTCTTAGTATTAATGATTACTGAAATCATATATACTATTCCTTGCTTTCGTTCATAGATAGCAACTTTCATTACTGATATGAACTTCATGGTTTTACGCGGTTTATCTCCTGTAATCATGATTACTTCTCCAGTAGGTGCCTGAATTTCTATAGAAATTTTATCACAAATGATTTGAGCATGGTTGGCTATTAACCAATCCATTCCTAACACAACATCGAATTCAGCTAATTTCATAGGTAACAGATTTGCAGAAAATTTATGACCTGAAAGTTCTATTTCTACTTTTTGCAAAACCTGATCTATTTTAACTGAATTCCCATCTGCGGTTTCGACTGTAAAAATCTGCCTAATGTTGGTTAAAGGTAACTTAAGAGCTTGACAGAATAAAGTATTTATAAAACTTTGGTTTGCACCAGAGTCAAATAATACTTTTGCGTATACGTTGTGAACTAGGAACGTACCAGCTATCACATCTGGAATGAGTTCTGCTTCTTGGGTGGTTAGCTGGAATGCTCTGACATTCTTCTTAGTAGCTCCGTCGGTCGCCTTGGTTTTGTTGTCTGCTGGTTTGACCAATTTAGGACATTCTGTTTTAAAATGCCCTTTTTTCTCCACAGTTGAAGCAGGTTATGGTTTTCCTTCTGCAGTTTTCTTCATGATGTCCTACAGTTTTGCAAAAGTTACAGGTTACATTACATCTTCCATAATGTTTCTTTTTGCAATTCCTGCAGAACTGAGGAGTTGAGGATTGCCCTGTTCCTCTTTTCTTGAAGTTACTACTATTACCCATACGAAATCCTTGGGTAATTTTCTGAGCTAATTCCTTCTTCTTGTTTTCATCCCTTGTGCGTACCAACTCGTCAGTTAGGGTATTAGCTAGTTCTACCGCATCGTCAATAGTGCGAGGTCTCGCAGCTTTAACGATATTGCGGATTTCGCTAATTAATCCCAAAATATAGCGAGAAATGAGTACCGGCTCTGGCGAAGCCAGCGTTGGTACCACTCTAGCATATTCGAAGAATGTCGAAGTATATCCTCGACAGTCCACATTCACCATCTGGTGGTTTAGGAACTTATTTGCCATTTGATCTTTTTCATACTCGGGACATAATTTTCTTTCTACAAGATTCTTAAATTCTTCCCATTTCATGGCATATGCCTCGATCCTTCTTTTAGCTTGTAACACTGTGTTCCACCATTCTAGCGCCCCTTCTTTAAAAAGATTTGACGCATACATAACTTGATCTTCCTCAGCACATTTACTTATGGTGATCACTGCCTCAGTTTTCTCTAACCAACGCAGTGCTGCAATAGCCCCTTCGTTACCTGCAAACTCAACTGGTTTACAGGCAAGGAATTCTTTGTAAGTGCAACCAGGCGTTGCAGCTTTCATTTTCTTGAAAATTGGGGCTTGCAGATCATTATTATTATTAATATGATTACCACCTCCGTTTATACTATTACTAAAGTTGTCGCCTTGTGTACGTTTACTAGGAATGATTGATTGAGGTTTAACAGGTTTCTGAACAGCGGCCACGATTGCTGGAATAGCATTGGCTATTCCTTGTGCAACGATATCCTCGATATCTTGCCTATTTAACAATTGCTCTTCCTGATTTTGCTCAGATTGATTTACTTCATTTACTGGTTCATTACCAATGTTTGCCATCTGATAATTAATTTATAGATAAGTTATTAGTATAAAATAAGAAATAATCCAATATCACAATTTAATTGCACATAATCATGTAAACAAATATACAAACAAAATTGTAAATTTTCTAAAATTTAATTTATTTTATAGATGATATTATGCTTCTATATACAACCGTTTTATTGTTTATTTACACATATTGATTTTTTATTAATATTACTGTTATTATACAAACACAGATTCACTACCCACTTCTCCCTTGTCAACTTGCATCTTTAATAACGATGTTCCCTCTCATCATATTTCCATGAGATTTGTCCTCCTATCTCTCGAATCCTATTCCCAACATCCATCAGCTCTTCGCCAAAATGGCGAAGTTCAGCCATATTCTCGTTACTCATCGGTGGATTTGGTAGAGGTTCTGGATCGAACTGAGGGAAAAACGTATAGGGACTGTTGATAAGGTTTTGGAATTGCTAATCATTAGTCCACCATTCGTCCATACCTAAAGTTTGGGAGTGGATTATTGGTTCTGGAATTGCTGGTTCCAGATTTATTGGAATGTGGGTTTCAATAGGATTAGTAAAAACATTTTCATTGACAGGCTTAATAGTATCACAGCTTGTCAATAAAAAATCTATTTCCTCCTGAAATGTCATTTCCTGGTTTTGTTTAGAGCTTTCTCCAATTTCCATCTGGGTTTGTCCAGAACCTTTTCCAACCTCCATTTCTATTTGCTTAGAATATTTATCAAACTGTATTCCCATTTGCCTAGAATCTTCCCCAACTTCAATCTCCAATTCCTGCTGTCTAGAACTTTCCCCGGTTTCAATTCTTTTTCCTTTTTCTAAGGGATTGTTTTTTTAGGAAGTCTCTTAGCTGGCTTTCTCTTATGTACACGTCTCCCCCATACAAATCTTTTTCTTTTCTTAGGTTTTAGCTTTTCCAGAGGTGGAGCGTTGAATTCTATAGGTTGTTCCACATCAGCAAAGTACCCAGTAAACTCTTTAGAAATTTCTATGTTTACAGGGTAGAGGTTGAGATTCTCTAGGGCTCCAGATAACTCATTCATGCTGTTTAACATATACGTAAAAATAATAAATTAAAATTTTATAACAAATTTTACAGATAAACCTCAAATATTATTGCATATTCTGTGACTAATTTAATACAAAGGAAAATTGACAATTTAAACATACTAAATTTTTTCGTAATTTTATTTATTTACTAGATGATATTTCTGGCTAGTAAGTTGCTAATACAGAGTCATGGTATTCTAAAGATTAGCATTTACTGCTACAGTGGCTAGCATATAAAGATCCGCCCATTTTTCATCTAACTTGTCTTCCCATGGTGATTTATTGATTAATTCCTGGGTTTCCTGTTTAACTTTCTTTTCTCGGGATTTCTTTAATTTCTCCTGACTTTTTCTAATAATCAAACTTCTTTTATCAGAAGAAAGTGGTTCCTCGTATTGGGCTTTTTGAACAAATATTCCTTCTTCAGGAGTTTGGGATGAACTTCCCTTCTCATTTGATGACCTATCTCATTTAAGATAGATGTTTGAAAGTTTTTGCTTACCCATACTGTAACTAACAAATATTTAGTTAATAAAACACATAATCACATAATAGTAATCAGGAAAAAATTAAGTATTTCTAAATACTTAATTAGCTTAACTCAGTAGCTCTGATACCACCTTTTTCTGTCACGGCCCCCGACCTAGTTTGACCCGTTTCAGGAGCCGAGGGACAGAAAATCCCGTGGTATTTTATTTAATTGAATTTAACAGCGGAAGTTTATCATCAGGATCTTTTTAAAGCTAAAAATTTTCCCGATTATTTTATTTCACAACTCGGGATAAAACCCCGGTTAATTACAATCATAAGATTTCACGGAGAAATCTTTAGGTTACAAAACATGGTTTCTTTATTTTATAATGAGCCACTTTCTTAAGCTTGAAGTGCGTCACTGCATTTGTCCTGAATCACAACAGATTACCTGAAACATGTTTGAAAAAGGTTTTGTCAGCAGGAAATACTGGTGAATCATTCTATTTATTAAAACGACACATTTGTTATAATTTACAGTATTAAGAGAGATTACAATGTTTCAGATATCAACCAACTACCCACAGTATTTGTCACTCGACTCGTTTCTGTGACTGTGGTCATATCACCCATTGGCTGCCCCAATGGTGACGATTATAAAGTAATGTATACAAAACCCCACATACCGGCTGTAATTTGGTGACTACATATACTTAATCACTGTAATTATAACTCTGAAAATATTTAAGAATTTATAAAACACTTTGAATAAAAGAGAATGACTCACATTGCAGATTTAACACGGACAGAGTCTAGTCTACTGATTAGCCTTGTTAACCTAATTTAAATAACAATGCACACAAAACTGGGTTAGTAATCAATACAGCATTTACGATAACTCACGAGATCAACCCTCACAACGAATGACAAAGTGCGATACTTAAACATCCATCGAATTAACGACGAATGACAAAGCATAACCCTAATGTGGGCAGCACTTAAACATCCATTGGATAGTTTAATCGATCGGATATTGAATCGTAGCAGCGATCGAGTTATTACCCTGTTTTGCGGCAGCGATTTGTGATCGTGTGTGTTTTAATAGTAAACAGAACGCAATTCAGTGTGTATAGCGAATTTGTTCGTCGTTTTAACTCCAGAAATCAAGTCCCAATGCCTACTATTTATAGGTAAATTTTGACCCCACTCGCGTGACGCGAGGGGTCCCTATTTACCATAGGGTAGCCACATCCTCAACTAGCCTTGCTGACTTGACAGTTTCGTATAATTCGATTTTGACAGATAGTTATGTGGATAATCGTAACTAGGGTTTACCCCCCCTGAGTTTTAGGGGCCCTGATCCTGATTCTGATTGTTCTGAAAATTTTAGGGTTTGTGCAGAATCACTTGGGTGTCTCAATTAGGGTTTCCTATTGAACTAAATATAATAATAAATAATAGTTTTAGTGAGAGTTGTTACAATTAATTTTATAAAATTTAAAATTAGTTACATTTAAGAAAAGGTTTTCACATACAACGTTAACAATAACAGTGATATAAACAACAATCACAATTACTATAAAATAAACCATATTATTCAAAACCACACCACCAAACATAAATAAACGGGAAAGAAAATATAAGCTAATTGTCTTAAAAACAACACGACCAAACATAAATCTAAGGACAAAGGTTACTTCTCCATTTTTGGAATGAGAAGTTTGGGAGATTCAGAATCTTGCACTTCATCTTTTTCATCACTAACACGACGTTTGGTTGAAGAACATCCCAGTGTGTCGTCAACATCATACACCTCATGAAGATTACGTTTAACTTCGCCAGTAGAAGATGCCTTCTGATTACTTTGCATGACATTTGAAATAGGCGTTTTATTATCTTCGGTGTAAGAAACCTTATCTTACAAAAAAAATAGTTATATAAATCTCATATAAGTCAATAAATGTAACCTTTATAAAATTTAAACATAAAAAGTCATTAAAAAAACCTTTGTAACATCACAGGGATTTGATTGAATTTTGGACAGTTGAAACCAGATGATTCAGACTACTCGTGCTAAAACAAAACCAAGAATAATTAAAAATACTTATAATAAAAAATAATAAGTTTATAAATAAAATGACATATCGTATTGATAAAAGGTTATAGTTGATGAATTATGAATTTAGTGTATAGTGTAGAAATAATCTCTGGATCTGATGTGACCATTGAAATTCCATAATTCTCCACTTGATACTGAATGTTAAATTCAGAAACAGTTATGATGAAAGCAAGTTTCTGGCCAATCAAGTTGTCAAATACATCAGGATATGGCTTGGGGATACCACCTGAAGCTAATTCCTACAAAGTTAGAACAAATAAGTATTAATATCTATTAAAGATACAAAAGACATATATGTACATATTATTGAGATTACCGAATTTGATAAGTAAATATACCTCATCTTGCACTTGCACCAATTATTTTGGTTTTTGAAAATCGTGTATGCTTCAAAGTCAAATAGTATCGATGTAATAGTACCAGATGAGTTTTGAACACGAATTGGTATCTTGAAACTGTTTATATTAATAAACAAAAGAGAACATGAATATAAAATGTTTCAAGATACCAATTCGTATTCAAGACTCATCTGGTACTGTTACATTGACACTATTTGACTTTGAAGCATACAAGATTTTCAAAAAGAAAAAGAATTGGTGCAAGTGCAAAATGAGGTATATTTACTTATCAAATTCGGTAATCTCAATAATTTGTACAAATAATGTCTTTTGTATCCTTAATAGATATTAATACTTATTTGTTCTAAATTCGTAGGAATTCGCTTCAGGTGGTATCCCCAAGCCATATCCTGATGTATTTGACAACTTGATTGGCCAGAAACTTGCTTTCATCATAACTGTTTCTGAATTTAACATTCAGTATCAAGTGGAGAATTATGGAATTTCAATGGTCACATCAGATCTAGAGATTATTTCTGCACTATACACTAAATTCAAAATTCTTCAAGTATAACCTTTTATCAATACGATATGTCCTTTTATTTATAAACTTCTTATTTTTTTTTATTACAAGTATTTTTAATTATTCTTGGTTTTGTTTTAGCACGAGCAGTCCGAATCATCCGGTCTTCAACTGTCTGAAGTTCAATCAAATCCCTGTGATGTTACAATGACTTTTTATGTTTAAATTTTATGAAGGTTACATTTATTGACTTATATGAGATTTATATATTTATCAACTATTTTTTTGTAGGATGAGGTTTCTTACACCGAAGATAATAAAACGCCTATTTCAAATGTCATGCAAATTAATCAGAAATCATCTTCTACGGGCGAAGTTAAACGTAATCTTCATGAGGTGTATGTTGTTGCCGACACACTCGGATGTTCTTCAACCAAACGTCGTGTTAGTGATGAAAAAGATGAAGTGCAAGATTCTGAATCTCCCAAACTTCTCATTCCAAAAATGGAGAAGTAGCCTTTGTCCTTAGATTTATGTTTGGTCGTGTTGTTTTTAAGACAATTGGCTTATATTTTCTTTCCCGTTTATTTATGTTTGGTGGTGTGGTTTTGAATACAATAATGTTTTGAATAATAAGGTTTGTTTTATAATAATTGTGATTGTTGTTTAATCACTGTTACTGTTAACGTTGTATGTGAAAACCATTTCTTAAATGTAACTAATTTTAAATTTTATAAAATTAATTGGCAGGGAAGTTAATTTTATCATTTTAATATGTAATAATACGATTTAAAATGATATAATTATCATGTCTTATATACTTCAATTGTATTTAAATAACTTATCTATAACCCAATAATTAAAGATGATTCGTAACATTCATATTTAAACAAAATACTTATTTTCACTTAAATAAAATCATAGATTTTTTATCTAATATTTCAATCCACCATTTATTCGCATTTAGGACAATTATAATAATCATAAAATCTATCATACGATATGTAATCATACAATATTTTAGATATCATATCTACCTTACAACTTGTGTTTATAGTTTATTTTCCAGCGACAACCTTTTTTATACTATGAATAATATATTTTTACCCAATAACAATATATTGTTCTGGTCTTATACTAATTAAGTATATGTTAACAAAAAGATATTATGGTTAGTATAATTGTTCTGGTCTTATACTAAACATATATATGTTAATAAAAAGATGTTTTAAAAAAACTTATGTAATTACCGAAAATTAGGGTTCTGATCCCTATAAAAGTGTTTCAATAATCTTTATTAATACAAGTTTTCAAATACTGATTTTCACGGTATCCAAAAATACATAAATATTTTCAAATAAATATCAATCAATGATTATTTATTTTATAATCAAAGATTATATCCTCAAACAGTAAACCAATAATCTTATCTCATAATTTATATAGGATTATCAGTGCATGTCCTCACAAATTTAAAAAAAATAAGTCGTTATACTTAAAAAATATACATGATTAATAACTAATAAAATAAATACAAATCTATTCCTATAATTTATATAATTTATTAGTAATTATTGTTTATATCCAAATAATATATTTTATCTTAACAAATATATATGGTTAGGGTAAAATGAATATTTCTACAAGTTGTGAGAACTTAGAGTTTGAAAACCATTTCGTGTTCGCTTCAAAGATAATTTGGTACTTTATTTAGATAATCCGCTTGTAATTATTCTATTGTATTTTTTTCTCTTATAATTACGCGAAGAGGTATAAGCCTAAAGTAGTCTAAGACTAGCTAATCTTGCACTGTGAGATACTCTACCTTAAATACTCGACCTTAAATATCCTAAAATCACAAATAATTAAACAATTAAATACCAAATCCTCCACTGATACATTAAATCTACCTTAAAGTATCCTAAAAAGACTAGAGACAGATACTCTAGAGTATCCCGAAACTCTTTTCTAACATAAAATAAATTAAACATATAAATACCAAATAAACATAATTCAACTATATAAATAAATTATTCAACATAATACAAAATAAAAATAAACTATTCATCATCTGAATCTTCTAAATAATGTGGATCTTAAATTGCAATATGTGTCACAAGATCAATGCAAAGTCGAAAATGCGTATGTGGATCCATAATCTCACCAGGGGCATCATTGTCCAAAACGGGTTAAACTAAAGAATCCCTTATGTGTACCGGTGAGAAGACATGCCCGTCGTCCTTAAAAATCGTGTTGTACAATATCATGCACGCATCCGTCATGCTCCTAATCCTGTCAACATTTGTGGTCCGCATGGGTCGCCTACGTATGTCTCATTTTCCCTTTAGAACACTAAAAGCGTGTTCCGCATCTTTTCTTGTCCCTTCTTGCAATTTCTTAAACGTCTTTGCAACCTTATCGGTTGGATGTGGAAACGTTTTCATAAACGTTGACTAGGCAGCCCAGATCCCATTGGTTAAATAGTACCCACGTTTGTATAAGTGCCCGTTGACATTAAATGCCGAGATCATCGTTTGAGAAATTAGTCATAAATAAAAATGGATATTTGAGAATATGGTGGAAGGTTTGATAGTTTGTGAATGCTATAAAAATAAAAATGGTGAGATAAATAATTTAAAATAAATAAATTATTTTTTTCAATAAATTTAACAGTCATATGATTGTTAAAAGGTCACAAACCCCCCACTTCACCTTCAATAAAGAGTAGCCGAGCTTCCCTAGCCATTCGCCTACCCGAATGAGGGGGTGGCGGGGGTGTTTCGCATGCGGCTTCGAAGCTGAGCACCCTTAACCGAGGATGCACCTTCCCCCTTATAACCGAAAGTATTCAAGTAATTAATATTTTTTATTCCCAATTCGATTTATATCATGGCTTATTTTTGCTCTTTGCATATGTTTATATGTATTGTAGATGTGATAACTTCAACTAATTTTTTATGAATAGATTTGTTTGAGTTATGTTTGATCTCTAGGGGGTCAAAGGTTAAAAACACTTATTTTTTCAACTATTTATGAATATTTCATTTATTTAATTATTATTTTTAAACTGCGGCGTATATTTTTCCGGCTTATTAATACCTATTTAATAATTTATTAATCAAACCCCGTGTAATACACTGGTTTTTAAACCTAGTAACTAATAAAATAAAACAACCCGTGGGTACCACGGGTGATAACCTAGTTACAATAATAACTTATTAGATTTCTGTAATATTAGTCAGCTATGTTTATAAAAAATAAGATGACGAACTATTTATTAAGAAAGGAAAAAACATAATATGAACCTCATCATTTTCAAGCAAGCATGAATGTCTGGCTTTGTTCTTTTCAACCGGCGTCCAATCCCCACAAATATGGCTTAACTATACTCTATTTGGCATAGAAAAACCACAAATTAAAAAGTATAATGTTGATTAAAAGAAGTTTACCTGTTAAATATACATAAATGGCAAACATAAGGAAAAATAATATAGTATATCTCAGACCTGCATCCTTTAAATAGGAGATAATTTATGTGCACTTACTCGTTAAACTCCTCTTTTCATTTTCTTAAGAGTTTGATTCATTTCTAACAGCAGAACTACCCTTGATAGCCTTTGGAAGTATGTAGTGCCAACATGAACCTAAAAAAACATGAAAAGATGAGCTAACAATGCCAACATAACTAAAAGTCAAGGTACAATATAAAGTGGGTATACGTTGGGTAACTGGCTAAAATTGTTCAAATTGAAATGATTATTTTTAGCACCAGGCAATATAGGCCAGCAGGGCTTGGGTCATGAATAAACCACCCACTTTTTTTTTATCCATTTACAACAACAATAATAATAAATAGTTACTGAATTAGAACATGATTAATTTAAGTCATTAAATGAAAGGGTTAGTGTGACATTTTGTATGTGTTCAGAATAAAAGGTTTATAGTGCCTTAAACCTAAGCTATAATTTAAAACTAAGAAGTAAGAATATACCAACTTAAATAATTACCTATTGCTAATTCTTTGTTGGAATATCTAAGACCACCTTCATCCCATCATATTTTTAGAATAATTAGATACTACGTTCAGGGATGCCTATAAAAAAAAAAAAAAAAAAAAAAACCATAAAACCTTGGCAAACCACCAACTTTTGCAGCTTCTTTCAAATTATGCAAATAGTTATTGACTCGCTTCTTTTTATCTGAACGTCTCTTGGCAAAAGAATCCACTATTGGCTCTGCAAAAATCCAAAACTGAAGAGGGGGAAGGGAAGGCTAGGGTTTAGAATAGGCATTACAAACGAAGCGTGTTTTAGTGAGTTTTTATATCCCGGTAAAAACGGGGCTTCACTAAAGAAAAAAGCGGACCCGAATTTTTGGATCCATAACTAATTAAATTTGACAATGAATAAATTTAACAAATCCGGACCGGTTTTAAGAAGTAAATAAAAACATCTACCAAGAGCTCGCTAATGACTGCAGAGTCCTGTTAGAGTGGGGATCACTTTCGCCAAACCTAGGAAGATCATAAGTTACCAACCGAAACTCAAATTCTTCCAAAAGTAACAATTTGATCCCTGGTATTCCTGTAAAACAAAAATTAACATCACAAGTTACAACCTAGAAGATGAATCAAGCGCCAATTCTACAATGTATAAATACTAATGACTTAAAAAGCAAAAATAAAAACATACCTAGAAGATGAATCGTGATCAAGAATTCAAAGACTGCGAATAAATCAAAAGTTAGTAAATGTTTACAACGTATTTAAAGTTTCATAAGAACATGTAATACTAAGATAATCAAATATAAATACATTGGATAGCTGTAATTCTTTAGTAGGTCTCCTAATTCAATTAAAAGCAATTAAAAGTCTTATAACTAAAAAACATTCATTGAACCGAATTAAAACTCATGAACATTCGAAATTGTGAAATAAGTGGCCTATGAAGCTTACACTTTACTTAGCAAACTCATACTATTTCATCAATAACAATAGAAATATACAAAATTACAGTTCATTGAAGTGAAAACATTGAGGCCAAAATAAAAAGATAAAAAAAAACAATTGACTTTATGATTCACTATACAACAAAAATACAAATTAAAAGATGAAAAAGTGCAGTTAACAAAAACCAATAAAAGTTCCAATCACTAACCAAATCACTAGAAGATTTTAAGGCCAAAATAACAACAAAAGAATGAAAAGTATCAACCACGATTGGAGGAATTGGGCATTTTTTATAAAAAAAAAAAAATCTCATATTCGATAAACTTGATTAACACACTTTACTAAATATTTTCATTTAATATAAGATAAGATTTACATCATTAGTTATCTAGTGTTAAACAAGCTCCTCGCTCAACAAGTTGGTTTTTCCTTTCTGTTGTCAAAATTTTATTAAAACATTTTTTATAGTTTTCAAATAAAACGTTAAAAACTTGGAACAAATCATACCACAGATACATATAGCTCATCAAATGCAGAACTTTATAAGTAATAGTGACCAAACCAATCAGTCTTTCAAATCATTCACACTATCTTTAAACACTTAATGGTATCATCATATTTTAAAACAAAAAAGAAACAAAGAAAGAAACAAAATCACAACTGACATTATTGTCTATCAGATGACCAAACCTAGACCATTATTGGAGTTACTGTTGTGCACATTGTACTCTTTGGGCTCCACCATGCATTTCTTCATCTTCATCATAAGCTTCCTGAGCCGCTTGTTGCTGCTTCCTTCTCATCTCCTCTTCTATGTTGACATCGTGAAGAGTCGTCTCCTCACATTCGTCGAGCTCCATGTCTGTCATCTGCATCGAAGGCTTCGGTGGCAGCACCGCCTCCAATGCCTTGCACTGCTCCGGCGACAATGACTCTGGGAATTCCACCGTGAAGTGGATGTACAGCTTCCCCCTCATAAACGGCCTCTGGTACATCGGCATTCCTTCATCGTTTATTGCCTTGAATGAATCTACATTTCAGTTCAACCAATCAATCACCATTGCTTATAAATCATTAAATCATTATATATAACGAAAGAGTATTTCTTTATTATTTTTCTTCATCAAATTTACAACAATGCCATCCAACCCATGGTTTCTTTTTCTTTTTGTGTATTCAACCATTCAGCTTTTAGCATTGCCACTTACATCCCTTCAGCTTTCTAAAAACTTTGTAAAATGTCATTTTTATGTACGTTTTTGGTTGGTCTTCATTTTGCTCGGAAACGAGTCAGGTCAAACATAATGCGTTTTCACAAAGCGGGGTATAAATTGAGTTACTTTACCTTTCGACTCCGCCGCAACACGTGTTACCATTCTTTAACGTAAAAAACACTATTTTCTTACGTGCTTATTATTATAAATCCAAGTAGGATTACGTTTCAACGTAAATTCTCGATAATGAGTCAAATCAAATATACTACGTTTTCGTGCTTATTTTCATGTGTGTTTTCAGTTGGTCTACGTTTGGACGTGAATTTTGTTCGAAAAAAGTCGGGTCAAATATTTGACGATGTAAGTTTGAGTTACTTTTAGTTTAGACGCCGCGACGGGTCAAAATACTAGTTAAACATAAACCTTTTAGCATAAAGATGAGGAAGCAAAACATAAACCATTTAGCATAAAGATCAGGAAGCAGAAGAAATAAATACCTGGCTTGACAACCTCTCCAGGTTGAGACTTGATAAGAAGCTGCCGGTTATCCAAATGAGTTAAGATAAACTGAAACCCACACAGGGCCTCTGTCAAACTCAACGTGTGCTCGACAAATATGTCATCACCCTTTCGCTTAAACTTAGGGTGCTCCTTTTGTTGCAACACGAACACAATATCACCGGTAACCGTGTCAGGCTGCATAGCACAAACCAAGTCAGACACCGTTGAAAAATCTTTATAAACAAATAAAAATAGTAAAGAGATGATGCGATGCTTACTGCTTCATCAGCCTCTCCAGGGAATGTAATCTTTTGTCCGTTCTGCATGCCCTTCTCGACGTGTACTTCGAGTACCTTCTTCTCCTGGACAACCTTCTCACCCTTGCACTGTGCGCATCGATCCTTGTCGTTGATGGTTTCACCGGTACCCTTGCATTCATTACAAGGATGCTGCATTTGCTGGATCATAGATGGTCCAAGATGTCTGATGGAAACCTTCATTCCGGAACCTTGACAGCCAGCACATTTCATTGAAGCACCGGACTTTGAACCCTTTCTGCAAATACGCAACTTGAGTAAGTGAATTCTTGAAATGAAATCAGTTGCCGGATACATATAAAAGAAGTTGTGTACTACTAGACTCACCCTTTACACTTGGAGCAGATTACATTGCGTGAAAGGGATAGTTTCTTGGAAGTTCCGTTATAAAGATCCTCGAGAGAAACTTTGAGAGGATGAACAACATCTTCTCCCCTTCGTTGCCTTCGTCCCCTGCTGCTACCACCACCGCCTCCTGCATACAAAAAGATTTCAAGTGAATTCAACAGTAAACTCAACTGCAGTAACTTCGAATATGAAGTAGAGAGCCATAAAAAGATCAAGAACGTTGCTTACCACCGAAAGGACTACCACCAAAGAAAGACTGGAAGATGTCAAAGGGGTCATGACCACCGCCTCCACCGCCCATTCCTTCCTTCAAGGCGTCCTCACCATACTGATCATATATCTCACGCTTCTCTGGGTCACTCAGTACCTCATATGCTTGAGCAAGCTCTTTAAACTATAATACACACGCCAAAACACAAATATAAGCACAAACATCATACCAAGTATATGAAAACAAGCTTTAAATTTCATCACTTAAAAAGAAATAAAGACAAGTTGTCTAAAATAAACAAAAATAAGTACACTGTCTAAAATGAGGAAAAGCATATATTTCATATAATCTGAAAAATATGCACCCTCCATCCTATATAAACTAGTCAAATTCCTACTTTTCTCAAATAAGCATTTTTTTAATTGAACAGGGAAGAAACATAACTTTATCAGATTAAACTTTAAACCTTCAACCATAAGTAAACTGTTAAAATAATTGTTTTGAATGCGATTGTAGATGCTAAACAAGGTGGCATTTTAAGTGAAGATTATGGCCAATTCAATACTCCAAATATATAAACATCAACGACTTCAACATTCATAGATCAAATGTTCCCACCACATACACTGACATGCTACACATAAGCAAAACATATCTCCATTAACAGCTTTCAGCAACTTAACCTTAACAGAATGTCATCATCACATCATGATCAAATTTTGAACATGAACATTACTGGTACAAAGCAGCACTGCCGATACGAGTAGACGACAAATGTTGCAAATATAACAAAGCTGTGAGAAACAAAGTGTTACATTGACTAGTGTAATATGCTGAACAAGCTTCTTCTGATAACAGTGAACCGACACCATTAACATAGAGACCAATGTTCACAACTATCTATACTATATTATAATACATTTGAGCATGGTTGTAAAACAAGGTTTCCAAGGCCGAGTACTCCTCGAGTAGTCGCTACAAGGTATGCTGCCGAGGCGACTTTCTCTAATTCCGCCTAATTACTCGGAATCGATCAAACGCGGTCAAACTCGGCCAAAATCGGATCTAGTAGGTCAATTCGGGCCGAGTTTGACTTAAAAATAATAAAACATAATTTATATGACTATCATATTAAATAATGAATATCATTTTCACGTATTTTGTTACAAATATTAGTAAATTTATGTTATTAGACATATATTTAATTTCTGAAAACTAATTTCTTTATAATTTAACATGTCCGAGTACTCCTCGAGTACTCTCCGCCTATGCCGAGTACTCTCAACTCCCCGGTCGACCGACTAGGGAGTGCCTAGTGACTTTTGCAACCATGCATTTGAGGACACAATTGTCTTTGTACATAAATTTATGAATTTAAAAGGCAAAACTGTCTTTTATAATTTTGACTACCTTAACTATTTTTTAAGAACACATGCTAATTATTGATTAAATACAAAAAAACTAAATAAATCACAATTATAAATACCATAAATGGTTTTAGAGCCGGGGGTCTCTCTGGAAGCAGCCTCTCTATCCTTAGGGATGGAGGCAAGGTCTGTCTACATCCCACCCTCCCCAGACCCTATAAATAGGGTTGCTATTTGTGGGATATACTGGGTATGGTTGTTGTTGTTGTAGTTAAGGCTACAACTTCTTGTTAAACTAAATTCTCAAAATCACTTTTATTTTATAAGATTTCATACTTCGCTTATTTTATAAACTTTTATTAAACATTCGAAATTCGAATCTGTATGATACTACAGTACTACACCAATTAATTGTTCAAGCGCTATACCAGTGTCTGTGTTGTTAATTATGTGTTGTGTTCCGACTTCCCGCCACATCTTTCAAGACGAGTATCCTTCGTAGGCTAGACCGCCTTACGCAATGACTTAACAAAAGCATTATAAACTAACCACTAGTTAAAAACAAAACCTTATCATCCATCAAAAATCGCATCAATTCAACCTAAATTCACCTATAATTACACTCACAGGAACCTACATCAATTATTCGCTAACACAATCAGGCACAAAAACTCAACACAAACACATGAAAATCAGTCAATCAATCAATCAATCAACCTAATCCATACACAAAAACCTAACGAACAAAACAAATAAAAGAAATTAGGTTAAAACTTAAAACAGCATCATCATGACTACCTTCTCAGGATCTCCACCTTTATCAGGATGATTCTTAATAGCGGCTTTCCGATACGCCTTTTTCAGATCATCCTGAGATGCGGTTTTCGGAACACCGAGGATCTCGTAATACTTGGTGTTGTCGCTCTTCTTCGGTGCTCTTCCAAACATCCTGTTTTCCTTCTTCTTCGACCTTCAATATTCAATTACAAATCTAACACAAACACACAAATACAAATTCAGATCAATACCAGATCGAATATATCAATTGATCACGCAAACATATAGATATAGATATATATAGAGAGAGAAAGTTACCTGCGAAGAAGCAGATCGGAAAAGGAAGACTTGACTGGTGTATGTTCGGCGAAAGAGAGAGAAGGGGGTTGTTTGGGGTGGAAGGTGAGGTATAGTTTTGAAGGGGTAGCTATGGACGGTCCAGATTGATTTGATCTGTGATGATACCGATAATATAGAAGACTCTAGAAGGCAAAATTGTTTATTGTTTTGAGTTTTGGTTTATTTGAATTATTATGTCGCTATCGGGATAATTTATTTATTTATATTTAAGGTGTTAATAAGAGTTAATTACTGTTTTCGTCTCTGTGGTTTGTCAAAAATCACTATTTCGGTCTATTAGTTTAAAAATTGCGATTTCAGTCCCTGTGGTATCACTTTCGTAACTATTTCAGTCCATCTCGTAACCATTTCAGTCTCTGTACTAACAGAATAAATGGATTGAAATGGTTACGAAAGTGAAATCACATGACTGAAATGGTTACGAAAGTGAAGCCACAGGGACTGAAATCGGAATTTTTAAACTAATGGACTGAAATAGTGATTTTTGACAAACCACAGGGACGAAAACAGTAATTAACTCATGTTAATAATTAAAACATAATCATATGAAATTGTGAAGAGTACTAATATTAACACATGTGAAAAACTTATTTATACATGGTGTATACGGGTCGTATAATGTTATAAGGTCCGTATAGAATTTAAAAAACTAATAAAGTCTGTGCCAGCAGACTTTGTCAGTTTTTTTAATTCCATACGGGCCGTATAACAATATACTACCCGTATACACCATGTGAAAATAATTTACCTGGTCGTATACAATGTATACGAACGATGTATACATGCCGTATACTATTATACGACCCGTATTCTCGAAAATTAGATTTTTTCTCAAAGTATTTAAGGGATTTAAGGTGTCAATCACACGAGACATTTTACAGTCGTGAGGTGGTCAAACCTTTCTAAAAGTAGAAAAAATAAAACATTAACAAACAACAAAAATTGAAGAACAAAAAGCCGCGTCGTATGACTGTAATAAAACGGAAGCTATCAACGCGGGGTTACGGGCATGGTGTTATTCTACCGGTTTTGACTCTGAAACGATTGCGAACCGAAAGTGTGGCGTGCGGAATCCGTACACGAACGTGACCGAACACACGAGACGTAATATAACTGTGATTCTATTGAAAGATCTGATAACGTACAACACCTGAATCACGTGGATGGAACTTTATCTCTCTAGACTTTCTCTCTCTAGCTCTAGATCTTCAAAGCTCCAAAATGGCAAAAGTCTCAAAAAATTATAAATCCTAACCCTAACACATCTATTTATAGGCCAAGGCTTATAAGAGCTTTCCTCTTATTTACAATATTGCCACCTTCCCTTTTCTATCAAGATATTACAATATAAGGCTAGGATAAATTTGTTTCTGCTACGATCTGAATTGACGGAAGCGATAGACATAAATACATCAACAAACTCCCCCTTGGATATTGCCGCAGTCAATCCGTAGTCAAACTCGTAGCGACTTGTCTTTCTCTCTCTCTCTCTCTCTCTCTCTCTGAGTCTTCTTGAAGCTTTAACACGTTTACAGCAACATAGACCCCCTCTTGCTCGAACAGAATCCCGGTGGATCTGTCTTCAGCTTCAGCTTCCCTTTTCAGTAGACTCTTCAGCCCCCCCCCCCTTTCGTCAAGCTTCCGTGCTTTTGGGATCGACACCTTGCTTTCCGTATACAAGCTCTTCTGGGATAATTACATGGCTCCTTGAATCCACGCTCCCCCTTGCGATGAGCTCGTCTTCAGACTCCACCTTAGACTCGGCTATCGGGATCGTAGTCTGGTAATACATCTGCAATCCTCAAACGTTTATAAGTACAACATTTTGAATATCCAGGATTAATGTCCTGGCTTTCTCAGCATACGCTAAAATATTTTACAGTGAAAGCATTTTCGGATTGTCCAAGAATCGTAACATGGCTCTATTAAACTTTCTAAATCAAGATCCTGGCTCTAAGATATAATAAAATGAATATATCCAGGAATACTTGATTCTCTCTCTCTATCAACAATCTTCAAAGATTTGGCAGTATTAGCGAACATGATTGGAAACTAGCTCTTTTGTAGATTTTAACAATTAAAGCATCCAAATCCCCACAGTAAATCATCCAAGTCCAAATTAATGACCTTGGAGATATCACAAACTGTTTTTGATTTTTTATTTTAAAAACTTTGTAAGGCCATATAATGGTGTAGGTTTACGCTTATCTTTATCAAACACAATTATAGGCTATTGGACTTAGCCTTGTAGTGGGTTAGATAATAATGAAATAAGCCATGTGGGCTAATTAGTGATTTGGGCTTGTTTGGTTAGTAATATTGTGCATGTGGGCCTGGCCCAGTCTGTAACTAGGTCACCCTATGTAACTATAAATAGGGTGAACCTAGTTCATTATTAGGTTAGACATTTTTAGTGAGGTTCTTCAGTATTTTCGATTTCTTTGTTGGTGTACCAGACGGTTCTCTAGAAACCGTGTGCACTTTGATATTCAATCAATACGAATCGTTCTTGTTCTTATCACTTTCATCAGTATTCCGCGCTTGTGATTGTGATTTTGATATCCGGTTGATAGTTTTTGGGACTTACAATTGGTATCAGAGCCTAAGTAGTCTTGCGAAGGCTCGGTTCGTTGGATATCATTCGAAGAACAAATTTTTTTTTTGAAGATCGAAGAACACGAAGAACATTGTTGAAGATCTCGAAGAACAGTTCAAAATCCACGTTTTGATCTGTTTTGGTGGCTTGAAGTTTGTGTTTGCTTATTTTTTGGAGACTATTGTTGGAAATAATCTCTCAAAATTTGGATTTCAAAATCAATTACTTAATTTTCGTGATTAAGTTGGCTTTTGTTTCCATATAAAAAAAAGGGGGCTCTTGTGCGATTCAGTCTTCATTTGTGCAATCAACAGTCAACATCTTCTCCATATTCAAAAATTGTGCGATTGAAATTAAAGAGAAAAGGTGGGTGATATTATTCTTGTGCGCCTGAACTTCCTTCTTGTGCGACTGAAACATCTTGTGCGATCCAACAACTTCTTGTGCAACTACGGGATCTTGTGCGATTATCTTTGGCTTGTGCGATCAGAAGTTCATCATCATCGTCAATCATCACGTTGATCATCATCAACAGTTCGTCGAACCACCATTCCAGACATAACTCGACCTGCTACCACGTCTGATTTCAGCCACCGTACACCACCGGAGATACACCAAACCATCCATCTACCGGCATCACCATCACATCCACAGCACACTCCGACATCATCACCATATTCTTCACTCGATATCTCTCATTCCCGCCGACCACCGCACCCGTTCAACATCACAGACACCACCTTCACCGTCAAACAGTCTCCAACTTCATTGTCATCTCCGGTCATCCTCACTAATCTCCATCTTCAGTACACGTCAACCTCCTGCCACCGTCACCAACCCTCCGGTCACCTTCGTATCATCACCGTTCGCCGGAAAACCTGCAACATCACTCATCTTCGACCATCCATCATCATCTTCATCAACGAACCACCCTGCACACCATCTCCGACGATCCTTCTTCTCCGGTCATCACAACCTTCGTTCATCGTCTTTCTCGCCACTGCCATCAACACAACCTCTGGTCATCTGTTACATCCTCAATCGTCATCACCGTTGTCTGTTTATCACTCCGACAACCACCACTTTTGATCATCGTTCATTTATAAGTTTGGCGGCTGAGTTTGATTCTAGGGTTTTGGTTCGACGACGTGAACGAAGAAGAAGAAGAAGAAGAGACAGTTATCGTTTGTTTTAATTAATTGATAGTATATTAATAATAATAATAATTATAATACAATCATTAAGTCATCATTACTTTATCATTAAATATATTAAAATAGTTTATTAAAAATAAAAAAAAGGTTTATTAATTAAAATATAAAAAAAGGGTTTTTGTTATTGTTTTGGCGATAAGTTTTGACAGGATTGAAGGTGTGGTACAGAAAAGCTTTTTCGTGTGTGTGGCAAAGGGTTTGAGTTAGTAAGTACACGGGTTCTCGCTTTGGGCTTGTGTTGAAGAAACGGTTAAAACGCACATTTTAGGGGGATCGCATCTTCGGGGGATCACATCTTCGGGGGATCACACTTCCGGGGGATCACAGCTTTGCTACTTAGAAATGTCGGCTCAAATGAACGACTACATTCCTTCTGAGGCTGAGGTATGTGTAGATGATGTTTGTTGTACAGAAAAATATAGAAAGAAAGTAAAAGGTTTTAAAGAACAGGCTCAATCGCTTTCTATGCAACTTCAATGTACCAAATCCAGTAGCTACGAAGTTAAAAAGAAACTGGATGGGTATAAAGAAATGGTAGAGGCTAAAAAACGTGACATTCGACAGTTGCATAGTGATCTAAGCGAGGCAAAATGTCGATATCTCCACTTCAAGGAGCTATCTGAAAAATTAACTGTTGAATTAAACAACTTAAAATCGACTTTCGAAAATACTGAATTTAATTTTAAAAAAATTGATGTTTCAAGTGAAAAGGTCGAAAAGATGATAAATCAACAGTTAAAGTATAGCAAAAAGGAAGTGAGGAATAAGGGATTGGGATTTGTATGCATACCTCCACCATACAATCACAATTACACCTCTATTCCTATGACTGATGAGGAGATAGCCGACTTTCCTGAAATGGAATATGGGAAGCCCGGGGATAGGAAGGCTGAGCCTGTTAATCCAAAGAAAGTTAAAATCACAAGGCCTGATAAAACTGAAATTGTTCTAGAAAAACAGGCATTTGATAAAACTTTCGTGAAACCTGCTGATGTTTTAAAGCAAACCGAGACTCTAAATTTTGAGAATAATGCGAACATTGACAAACATTTTCAAGTATTAGATAATACTCTGTCAAGTTTTTCTCAAAATTCATCTGAAGTACAACAACAAGAGAAAGAGTCTAAAACAAAATTTTTCAATTTTGAGTTTGCTATGTTGAGTGAGTTTGTTGAATGGTCTCGCAAACAAACTAAGTCAACTGCTTCATCTGATTCGTCATGTGACTCCTCGGAGACAGCTAACTGTGAAAAGTCAAAGTTAGCTGATTCAGCCGAGTCTATTAACGAATCACCTGAAATAGTTGAATCAGAACAAACAATAGTAGCATCTGAACCACCTGCTCCATCTGACTCCAAATGTGAATCACCTGAAGCAACTGATTCTGAAAAATTGGAATCAGTTGAATCTAGTGAATCCAGCCGTGAGTCTTCTGAAGCAGCTGACTCAGCAGCAGAGGATTCAGCAGAGCCACTACAAAAGGAATGTAACTCAGGTGGTTCAGCTGAATCAACCAGTGAAACAGTGACTGAGCCCAAAACATCTGAAGTTGAAATAACAAGGCCAGTCCCTGATTTTAAATGTGTGAATGTTACTGATGCCTCTAATTCATGTGCAGATGAGGTAATAGTAGAGGATTGGGTTGAGGATGATGATGTTGTTTGCCAAAAGGGTAACGATGTTTGTTCAAAAACATCAAATTTGTCTGCTAATGCCCCTCCATATGTGAGAAAGGCTGTTTCTTAGCCAGCTTTGAGAGGCCCTTCAAACAAATATGTGCCTCCAAAGCAAACAGTTAAAAATGATAATACTAATCCTAACAGTAAATGTGCTAACTGTTGTAAACACGAACATATGAAACAGGGGAGAAAGATTGAACAGACTGCAAACAAATCATCCAACAAGTTTTATAATTCATACTCATCATCAGTTGGATCTAATGGATCGGGATATGCTCCTTACGTGAAAAAGCAAACCTGCTACAACTGCGGCATACCCGGTCACATTGCAAGGAACTGCACACATCGTCCCTATGTGCCGTACTATACACAGCATCAGAGGTTTACACCTAGGGATAGATCTTATGCTAAGCCGATGAAGGTTGAAAATGTCACGGCCCCTGACCCGGTTTGACCCGTTTCAGGAGCCGCGGGACAGAAATCCCGTGGTATTTAATTAACAGCGGAAGTTTCTTCAGGATCTTTTTAAAACTGAAATATTTCCCGATTATTTTATTTCACAATTCGGAATAAAACCCGATAATTTACAATATTGAGATTTCACGAAGAAATCTTTTATTTTACAAAACATGTTTCTTTATTTTATACTGAGCCACTTCCTTAAGCTGATGGTGCTTCACGGCACTTTTCCTGGATCACAACAGATCACCTGAAACATGTTTGAAAAAGATTTTGTCAGCGAGAAATACTGAGTGAATCATTCTATTTACTAAAACGACACTTTTGTTATAATTTACAGTATTAAGAGCGATTACAATGTTTCGGATATCAAACCAACTACCCACGGTATTTGTCACTCGACCGAATCTGTGACTATGGTCATATCCCCCATTGGCTGCCCCAATGGTGACGATTATCAAGTAATGTATACAAAACCCCACATACCGGCTGTAACTTGGTGATTACAAAGACTTAATCCCCGTAATTATAACTTTGAAAATAACATGCTTTTGAAATCAAATTTGATAAAATGAGAATGACTCACATTGCAGATTTAGTTATGAACAGAGCTTATCCTACTGATTAGCCTTGATAACCTAGTTTAAATAATCAAGCACACAAACTAGGTTAGTAACTTAATACAGCATTTACGACAACTCACGAGATTAAAACCTTCACAACGAATGACAAAGTGCGATACTTAAACATCCATCGATTTAACGACGAATGACAAAGCATAAACCCTAATGTGGGCAGCACTTAAACATCCATTGGATAGTTTAATCGATCAGACATTGAATCGTAGCAGCGATCGAGTTATTACCCTGATTGCGGCAGCACTTCGTGATCAGTGTGTGTTTATTGTAGTATTCAGACAATATCTCAACGTACAATTTGAGTTTGAACGTCGAACTAACGCACAATTGCATGAAACAGACGCTACTATTTATACATGAAAAACCGCCCCCTCGCGCCACGCGAGAGGTCCCCTTGTTCGCGTCGCGTGGCGCGAGAGACCATAGTCTACTATAGGGTTGCTTCGTGTTTGCATAGCTCAGCTGAGTTGGTTTCGCGTTATTTTGAATTTTTGACAGCAAACTGTGTGGATATTACCGATTAAGGTTTACCCCCCCTGAGTTTTAGGGGCCCTAATCCTGATTCCAAATGTTCTGAAAATTTTAGGGATTATACAGAATCACTTGGGTTTCTCAATTAGGGTTTCCTAATTGGATAATTAAAATAATAAATAGTACTTTTTGATGAGAGTTGTTACATTCTCCCTACCTTAATAAAAATCTCGTCCTCGAGATTTACTGGAATAAATGAGGATACTTTCGCTTCATTTCTGATTCCAACTCCCAAGTGTATTCAGCTCCTCTCTTTGAATCCCATTTGACTTTGACTAAAACTAGTCGTTTATGTTTGAGAAACTTGATCTTTCGATCCTCAATTTGAAGAGGTTTCTCAACAAATTTCAGCTTTTCGTTTACCTCTATATCTCGAATAGGTACTACCAGTGATTCATCTGATAAGCATTTCTTGAGATTGGATACATGAAATACATCATGTACTCCTGCTAATTCTTCTGGTAGTTGTAAACGATAAGCAACTGGTCCTATACGTTGGATCACTGAAAATGGTCCTACGTACCTTGGACTTAGCTTTCCTTTCTTTCCGAATCTAACTACTCCTTTCCAAGGAGAAACTTTCAATAGTACTTTGTCTCCAACTTGGAATTCTAACGGCTTGCATCTATTGTCTGCATAATTCTTCTGGCGATCTCGAGCCGTCTTTAGTCTTTCCTTGATTTGAGTAATCTTATCAGTTGTCTCTTGTACTATTTCAGGACCTGACAATTGACTTTCTCCTATTTCTGCCCAACAGACTGGCGTTCTGCACTTTCTTCCGTATAGTGCTTCAAATGGGGCAGTTTCAATGCTTGAATGATAACTATTATTATAGGAGAATTCAATTAATGGTAAATGATCATCCCAGTTTCCACCAAAATCTATTACACATGCTCGGAGCATGTCTTCTAGAGTTTGGATCGTCCTTTCACTTTGTCCGTCTGTTTGTGGATGATAAGCCGTACTCAGATTGAGTCGAGTTCCCATAGCTTGCTGGAAACTTTTCCAAAAATGAGAAGTGAAACGACTATCTCTATCTGATACAATGGAGAGTGGAACTCCATGTAAAGATACGACTTCATCTACATACAATTTTGCCAATCTTTCCATGCTAAAGGTTTCTTTCATTGGTAGAAAGTAAGCTTATTTGGTTAATCGATCCACAATTACCCAAATCGCATCATTACCTTTTCTTGTTTTGGGTAACTTAGTAACAAAATCCATGGTTATAAGTTCCCATTTCCATATAGGCATTTCTAATTGTTGTAGTAACCCTGAAGGTTTCTGATGTTCTGCCTTAACTTGTGAACAAGTGAGACATTTAGAAACATATCGTGCTATGTCCTTTTTCATTCCTATCCACCAAAAGTTCTTTCTTAAATCTTGGTACATTTTATTGTTACCTGGGTGCATAGTATACCTAGATTTATGAGCTTCTTCTAAAATCTTAGGTCTTAAGTCTCCCTGTTTAGGTACCCAAATTCTACTTTTGTGGAATCTCCATATTCCATCTACTCCTTGTTCTAATTCCTTGATTCGTCCTTTCATTCCTTCAGCATCATCCTTGATTGCTGTAACTTGAACATTCTTCAATTGTTCCATTAAATCTATTTGTAGATTTAATCTGAGAGCACAAACCCGTCGTTGTTTCTCATAATACTTACGACTTAAGGCATCTGCAACTACATTTGCCTTTCCTTCGTGATACTGAATATCACATTCGTAGTCACTTAAGATTTCCATCCATCTCCTTTGCCTCATGTTTAACTATTTTTGCCCAAATATATATCTTAAACTTTTGTGGTCTGTGTAGACAGTAAATTTACTTCCGTAAAGATAATGTCTCCAAATCTTAAGGGCAAAAATTACAGCTCCTAATTCTAAATCATGAGTCGTATAGTTTTCTTCGTGCTTTTTCAATTGTCTTGAAGCATATGCAATCACCTTTTTGCGTTGCATAAGCACACATCCATACCCTAGTTTTGAAGCATCACAATATACTTCAAAATCTTCAGTTCCTTCTGGTAAGGCTAAGATTGGTGCATTTATTAATTTCTGCTTTAATATTCTAAAGGCTTCTTCTTGCTTAGGTCCCCATTCAAACTTAATCGCTTTACAGGTTAGCTTAGTTAATGGAACAGCTATCTTGGAAAAATCCTTAATAAACCGTCTATAGTACCCAGCTAAACCTATAAAACTTCTAATTTCCATTGCTGTTTGTGGAACCTTCCATTTGGTAATTGCCTCTATCTTAGCAGGATCTACGTGAATACCTTCGTGATTCACCATGTGTCCTAAGAATTGCACTTCTTGTAACCAAAATTCACACTTTGAGAATTTGGCATAAAGCTTTTCTTTTCTAAACAAAGTTAAGAGTGCATGAAGATGTTCACAATGCTCTGTCTGACTTTTGGAATAAATAAGTATATCGTCTATGAAAACAATTACAAATTTATCCAAATACGGTTTACAGATTCTATTCATCATGTCCATGAATGCAGCAGGTGCATTTGTTAACCCAAAGGGCATGACTGTAAACTCATAATGACCATACCTAGTTCTGAAAGCAGTTTTAGGTATGTCTTCTTCTTGTACCTTCAATTGATGATATCCGGAGCGTAAATCTATCTTAGAGAAATATCTAGCCCCCTGAAGTTGATCAAACAGATCATCAATCCTAGGTAATGGATATCGATTCTTAATTGTAACCTTATTCAATTCTCTATAATCGATACACATTCTCATTGAACCATCCTTCTTCTTCACAAACAACACTGGCGTTCCCCAAGGGGATGAGCTAGGTTGTATGAATCCTTTACTTAGTAATTCATCTAATTGCTTTTTCAGTTCTAACATTTCTGTAGGTGCTAACCGATAAGGTGCCTTGGCTATCGGTGTAGTTCCTGGAATTAGATGAATCCTAAATTCTACTTCCCTATCTGGAGGTAATCCTGGCAAATCTTCTGGGAATATATCTGGATATTCTGAGACTACAGGAATTTCCTTAAGTTCTTTACCCTTAGTACTAATGATTACTGAAATCATATATACTATTCCTTGTTTTCGTTCATAATTAGCAACTTTCATTACTGATATGAACTTTATGGGCTTACGTGGTTTATCTCCTGTAATCCTAATTACTTCTCCAGTGGGTGATTGAATTTCTATGGAATTCTGATCACACAAGATTCGAGCATGGTTGGTTACTAACCAATCCATTCCTAATATAACATCAAATTCAGCTAAATTCATCGGCAATAGTTTTGCAGAGAATTTATGTCCTAAAAGTTCTATATTTTCTTCCTGCAAAACTTTATCTATTTTAACTGAATTTCCGTCTGCCATTTCAACTGTAAAAATCTGCCTAATATTGGTTAAAGGTAAATTAAGAGCTTGGCAGAATGAAGTATTTATAAAACTTTGGTTTGCACCAGAGTCAAATAATACTTTGGCGTAAATGTTGTGAACTAAGAACGTACCCGCTATCACATCTGGGATGAGTTCTGCTTCTTGAGTGGTTAGCTGGAATTCCCTGGCATTCTTCTTAATAGTTCCGTCGGTCGCCTTGGCTTTGTTGTCTGCTGGTTTGCCTAATTTAGGACATTCTGTTTTATAATGTCCATTTTCTCCACAGTTATAGCAAACTATTGTTTTCTTTCTACAGTTTTCTTCACGATGTCCTACAACTTTGCAAAAATTGCAGGTTATATCGAATCTTCCATAATGTTTCTTCTTGCATTTCCTGCAGAATGATGGAGTTGAGAATTGCCCAGTTCCTTTTCTTTTGAAATTACTATTGTTACCCGTACGAAATCCTTGAGTAATTTTCTGAGCCAATTCTTTCTTCCTGTTTTCATCTTGGGTGCGCACTAGTTCATCGGTTAGGGTATTAGCTAATTCCACAGCATCGTCAATAGTGCGAGGTCTCGCGGCTTTAACGATGTTGCGGATTTCACTAATCAGTCCCCAAATGTAGCGAGAAATGAGTACCGGTTCTTGCGAAGCCAGTGTTGGTACCACTCTAGCATATTCAAAGAATGTCGAAGTATAACCGCGACAATCTACACCCATCATCCGATGATTTAGAAACTTATTTGTCATCTGTTCCTTTTCATACTCGGGACATAATTTTCTTTCTACAAAACCCTTAATTTCTTCCCAAGTCATGGCATAGGCTATCATTCTTCCTTTTGATTGTAACACAGTGTTCCACCATTCGAGTGCTCCTTCTTTGAAGAGATTTGATGCGTACATAACCTGATCATCTTTAGCACATTTACTTATTGCAATAACTGCTTCGGTTTTCTCTAACCAACGCAGTGATGCAGTTGCTCCTTCATTGCCTGCAAATTCAGTGGGTTTACAAGCAAGGAATTCTTTGAAAGTGCAACCAGGCGTTGCAGTTTTCATTTTCTTAGGAAATGGAGCTTGATGTGGTTCTGCATTATGATTAACATTAACATTATCATTGCCTCCATTTACACTATTACTGAAGTTATCTTCAGAAATACGTTTACTAGGAACAATTTGTTGCGGTTCGATTGGATTCTTTATAGCAGCAACGAATGCTGGAATAGCATTAGCTATTCCTTGAGCAACAATATTTTCGATATCTTGCCGAGTCATATATTGATCTCCTGGATGTTGCTCAGACTGATTACCCTCATTTACTGGTTCATTACCACTGTTTGCCATCTGATAATTAATATATATAATTTTATTAGTATCCGATAAATAATAACTATACATAAAAATAATCAAACAATTTTCTCAATACACGTATAGTCAAAATTATCGATTTATCGATTTCATTTTATATCTTTTATAGTATGCATCACTACACACCAATATTTTACAAAGTTTTATTCGTAGTTATTTTACAAACTGATGTCATTATTACTATTACTTTTACACAACCACAATTTCCCCATCCTACTATCTCTCGTCACTTGTTGTTTTAAAAACGAAGTTCCCTTTCATCATACTTCCAGGCAATTTGTCCCCCTATTTCCCGGATTCTATTCCCTGCATCCATTAACTCTTCGCCAAAATGGCGAAGTTCTGCTAAATTCTCGTTACTCATGGGTGGATTTGGTAATGGTTCCGGGTCAACTTGTGGGAAAAATGTATTAGGGTTGTTTAAAAGATTTTGGTATTGCCAATCAGTTGTCCACCATTCATCTAATTCTACTGGTAGTGGTTGAGGTTGGACAATAGGATCTGGAATAGCAGGTTCCAGATTGATTAGAATTGGAGCTTCTAGTGGATAACTGAAAAGATCTTCTTCAGTAAATATAAGGTTTGGATTAGCTGGTTCAAGGTTTCCATCGGCGGGTCCGATGAGGTCACTCATTACTATTTTATGATCTAAAACTTCCCAGGGAGTCATTTTCTGTTTCTGCCTAGAACTTTCTCCGACTTCTCTTTCTGTTTGCTTAAAACTCTACTCAGCTTCTATCTCTATTTGATTAATATTTTCCTCAATTTCTACCCCCTTTCCTTTGTCTTTTGGTTCTTCAGTTTTGGTAACCTTTCTTGTTGCTGGCTTTTTCCTACGTACACGCCTCCAGCCCACAAATCTGCTTCTTTTCTTGGGTTTAGGTTTTGCCAGTGGTTTGGATTGAAATTCCATGGGTTCTTCTTTATCAACGAAGTAACCAGTGAATTCCTTGGAAACTTCTATCTTAACGGGATAGAGGTTAAGATTTTCTAAACCTTCAGATATCTCATTCATACTGTTTAACATATATGCAAAATACATACCAAATGTTAAAATAGAATAACAAAATTTTATAGATAACCCATAAATATTATTGCATATATAACACAACTGACAAGTAAATTATACTACGATTTACTGTAACTTATTTATTTACTAAATAAGGTTTCTGGAACACAAAAGTGCTAAAACTTTTAAGTATTCAGAGATTTGCATTTTCTGCTACTGTGGCTAGCATATAAAGATTTGCCCATTTCTCATCTAATTTGTCTTCCCAAGGTGATTTATTGATTAAATCCTGGGTTTCTTGTTTAACTTTCTTCTCTCGGGTTTTCCTTATTTCCTCCTGACTTTTCCTAATAATCAAACTTCTTTTATTAGGAGAAAGTGGTTCTTCATATTGTGCTTTACGGACAAATATTCCTTCTTCAGGAATTACATAAGGTTTTGTTTGGGATGAACTTCCCTTCTCGTTAGATGACCTATCTAGTTTAAGATAGATGTTTGACAGCTTTTGTTTACCCATACTGTAATTAACAAATAATCAGTTAATAAAACACATAATCACATAATTGGCAATCAGTAAAATTAAGTATTTCTAAATACTTAATAGGCTTAAATCAGTGGCTCTGATACCACCTTATTTCTGTCACGGCCCCCGACCCGGTTTGACCCGTTTCAGGAGCCGCGGGACAGAAATCCCGTCGTATTTAATTAACAGAGGAAGTTTCTTCAGGATCTTTTTAAAACTGAAATATTTCCCGATTATTTTATTTCACAATTCGGAATAAAACCCGATAATTTACAATATTGAGATTTCACGAAGAAATCTTTTATTTTACAAAACATGTTTCTTTATTTTATACTGAGCCACTTCCTTAAGCTGATAGTGCTTCACGGCACTTTTCCTGGATCACAACAGATCACCTGAAACATGTTTGAAAAAGATTTTTTCAGCGGGAAATACTGAGTGAATCATTCTATTTACTAAAACGACACTTTTGTTATAATTTACAGTATTAAGAGCGATTACAATGTTTCGGATATCAAACCAACTACCCACGGTATTTGTCACTCGACCGAATCTGTGACTATGGTCATATCCCCCATTGGCTGCCCCAACGGTGACGATTATCAAGTAATGTATACAAAACCCCACATACCGGCTGTAACTTGGTGATTACAAAGACTTAATCCCCGTAATTAAAACTTTGAAAATAACATGCTTTTGAAATCAAATTTGATAAAAAGAGAATGACTCACATTGCAGATTTAGTTATGAACAGAGCTTATCCTACTGATTAGCCTTGATAACCTAGTTTAAATAATCAAGCACACAAACTAGGTTAGTAACTTAATACAACATTTACGACAACTCACGAGATTAAAACCTTCACAACGAATGACAAAGTGCGATACTTAAACATCCATCGATTTAACGACGAATGACAAAGCATAAACCCTAATGTGGGCAGCACTTAAACATCCATTGGATAGTTTAATCGATCGGACATTGAATCGTAGCAGCGATCGAGTTATTACCCTGATTGCGGCAGCACTTCGTGATCAGTGTGTGTTTATTGTAGTATTCAGACAATATCTCAACGTACAATTTGAGTTTGAACGTCGAACTAACGCACAATTGCATGAAACAGACGCTACTATTTATACATGAAAAACCGCCCCCTCGCGCCACGCGAGAGGTCCCCTTGTTCGCGTCGCGTGGCGCGAGAGACCCTAGTCTACTATAGGGTTGCTTCGTGTCTGCATAGCTCAGCTGAGTTGGTTTCGCGTTATTTTGAATTTTTGACAGCAAACTGTGTGGATATTACCGATTAGGGTTTACCCCCCCCCCCCTGAGTTTTAGGGGCCCTAATCCTGATTCCAAATGTTCTGAAAATTTTAGGGATTATACAGAATCACTTGGGTTTCTCAATTAGGGTTTCCTAATTGGATAATTAAAATAATAAATAGTACTTTTTGATGAGGGTTGTTACAAAAAACCTAAGGCAATGATGAATAAGAGTCCCAAGGTTAAACCATCTGATGGGGACTGGAATGCTGCAAAAACTAAACGAAAACAAGCTTTGAAACCAAAACAAGTTTTGAAAAACAAAAAGGTTGAAAAGCAAACTGTTTTGCCAAAGGCACCTAAAAATTAGAGAAGCCTAAACAAGTTTGGAAGGCAAAACAAAATGCAGCAACATCACCAGTCCTTAAATCAAAAGGGGGCATGTGTTTTCGAGAAGTATCTTATATTGATGCTTCAGGAATACCCAGGACCACTATGGCCTGGGTACCAATGTCTTACTAATCTCCTTACTTTTCAGGGACAACCAAGGAGGAGCTGTTGACAATCCTTGGATGTTGATAGTGGTTGTTCCAGAGACATAACGAGTAACATTTCACTGTTGCAATAAGGTATATTCTTTTACAATTGATATGTTTCGTTTGAAGGAGATAAGAGAGGTAAGACAGGATCAGCAAAAAGGTACAAAATTTGAATTTCGTATTCTAATTTCAATATTGATTAGGCTTAAATCTTGTGATGGAACGGTTAGGCAAAAACAACAAAAATATTTTCATTTTCTTTTGTGTTTCTCTTTGTACATACGTTTTCGTTGTTTAGGTAAATTTGCGCGTAAGATTTACGCACAAATTTAGGGGGATATCTAAACATATCCATCTGTAAATAGAGAAAATGAGAAAAATACAAAAAATTCGAAAAAAAATACAAAAATCAAAAATATTTTGTTGTATAAATGGGAAATGAAATAATTTCACTATGTGGATTAAGGCTGACTCATATAAGACCAATATTGAAACGATCTGACTCTAGAGTGATATGTTGGTAGGCTTTATCCTGATGGCTGGATTTTTGACTGGTTCTGTGCATAACACTAAATTACTCTATGACCTCAGGAAAGAACGTCACTTGGAATTAGGACATGGCTATTTGAATGCGTGTGTGATGTCCCGATACACACAATTTCGTTCTAGTTCTGAAATCTTTTCTGTCCAACTCGTGTATCTCCTCTGTTTTGCGTGAGCAAAGACCTGGAGATGCTAGGCAACGTCAGCTTCTGCTGCATCCAGATACATGCTGACCTAGCTGTACGTTGTCGCGCTATAGATCAAATACACCCGAAGAGGCCCTCTAGTGCCCAAAAGAAACCAAAAAAAAAAAAACCTATATCAAACTGAGAAAATCTCATTTGATCTGTATATTATATCCATCTCTGCTGCTGATCTATTATTTTCTCTTCTCAATCCAATCCCAGTCAAGATTTCAGAATCCTAGAACGGGCTTGTGAAATATGTGGTAGGGAAACTACACGTATGATAGTGTGTTCGAATTAAAATTCCAGGAATTGATTGTGATTAAATTGAGTGTTCATATTAATTTAAATTGGAAAACATGATAAATCAGTTGCAGACCATCACTTGAAAAAGGCATAGGGAGATAAGTTTAAGTGGACAAACATATTGGCAATCGCTCGGATCAACCAAAGTAAATTAGTGTTGATAAATGTAGTCTAGCCTGAAACAATGTGATTTGATCCCATTGCAACTGTAATTGTATATTTGTTTCTTTCTTTGTTTATTTGTGTTTTAGTTTATATTGTTAGTTTTTATAAAATCAAAAATCCAAAAATAGAGTGCTTATTTGTTTTATTAAAAATATTAACCGTTCTTGAAGATTTGACTTATCATCATAAATTGAATGAAATTTGAATTGTGAAATCCGAGTACAAATACTTGGATGTACCGAGTGTTCATGTGGTACTTTCCTCTGTTGCACATAAATGTTTGCTTATGAATTTCTGAGCATGTGCAGAATTTAAAATTCAATTCAAGAAACAGGGGTTGTTGAAGATTGAGATGCTGTTGGCTGCTGAAAAAGCATGAAGCATCACAACAACAAGATGTACCTGAGTCAGAAGAACCAGATACGAGTTATCATCTGACAGTGATAGTACAATTGAAGAAGTACCTATGAACCTGCTTGAAATAGAAGACATTGACAAAGAAAAGAGTTGCTGAGAATCCTCCGCTTGCATTCTTTTCAACAAGATTTTCAAGCAAAGCTGATCATGATAAGAAGAACAAAGAGCCCAAGTTTCAGAATGAAGACATGAAGTATCTTCCCACAGAAACATAATGAAGACAACAGTTTGATAAAGACAGCATAAACCTAGGGGGATATTTTAGGGCCATATAATGGTGTAGGTTTACGCTTATCTTTATCAAACACAATTATAGGCTATTAGACTTAGCCTTGTAGTGGGTTAGATAATAATGAAATAAGCCATGTGGGCTAATTAGTGATTTGGGCTTGTTTGGTTAGTAATATTGTGCATGTGGGCATGGCCCAGTCTGTAACTAGGTCACCCTATGTAACTATAAATAGGGTGAACCTAGTTCATTATTAGGTTAGACATTTTTAGTGAGGTTCTTCGGTATTTTCGATTTCTGTGTTGGTGTACCAGACGGTTCTCTAGAAACCGTGTGCACTTTGATATTCAATCAATACGAATCGTTCTTGTTCTTATCACTTTCATCAGTATTCCGCGCTTGTGATTGTGATTTTGATATCCGGTTGATAGTTTTTGGGACTTACAAACTTCAAGTTTCAAATTAATGAACTTGTTTTATTTTCAGAAACACAATCAGCGTACTTAGATTTTGAAACTCAGCTTTCCAGACATCGGTTGTCGAAAATAAAGTGAAATCAAAATCTTTTTGTATTTTTCTGAAACATAAAGCAGTGAAGAAATATTTACAGACAATATTTTTGTTTGAGTTCGCGACAGAAGATCATATCAGTTTATGACAAATCACTAGTACCGTTGAGCTTTAAACACTTTAAGTTCTAAACGATTCACTTAGATTGTCAGTATACTGGTCCACTTAAATTTTCACACAAAGTTCAACTAATTCGAGATACGAGACTAGTGTTTTAAAGACTTAACTTATTCGCGTGTCCCACCACAGAATATACTCCCGTATCCAGACTCCTATATTCAGTCTTACAGGTGAATGTTGATGTGTTCAAAATGTAACATATAAATTTCATCAAATGAGGCATAAAACTAACCCTTTTTAGTACTAATGTTGGAAAAAGTGTGCTTTTGTCTTCCTTTTGTATTTTCAGGATTAAATGAGCTCAAATTAACAAAAGAAGCAAAAAGACATCAAAATCTAACATAAATACAAGAAAAAGGACAAGACGTGACATGCCCGACCCCACAACAGCATCTTCCCAAGCAAAACAAGAGATCAGAAGCCTGAACACGCCCCGTGCTCAGCCAGCACGGGGGCGTGCCCAAGTGTCAGCAGAAAAGACAAAGTGGTAGAAGCTTCTATTGCCCACCACGGGGCCGTGCTCAGCGGACACGGGGCCGTGGTCAACTATAAGATTCGCACAATCCAGGCAAATCTTCATAGTACAAAGATTCTTCTGCACACGAGGTCGTGCTCAGCGGACACGGGGGCGTGGTCAACTAATAAGACAAAGCTGCATTAAATGAAGAAAGAGAGGATGTGGACACGGGGCCGTGCCCGAGCTTCTGTTCAACCTATAAATAGAAGTGCTTGGCTCAAGCTCAAACCATCCCTTGGCACACCACCTCTCTCACACTTCACCCACCACCCACCACCACCATAACACCATCATCCACCACCATCATCCATTGTCCATCGTAGAGTGTGTGAGTCGTCTCGGGATCCAAGATTGATCGTAAGAGTTCTTGACAATCAAGGCCATGTTTGCCTAAGTCTCTTACATCACTTGGTGAAGACAAAGTGTCTAGTGTAATACTTTTTATTTCTAATCTTTTGCACTTTTTATTTGGTTTCGTATTAATGACTTTAATAACTAGTTGCTTATGTTGAATGTGATCTTTCTTTATCGTTTGTCCGTGGTGTCTTGAAATTATTTTACTGTCTATATAAAATAAAAGATTTTCACCATTCATATCTCCACGGTCTATATGGAGGTATGTTGGCTACCTGGTCGGGGGTTAAGGGAACGGTTTGGTAAAGGTCTTGCCATTGTTCAGCGTTTAGAGGTCCTGCAATGGACCTGGGTCAAATTTAGTAGGACCTCCTTCAATACTTCACGGTATTGGATGGCGGGGGTCCAAACTCGTTGATCCCCTCATAAGTTAACTACTATTAATACTATAACCCGGCTATTTAGGACTGTATCCCTGCTGACTCAGACTACTTAGTCGAGGGTAACGTCACCTCCAAAAGAGGGGCCTACCATAATATTGCATTAATAACTTAATTAATTATCTTCCAATAATCCACCCTTTTAGGATTGTATCCTTGCTGACTCAAACTACTGGGTGAGGGTAACGTCACCTTCAAAAGAGGGGCCTACTACAATAACTAAGATAATCTATTAAATATGTGCAAAAGTGCGGGAATAATCAAAGGTTACACTAGATACGAGTCTATACCAAGTGATTCATCTTGTCTATCTGTTTTTATTTTTATTTTTACTTTCAGCATTTTAGTTAGTTTTTACTTTTCTTAGCTTAAAACATTTTTCTAAACTTTTTATTTTGATTAGACGTTGAGGATAAACCGGTACTAAAAGCTCTTGTGTCCTTGGACGACCTCGGTATCTTGCCAACACTATACTACGCTCACGATGGGTGCACTTGCCCATATGTGTGTCTAGTGTTAGTAAAATATCGTGTTTTATAAATTTAAAACTTGACTAAAAAGTGTTAAAGGGGCTTAAAATATACACCTAATATATATAACACTCGACAACGCATCAAGTTTTTGGCGCCGTTGCCGGGGACACAAGGATTTTAAGAAAGTTAGGAATTAACGGCCTAATCGTTTTTCTTGTTTTTCATTTTTTTTTTAGGATTTTTTTTAGTTTTTCAGCTTCTGCAGAACTCAGCACGGGCCGTGCCCGCTGAACACGCCCCGTGCCCAATCATTGGAACTGGCAATCCTGTTTTAAGTGAGACAGTAGGCTGAACACGGGGCCGTGCCCACTCAACACGCCCCCGTGCCCAAGTTTCAGTTACTGAAAACAGAACCGTAAGATCCCGACGGTTGGTAATTTCTGACACAAACATGAGTGATACTGATACTTTTTACTTTCGGCACTCTTATGGTACTATGTGGTGTCAATTATGTGGTGGTAATCATAAAGAATTAGAATGCTTTTTTTCTAAATTATAAACCCCACTATATAGACCCATCTTTTCCTAGTATCCTTAAGAGGGGCGAAAGTAAAAATAATCCCTATCGCTCCCTCGAATGCGCCCAACCGGATATTTTAGGGGAAATGCTTCTCGATGAATTATTTCAACTAGAAGATCTAATTTTTAATTGGTTAAACGAACTTAGGGAAGACCTCAATAATCTTTTCCAAGGCGATAACCAAGAAGAAAGTTTGGAACCGCATTCAAATAACTTCATTGTTTCCAATGATACTTCTAACTCTAGTGAGGACTTGAGCGATAGTCGTCCCTGTGTCGATTGTGCCGTGAAGGACTCCCCATCAACTTCGTTTGATGCGTACATAGACCTGAGCGATTCGACATACACCTTCTTTAACGAGAGCCCGGAAAAGGGTTGGACTTGTCCACCTACATATAGCATAGGAATCACCCTCACCGACAACCTCTTGCGTTCTCGTCTTAATCTAGAACAATTAAGGTATCTTAGGCACTTTGGGGTTGTTCCATCTAGTAAGGAACCACCCGATCCGGAAAAGTTCCTTAAAAATAGACGCACTTCATAAATCAGCCTTCCGACACGGGGCCGTGTCCAGGTCAACACGCCCCCGTGTCCACCAAAAGATTCCCTTCTGACTTTTGTCAGAATACGGACAAAACGTGTCAGGATCTTGCCTGCACACGGGGCAGTGTCCAGCCGACACGGGGCCGTGTCCAGCACGCTGTCGTTTTCTATAAATGCAGCCAAGAACCCTGCACATTTGGACCATCCAGGGACAGAGATTTGAAAGGATTTTCTGACTTACCATCCTAGGTATGTTCTAAAAGAAGGTTCTTACAAGCATCTTGTCCTTTCCTCTTTTATCTTTTGCCTTCTTCTTCATCTTTCTTGCACCAAGAACTCCATTGAAGCTTGATTTCAAGCTTTGTTGTGATGTTTATTGAATTTTTGTTCAAGGAATCTTGTTAAAAATAAGTTACACAACATTGTTTTAAGTTATTTCTGCTCAAAAAGCTTCATAAGTTAAGAAAATAATTTAAAACCCCAAGATTCCTTGTTCTAAAAATCTGCAGAAAGTTGAACACGGGGCCGTGCTCATTAAGCACGGGGCCGTGCCCGTGGTACTGTTTCATTAAAACGAACTGTTTTTGGTTTGTTTTCGTAGAATGTCTAGCCAAAACAGCGGAACCTCTTCTGCACACTCAAGGAACAGTCAACGGGAAAGGAGGCCATCGATTGAAGCAACTCTCGTATGATACGTAATGGCGCTACGTGAAGCACTTGACGAAATGACTTCAGTGGAGGAGGTCCTCATTGACCGTATAAACTATCTCTCGGTGGGGTTGGAAAACAGTTTCCAGGAAATAAACCTCTTGAACCAGAGGTTAAACATTCTGGTAACTCCTCCTGTGGAACCAATCCTCCCGCAAGAGGATTGGAACCTCGCACTTGGAATCCAAAATCCTACTGGTTGGGACGACATCCCGGCGGAGCCTCCCCGTGAAGAACTCCAAGAGATTCCGGTGGAAGTTACACCTCCTCAAACCAATGCTCATGAGCCCGCTTTTCTTCTCCCTAGGGAGATAGAAGAGTGGCTCGCCGATGTATGAGGAGCCCATACCCGAAGGAAGAAGTGTCAAGCCACTTTTAACCGAGAAAATTTTCTTTTCGGAAATTTTGCTAGTAGAATAAATAGTAGGCTAGAAACTTCTTGGATTGGATTTCTTGTGTTCCTTTGACCTAACTAGCTAATATTTTAATTTTTAGGACTATTATGTAATTCTCTCTATGATTAATGAATGATGGTTTTAGTAAATTTGGTGTTTGGAATGGTGTTAAAATGAATAAAACACACTTGAGATGGCAAAGTATGCAAGGGAAACTTGAACCAGCACTCTATACAGGAAAACAGAACCGTCCGACAAAATTCTTCATTTACAGTAAGCTCGGCACGGGCCGTGTCCACCCAACACGGCCCCGTGCTGCACTGTCTGCAGAAAAAGACCCAGTTCAGGTAACTGGACACGGGCCGTGTTCACCCAACACGCCCCCGTGTCCAGACTTCTGTTTCTCTTGTTTTAAATTTGTTACTGGCACTTGAACACGGGGCCGTGCCCGGATAACACGGGGCCGTGTTCAGCGCCTAGTAACACAAAATTTTTGCTTTTTCACACCTTTTGCACACTCAATCAACCTAAAAACTTATTTTTGGGACACATTGAGGACAATGTGTAATTTAAGTGTGGGGGGGGGATGCTAAAACCTTGAATCTTGCAAGTCCTAATTACAAGCCTTACACAAAACTCTATTGGAACCGCTAATCACCCCATTTTTTTTCAAAAATTTTCATTTTTTTTACTTGTCTAGGTTTAACTCGGGAAATTCAAGTTCTCAAAAAGGTTATATTTTTACGAATTTACAACTGATAGCGTCGTGATAAAAAGAACCAACATAAGAAAATTATGAAAATGCATGACAAGCTTAGATAAAATTTGATTATATATACTTGATCACATAAAAACCCATTCCCACAAAAGTGAGTTTTGAGCCTTTATTGAGCATACAATTACATATCATTAGAACTAAATGCTCATTTTCGTTTCTTGAGTGAATAACTGCTTGGTTCTTACAACTCTAGAACTTGCCATGACGATACATTCCCGGTCCTTACCAACTTAAACCCGAGTAAGTAAATGATGGAGGCATTAGGACTAACCCCTTTTATTTTCTACACCATTATTTTTCTTTTTTTACCACCTACCCAAAATCCCCCTAGTTAGCCCCTTTGAGCCTAAACCTTTTCATTTCATAACCCAAACCAAACACCCTTTTACCCACCAAAACCTTTTTCATTTTTACCCCTTTATTTTAGTAACGAGTTCGATTTTTCGTATGACTTCAAAAAAAAAATATTTGTGTTGATGATGAAGCAAAAGAAAATAAACAAACAAGTTCATCAAAAATAACTTTGTTTGAATGAATAGCTTCATCAAAATAAAAGTTACGAAAAAAAAAAGAAAGTCTTACGAAAACCGACACTTGTTACGCTTTTCGCCCTTTTTATTAACCACTAACCACCAACCCAACCACCTACCTTTAACCCAAGCCTAACCCTTTACCCACAAAGTTCTCTTGATATTTACAAAGGTATATAAGTTAAAAAGGAGGAGGATTGATTGCTTGGCAAGCCTATGGTAGGAGTAAGTTCCATGCCGCTCTCGAGTGATCCACAAAAATACATTTTCAGCCGAGTGTTGAGTGATCCCCGTGAGGTGTGTGAACTTGTATATAAATAGAATTTTACAAAGGCATGTTATGCCCTAATAAGTAATTTCTCTTATGAAAAGTTTTAAATAAATCATGACGAATAGGATTGTAAATAAATAAAAATAAAATTAAATAAAGAATCTTGGAAATCCCGACACTCTACGACAAGCCCAAAAACCTTCTTCTCTACCCATTCCATTTGGGAGTGTAATAGCCATATATTAAAGAGTTTTGCTTGAGGACAAGCAAAGATTCAAGTGTGGGGGTATTTGATGTGTTCAAAATGTAACATATAAATTTCATCAAATGAGGCATAAAACTAACCCTTTTTAGTACTAATGTTGGAAAAAGTGTGCTTTTGTCTTCCTTTTGTATTTTCAGGATTAAATGAGCTCAAATTAACAAAAGAAGCAAAAAGACATCAAAATCTAACATAAATACAAGAAAAAGGACAAGACGTGACATGCCTGACCCCACAACAACATCTTCCCAAGCAAAACAAGAGATCAGAAGCCTGAACACGCCCCGTGCTCAGCCAGCACGAGGGCGTGCCCAAGTGTCAGCAGAAAAGACAAAGTGGTAGAAGCTTCTATTGCCCACCACGGGGCCATGCTCAGCGGACACGGGGCTGTGGTCAACTATAAGATTCGCACAATCCAGGCAAATCTTCATAGTACAAAGATTCTTCTGCACACGGGGTCGTGCTCAGCGGACACGGGGGCGTGGTCAACTAATAAGACAAAGCTGCATTAAATGAAGAAAGAGAGGATGTGGACATGGGGCCGTGCCCGAGCTTCTGTTCAGCCTATAAATAGAAGTGCTTGGCTCAAGCTCAAACCATCCCTTGGCACACCACCTCTCTCACACTTCACCCACCACCCACCACCCACCATAACACCATCATCCACCACCATCATCCATTGTCCATCGTAGAGTCTGTGATTCGTCTCGGGATCCAAGATTGATCGTAAGAGTTCTTGACAATCAAGGCCATGTTTGCCTAAGTCTCACTTGGTGAAGACAAAGTGTCTAGTGTAATACTTTTTATTTCTAATCTTTTGCACTTTTTATTTGGTTTCGTATTAATGACTTTAATAACTAGTTGCTTATGTTGAAGGTGATCTTTCTTTATCGTTTGTCCGTGGTGTCTTGAAATTATTTTACTGTCTATATAAAATAAAAGATTTTCACCATTCATATCTCCACGGTCTATATGGAGGTATGTTGGCTACTTGGTCGGGGGTTAAGGGAACGGTTTGGTAAAGGTCTTGCCATTGTTCAGCGTTTAGAGGTCCTGCAATGGACCTGGGTCAAATTTAGTAGGACCTCCTTCAATACTTCACGGTATTGGATGGCGGGGGTCCAAACTCTTTGATCCCCTCATAAGTTAACTACTATTAATACTATAACCCGGCTATTTAGGATTGTATCCCTGCTGACTCAGACTACTTAGTCGAGGGTAACGTCACCTCCAAAAGAGGGGCCTACCATAATATTGCATTAATAACTTAATTAATTATCTTCCAATAATCCACCCTTTTAGGATTGTATCCTTGCTGACTCAAACTATTGGGGTGAGGGTAACGTCACCTTCAAAAGAGGGGCCTACTACAATAACTAAGATAATCTCTTAAATATGTGCAAAAGTGCGGGAATAATCAAAGGTTACACTAGATACGAGTCGGAACCAAGTGATTCATCTTGTCTATCTGTTTTTATTTTTATTTTTACTTTCAGCATTTTAGTTAGTTTTTACTTTTCTTAGCTTAAAACTTTTTTCTAAACTTTTTATTTTGATTAGACGTTGAGGATAAACCGGTACTAAAAGCTCTTGTGTCCTTGGACGACCTCGGTATCTTGCCAACACTATACTACGCTCACGATGGGTGCACTTGCCCATATGTGTGTCTAGTGTTAGTAAAATATCGTGTTTTATAAATTTAAAACTTGACTAAAAAGTGTTAAAGGGGCTTAAAATATACACCTAATATATATAACACTCGACAACGCATCAATGTACACTAATGATATTTGTAAACGGGTAATGTGAGACCATGAGAGCTCAGGTTAGAACTTTCGTTCAGACAAAGAGATGATGGCTCAACTTTCGGTGTGACCCGTTTAGGGATCTTTTCTTCAACAGCACATGATTAGCATTTTTCAATGTTTCATCATTTTTTATGCTGAGGGTGGGCTTTATGATTAAAGCAGTGCAGAGTATTATACGAGGACTAGGCTATTGCTCCGCAAAATCAGAAGTCCCGGTATAATACCCCAGATATCATCACGTATAAAGACCTAGTATGTCAGAAATAGAAAGCCCTTCAAACAAGATTTCAGGGGTTACCTATATATCCGAGAGATGTTCCCCACGAGATAAGTAAGTATTTGATATTTAGGTTTATATCTCGAATTTAATCTACTAAGCGTGTAAAAACCTACTGGCATATCATTAGTGAGACCGTTTATCACAATTAACATTCCATTTCTTTAGCGTACTGTGATTGTCTACTGATGTACTATCATTTCCTCTTTTTACACAAAAACTCATTGTGAATTTTATCATGTTTTTGGATTTTTCAAATTTTCTAATGTTTTTGGATTTTCTGACAACGCTCTTACTCCCCCTAAAATTCAAGGCCATTTTAAAGAAAATTTGACAACCTGATACTGATAGCTTTGTCTTGCCATCCATTTTCTGCATCTCATGCTCTGTTTTGCGGAAAATATATCGTACCCCCATGATTTACAACACATTGATATTTAACAGTTTAAAAACCGTTTTTCAATCTTGTGAAATTAATCATGTTTGTTCCACCGTGAGGGTTTCGGCGTATTCACGTAACATATTTTTTTTTGAATTTTGAATTTTTGACAAATTTAAAAACAAACATATTTTTAATTTATCAATTTTTAACAAAATAAAAACATATTTTTGGTTTTTAAATTTTAAATTTTTAGGATTTTTAGAAAAATGGTTTATTTATTTACAGAAACACAAACTCCCTGTTTAACAGTCGCAGGGATCAGCAGCCTCCTCTTATCGTGCCAGGCTGCTCCGACACTCTTCTTCTTGACATTTAGATTTCTTGAGCACCTGCACATTCACGCTTACTCAATTACTTGAATAATTTAGCCCAGGTCTGTTTGACCTTAGGCATTTCAACACAATATACTTCATTCAACTTCGGAAAATCTTTGTCATTTTGTACAACGGCTTTGTCAATTTTAACTTCAACTTTTTCATCATTTGCCGAAGCAATTTGTCTCTTAACAGACCATGTTTGACCTTTTGGAGTACCTCTTTTGTAAAAATGTGAATCTTTTTGAACATTTTGATTTTGAACAATATTTGGTTTCCAAAACTGTTGGGGTTTTGTTGCATCGACATTTGTTCTCCAACTTTGTGTTGTTCTAAATCTGGGTGTGTGAGAATTCCAGGTCTGTCTAGAATCAAACCTGTTCGAGTTTGATTTCCAAGTTTGATTCGAAGCAAACTTGTTTGTGTTGTACCTCCAAGTTTGTTTTGAATCAAATCTTGTTGACCTTTGTTTCACATCCTCAGATTTCTGTTTCTCAACATCATCAGGCTTCTTTTTTGTTTCAACACCAATAGGTTTCAGATTTGGACACTTGCGAGCAAGATGTCTAGTTTGATCACATCTGAAACATGTTCTCTTGGACACATCTTTGACCTGTTGTTGTTGTTTTTTCTGAGCATAGAACTCTCCATTAGACTGTCGTCTAAATTGGAGTTCTTTCTCTTCTTCGGAACTCTTTCCGTGAACAAAATTCATTTTCGTCTGATAATTTGGTGTTTCATTTCTTTTCCAACTTTGTTTCTTCTTATAACCCAACCCAGCCTTCATGTTTTTCTTTTTGTAACCAGGTTTGTTATAAAAAGTTTTGTGACACTTTCCAGCAAATTTTGGAATTTCTGATTTTATTTCACTGCATATCATTAAATAGGCTGACTTTGTTGACTTGTCACCCGATCGGACAGCATTGCCACCCGATCGGGCATCATCCCCACTCGATCGAGTCACGTGGTCAACTTTATTAACTTTGTCAGTCAACTTTATCAGTGATTCATGTGAATCATTAATTGCAATAGGTGAGATTTAAAGTCTTCGGCACATGTGATTAAAATTGAACGGTCCAATCATTCTATAGCATTCATTTTAGTTGACGGCTATTATTTTTAATCATAACATCACGTGATTGAGATAAGGATTGTATTATTTCAATAACAACAAAGTTGTCAGTCTGCATGTGAGATTGTTTTGAAAATCAAAGTTTATCGTTGAGGTCATACAGTCAACCGGCTACCCGATCGGATCACCGTCCGATCGACCAGCATATAATTTTTGTCGTGTAGTGTCCATTGATCGAACAACAACTCGATCGAACATCAACTTTGTGGTGTCCATCGATCGAACAACAACTAGATCGAACAGCAGCTCGATCGAACAACAACTTTGTGGTGTGACTTGATCGAACAGCAGCTCGTTCGGAGTACCGCCCGATTCATTACATCTCATTAAATAGTTTGACTTTTGTTGACCTATCCGACCGGATTACCAATCGGTCAGACGGCAATCCGAGTCATTGCATCTAATCTGCTGTTGATTGATTCAGGTGTGCTTTGACGAAGACTCACTTTCTCGACAAACCATCATTGCTGTTGACGAACACTCACCTGTTGACGAACTCTTAGTGTTGACGAACACTACAATCGTGTTGACGAACCCTTAGTGTTGACGAACACTACTTTTTGTTGACGAACCCTTCAAGCTTTGACGAATTCATTAATGCTTGCATGTGATCATTAAATTGTGTCAGCTCATTAAATGCATCATGTGATATTGATCTGATTGCATGTGAACATCTAATACACAACTGTCCAAAACAATTATCGACCCAAGGTTTGCATGTGATACTTGTTGATCAAATTTCAAAACAGATGCAACCCATGTCATTTGAGTAATATTGGCCCAATAGAATTAAGTATACAATTAAAGTTGTCGGCCATTTTTGTTCAACCCATGTGCTTGATTCAGAGATCCATGTGTTAGCAACAGATATATTGCAATTCAATCGAGTGGTGGTGCCATCAATCTTATTTGTCGTGTAGTGCTATCTATCGAATAGTGGGTCGACCGGATTGCCACCCGACTAAAAAACAGGTGTTTGTCAAATAGTCGGATAGTCACTCGATCGGACAGCATTCCCTTCCGGTCGGACATCATACCCATCCGGTCGGACAACATTCCCATCTGGTCGAACAGCTTCTGTCCATCCGCTCGGGTCACAAAGGCTCATCCGAACGAAGTCTATTAGGCCCATCCGATCCAAGTGTTTGATATTTTTGTTGTAATTGATCTTTGTTATTTGATTGTTTCTTGTGCTGTGATTTACGAGGTGCGAATATCGAGGAAATAGCATCATGGCTGAAATAAAAGTGAGAACAAGAGAATAAATTCTAAAAGAGAAAGATTCTTTGCAGGGTGCAGGATTGAGAAAATACACGAAGAATACGAAGATGCAAAGTACTGTGGAAGATACGACAAGAAGAGAGATTGTTATGTCAACAAAAATGGTGATCCTGTCGTTCATCGAAAGGAAGTTGTTTTTGATGATGTTGTTGCAGTAATCCCTTTGTCCGGCGAATACTATTCGAGTGTTGCGAAAGATAAAACCTATTTGAAAAGGCTGGACAAGATAATTCGTGATGTGATGACCGCGAGTTTGAAAAAGAGGGATGAAGAGAGAATGAAAAAGAATGTTGAAGAGTTAGTCGATGATTTGAAGAAAGTTGTTGAGGAAGTTAAAGTTGAAGCTGTGAAAGTTGAAGATGAGAAGATAGAAGAAGAGAAGGTGATAAAAGAAGTTGTTGAAGAAAAAGCTGTTACTGAAGAACAACAGGTTGGTCAAGAAGAGATGAAGAAGAAGTGAAGATGGAAAGTTCGGCTGAAGTAAATGATGGTGCTGGTATTGGTGAGAAAGAAATAAGGAATGAAGTTGATCAGGCACAGAAGGAAGCGAAAGCCGAGGTGCCAATCACTAAGGTAAATACTTCAACTGATTATGAAGTTTTAAACAAAAATGTTGAACACTGCAAGAAATGCATGGAAACATGCAGCGCTTGTACTGAAAAAGACGAAAAGTTCAGAACAAAAGATCTTGAATTCACTAAAATCGAAGAAGTTTTAAAAAATAAATGCAAAGAAATGCTAGAAAATGAAAAAGTTTTGAAAGAAAATGATGAAAAACTTACACAAAAATGCAAGAGTTTAGAAAAAGAAAATGAAAATTTAAAAGAAAAGGTTTAAAAAATGACAGATGAATGTTTGCAAAAAGAAAATGCTTTTCAAGAAATGAAAAAGGAGTACGGTTCAATAAAATTGGCTTATCACATTACAAAAGAGTCATATGAAAATGTGAAGAGTCAAATGAAACTTGTTCAATCCCGATTGAGATATAGAATAAAAGGAAGGGTGAGGCATTTGATGAGAGTTGTAAGGAGAAGCGTTGAGATAACGGACATCCATCAAGCTCAAAAAGAAAACTTGTGTTTCCCATAGTCATAAACAATTTCGTTTCAAATCAAGGGTCCCGTCATTACAACCACTTGTTTTCAATGGGGATGTAATGCAATGATTCCTCTCAATTGAATAGACAGACATTTGCTTCATAGGACTCACTTGAATCGTCTCGAAAGTACTGAACAACCGATATAACAGCTTCAGTTTCATCAGCCTGTACCGAAGAAACCAAATTCGCAACAATGAGTCTGAGTCCATTGTTTTATCTTGAGCCGTCGGGAAAACTTTTCCTCAGTGGAGGGTGAGTGGTATGAGTCTGAGTCCATTGTGGTTCATGAATGTTTCAAATCATCATAGAAGACATGTCGGGATCTTCTGCTAGTGGTCGGGCTTCCAATGCTGACACAGGGTGATAAACAACGCTGATATGAACACAAACCAACTGCTTTATCTTGAGTCGTCGGGAAAACTTTTCCTCAAGGGGGGGGGGGTGAGTAGTATGAGTCTGAGTCCATAAAAGACGTGTCGGGTTCTTCTGCTAGTTATTCAGAATGTTTCGAATCATCATGAAAATTAACAATGCGGTCTTGATTGAAGACATAATTGCAAGATGTTTATCGGGCTTCCAATACTCACACAGGGTGAAAAACAACCATTGATGTTGAAACCGGTTTTACCTCATGAAAAGGAAAGAAACAAATTTTTTTAGAGAAGCGTTGGGATTCAAGGCTTTATGAGTCAAAGTTAACATTCAGATTCAGATTCAGAAAGCAGATGATTTGTACTTGGTTTATTCTCTTTAATCTATTAGAACGATCCTTGTTTTGTCACGTACATGCGTTTAATTCCCAACATCCTTGTTTTGTCACATACATTTCGTAAGAAACTTTTCGTGCACTGAACCTTCAGTTGTGTACGCAAATTCACCACCGGTTTCTACAGCACAAGCACATACACCGGTTTCCAGGTAGGGTTTAGAATCTTTGAAAGAATGTTGGTTCAATACCAACTCATCTTTAGTAGTGTTTGTTTGAGAACCTGATTCAGATGAACAACGGTTCTCCAATTCCAGAGTAAGCAAATACACAACGGTTCTCCAATTCCAGATTTGTAATGAACGTTCAGTTGTGTACACAAATTCATCATCGGTTTCTACAGCACAAGCACATACACAGGGAGAATGTTCTCGAAATTGAAGGAAAAGAAAAAATGGTTGCTGATGTTTTTCACTATAAGGATTTTGTTGGTTTGTTTCTAGGTAGGGTTTAGAATGTTTGAAGGAACGTTGGTTCAATACCAACTCATCTTTAGTAGTGTTCGTTTGAGAACCTGATTCAGATAAACAACGGTTCTCCAATTCCAGAGTAAGCAAATACACATTCCGAATAACTTCACAAAGATTTGTTGAAAACCCAACTCTCTCTATAGATATGACTGAGAGTGAGGGTTACTCTGTTATATACATCAACAAATGATTGGTTTAATACCAACTGCTCGAAATCCCTTTCGTTTTTTGGATCGTTCTAATAGATTAAAGAGAATAAACCATTTTTTACCATTTTTTCCATATGAATACGGGCCGTATACACAAAGTGAAAAAAAATTAACAGATCGTATACAATGTATACGATGATTGTACACGGGCCGTATAATATTATACGGCCCGTATACTATGGGTAAAAAATGGTTTATTCTCTTTAATCTATTAGAATGATCATTGTTTTGAGAACCCTAGACCATGGTCTCAGACTCTCTCCCCCTCATTTTCTCTCTCTGATAACCCTAGACCCAAACCACCGCAATCCACCACGATTATGTCTCTTTTAGCCACCGGCACCACCGCATGACCAACCTACTGCAGCCAAAAGTCTCGGTTAGTTCAGATCTCTATTCGGTCATTGTAACAACCCTCAATAAACCGACACCCTCATAATATTTCCGACACCCTAGTATATTTTAAAATATCCCATTATGTCCCAAAATACACCCCATACGCGAAAACGGGCCTCAAATATATTAATAGTATTAAAAGTAATTAAAAAACTGAAAAGTTAAGTTGAAGCGGGCCGCGTAACCCCACCTCAACCCTTACGCGGGCGGTTTAAAGGTTAAAACCTGATTTTTGTGATTTTTAAGTCTAGGCGGGCCGCGTAAGCCACCCGTTAAGTTCACGCGGGCCGTGTGAGATCAAGATAGTGGCGCAGCCCGATGATGACACGTGTCATCATCGTGGCGAGCCTAGTAGATGACCCGGACAAGCTACCCAGTTTACCAGGGTTGACGCGGGTCGCGTAGGCCCTGTGCTTATGTTACGCGGGACGCGAGAGAACCAAACTCAGCAACTATAAATAGAATGCATCGGATCTCCAGTCTGTTCGTCCCATTTTCTTTTCTCAATCTCAATTTCTGTATTATAGGCTTTATACTCGGGTATTATACCCCCCTAATTAGCGAAGTTCTGCTCCGTTGTAACTATTATAACCCCTAGATACGTATTAGATACGCTGCCCGATTGATCTAGGGTTCCGTAATGGCTGTCGTGGTTCTGCCCGACGTAGTCGTTGAAATGCCGTCTCGGGGGGGGGGGGGGTATTACTAATGTTAAAATGGGTTATTATACAAACGCGTGTACATTTGTGTAAATTATAGATAATTCTCAGGAAACCCTTACGAAAAATCTAAGACAGCAATGTGAGTTGATCCATTTTTTGTAAACCTTTTTGTTAACTGTTTTACAAAACCTTAAATACTTTTCCATGCGAATAACAATTATTGAGTATTTGTAAGAATACAATTATGATGAGTATGTTGGGGTTTTGTATACAAAATTTGTTACCACCTGGTCAAGGAGTAACATTTCCACAAGTTGGGTTCGACAGTACCATGGATGTTAATTGTGATGTCATGGAAACAAATATAATTGCGGGATCGCCCTCAATACTGTACACTGGGATTTGTTTTTATTAAACTTGATTAAAATGGGATTCACTAACCAGTATTTCCCACTGACAAATGTTTTTAAAACACGTTTCAGGTAACAAACTGTGAAAGCCAAATAGAAGCCAGCTGGACAGCACTGAAGGCTTGGAAAAGTGGCAATAAAGTTACCTAAAAAGAAATAGATGTGTTACTTAAATAAAATAGGATTTATTCCTATGAAAACGTGTGTACTACGAACTTGGGTTTTAACCCATTTGTTAATGTTATATAAATGGTGGTTTTACTCTGATAAACATTTCCTAACTACGGTCCTGATGAAAATTTCCGCTGCCAAATTAGACAATACAAGATACCACCGAAACTGGCTCGCGGCCGCCCGTTCCCGGGAATCAGGGATCGAGGGTTGCGACAGGAGGTGGTATCAGAGCTAAGCGACTGATTCAGCCACAGAGGTGTTCTGCTGACATCAAAATGTAAAGTGTTAGGAAATAAATTACGGAAATACGTGCATAACTGTATTTATTATTATGTGTTATTTGACTATTTGTTAGTTTACAGTATGAGCGACCAAGGACCATCTGACGCGTATCGTCAATTGTCTGGTTCGCCTAGAAGCGAAGGCACCTCCTCTTCTCAGTCTGCCCTCTCAGGGTACTCTGCTGATACGGAAGAAGGAATCTTTGTGTTTAAGGCTCAGTCAAAAGAGCCATTTCCTCAGAAAAAGAGGGGATGGTTTAGTAGAGGGGCACTCGAGCGTAGACAACGTATGAAAAAGTTACAAGACCAGAGGGTACTAGCAGCAGCCAAGAGAGAGACATATGCCTATACCCAGGATATGATAAATAGGAGTATAACCAATATTCACATCCTAGCAACCACTACAGCTGACCCTAATTTGGAGCAAATAATAGCACCCCAACCACAGCCACCAATCCCTGACCAACCGATGGAGATAGAAAACCCTTAAAACCAAGTAGAGATGCATGACTTCAACCCGGAGGAAATACCTAGGGTACCTGCACCAAACCCCCTAGACCCAAATTACGATCCCTGGTGGGATGACGTTAGGGACTATGTGCAACGCTACCCGATACATGAAGACACAACCATGCAGAACGTGGGAGCCTACCTTGGTTTGAATCCTTTAGATCCCTATTTCCACGATGAATACATTAGGGGATCTTAGAAGATTCTTATCGATTCCAGGCACCTACACCCCCACATCAAGAACCCGCACCCCAGATTCCGAACCCAGTCCTAGAACCTGCACCCCCAATGAGTGCAGAAAATGTACAAGAACTTAGGACTTTTGGAGAGGAAATTTTAGAGAGCAATGAGAGAATGAGACAGGTGGGAGAGCAACTCGTTTGGAAGTACGACGAGCGCAATATGGATTTTTGGATGAATCCATATCCGTAAATGTGAGAATGGAGGCGGTAATAGTAATAGTAATAGTAATAATAATAATAATAATAATAATAAAATAAAATAAAATATGTGTGTACGGATGCCTACTATTATTTATTTCAGTTGGTATTGTAATTTTATTTCAGTACTAGTGTGTAATAGATATATGGTAGATGAACAGAGTAAAGTCGCAATGATCGACGCTTTTAGCTAAATTGCGTGTCATGTGATTGACTATATTAAATATTATTTTGTGATATTAATATGGGGTAAATGTTTAAAATTCAGATGGCCGACGATGGAAATCAAGGAAATCTGAATAATGATAACCAGAGTAACATTAACGTGGTTAATGAGAATCTGAGCATCAATAACAATGGAAACCAAATGGATAATAGTGTCGTTCAACACATAGTGGCACAAGGAATCATAGATGCAATGCCATTTATTATTCAAACGATTCAAGAAGCGAATAATAAAAGTAAGCATAGCAGTAAGCGACCAATCGAACCAGAAAACAGCATGAACAATGGACCTGTACTTCAAGTGCCCATTCCCAAAAGAAGAAGAACCATGCCTTATGGTTATTCTTACAAAGAATTCTGGTCCTGTAAACCAATAGAATTCTCGGGCAATGAAGGACCCATTGCAGCTCTACGCTGGATAGAGAAGACTGAGGCTGTTCTAAAAATAAGCAAATGTGCTGAAGAAGACAAAATAATGTTTGCTTCTAATCTGTTTAAGAACTCAGCTTTAGAATGGTGGAACACTATCCTCCAGTCAAGAGGAAGTGATAGGGTATACAACATGGAATGGGAAGAATTTAAGAATACGGTAGAAAGGAAATTCTGCCCTCCTAATGAAAAGGAACAGATAGCTAATAAGTTCCTAAACTTAAGAATGACCGGGGTAGATAGTAAGGGTTATACTACCACATTCTTTGAATATGCTAGAATAGTACCAACCCTTGCATCACCTGAACCAGTATTAATCTCCCGTTACATCTGGGGATTAATCGGTGAGATTAGACATGTAGTCAAGGCAGCTAGACCTCAAACTATAGAAGAAGCTGTAGAACTAGCCAATACCTTGACAAATGAATTAATTCGTACTAGAGAAGAAGAACTGAGGAGAAACCTAACCCAAAGGCTTACTCAAGAATTCCGTTCTGGGAATTACAACCGTAGGAATGTGGGTTCTACCTCTGCACCTTTCTGCAAGGTCTGCAAGAAAAAAACATTCGGGAAAATGCTCCACTCTTTGCAATTTCTGCAAGATGCCATGACACAAGGAAGAAGATTGCAGGAGAAAATCCAGTAACGGATTATGCTACAACTGTGGAGAAAAAGGTCACATCAAGCTGAATTGCCCAAAATTGGCTCCAGCTGTGAACAATAGGAACACTAAAAATGCTAGAGCATTTGTTCTGACTGCAGATGAAGCCAAGATGATTCCAGACGTGATAGCTGGTACGCTTTTAGTTAATGATGTTTTTGCTAAGGTATTATTTGACTCTGGTGCAAACCAAAGTTTCATTAATACTTTGTTTTGCTAACTTCTAAATCAGTCATTAACTAAACCACCACAAGAATGTCTAGTAGAGATAGCTAATGGAGAAACTGTTAGGATTTCTGAAATCTTGCAGGGAGCAAGAATATAAATTTTAAATCAGAAGTTTATGGCAAACCTTTATCCCATGAATCTGGCAGGATTTGATATTGTATTAGGAATGGATTAGTTAATAGCCAATAAAGCCAGTATTTTATGTGATCAAAAGTCAATTCAAGTAAATTCACCATAAGGTGAAAAGATCACAATAAAAGGAGATAAACCTTCTAGATCCACTAAATTCATCTCTGTGATGAAAACTGCAAGTTATCTAAGAAAAGGTTCTATAGTGTATTTGATTTCTATAATCACTAACACTAGAGGAAAAGAACTAAAAGACATTCCAGTAGTGTCTCAGTTTTCAGATGTATTTCCAGAAGAATTACCAGGACTACCACCAGACAGAGAAGTTGAATTCAGAATCCATCTGCTACCAGGAACAACACCAATTGCCAAAGCACCCTACCGATTGGCACCCGCAGGAATTAAAGAAACAATTGGACGAATTGCTGGAAAAGGATTCATACAACCAAGCTCATCACCATGGGGAGCGCCAATATTATTCGTTAAAAAGAAGGACAAATCAATGCGTATGTGTATTGATTACTGTGAATTGAACAAAGTCACGATGAAGAATCGGTACCCATTACCGAGAATCGATGATCTGTTCGATCAACTGCAAGGAGCTCGATTTTTCTCTAAAATCGATTTAAGGTCAGGATATCATCAATTAAAGGTACAGGAAGAGGAGATTCCTAATACCGCATTCAGAATAAGGTATAGCCATTATGAATTTACTGTCATGCCATTTGGTTTAACCAATGTCCCAACTGCATTTATGGACATGATGAACCGAATATGTAAGCCATATTTGGATAAATTCATAATTGTTTTTATAGATGATATTCTAATTTACTCTAAGAGTAAGGAGGATCATGCAAAGCATTTGCACGCACTTCTAAGTTTATTAAGAAAGGAAAAGCTTTATGCTAAATTTCCAAAGTGCGAGTTTTGGCTAGAATATGTACAATTTCTTGGACACTTAGTGAACCATGAAGGAATTCATGTGGATCCAACAAAGATCGAGGCAATTATCAAATGGAAAACCCCTGAGTCACCAACTGAGGTTAGAAGTTTCTTAGGATTGGCCGGTTATTATAGAAGATTTATTCGAGATTTCTCTAGAATAGCCATTCCTTTAACTAAGTTAACCTGTAAATCCATTAAGTTTGAATGGGGACCAAAACAAGAAGAAGCATTTAGAATTCTTAAGCATAAATTAACCCATACACCTATACTAGCATTACCAGAAGGAACTGAAGACTTTGTAGTCTATTGTGATGCTTCTAAATTAGGTTATGGATGTGTGTTGATGCAACGCCAAAAGGTTATAGCTTATGCATCTAGACAACTTAAGAATCATGAAGAAAATTATTCAACCCATGATCTAGAGTTAGGAACTATAATTTTTGCCCTTAAGATTTGGAGACATTACCTTTATGGTAGTGAGTTTACCATATTCACTGATCATAAGAGTTTAAGGTATGTTTTCGGGCAAAAGGAGTTGAATATGAGACAAAGACGCTAGATGGAGATGCTTAGTGATTATGATTGTGATATCCAGTATCATGAAGGAAAGACAAATGTAGTGGCTGATGCTTTAAGCCGAAAGTATCACGATAAGCCAAAAAGGGTACGTTCTCTTAAATTAAATCTACAAGTAGATTTAAATGAACAAATCAGAAAAGCATAAGAATCAGTAATCAAGGATGATACTGAAAAATTAAAAGGTATGCTAAAAGAATTAGAACAAGGAACAGATGGAATTTGGAGATTCCATGAAAAGAGAATGTGGATACCTAAATTAGGAAACCTACGTCATCATATATTAGAAAAAGCCCATAAGTCTAAGTATACGATGCATCCAGGAAGTGATAAAATGTATCAGGATTTAAGGAAAAATTTCTGGTGGATAGGAATGAAGAAGGACATAGCAGCCTATGTTTCTAAATGTTTAACTTGTTCACAAGTTAAAGCTGAACACCAGAAACCCTCAGGTTTGTTACAACAGCTAGAAATGCCAGTGTGGAAATGAGAATTAATAACAATGGATTTTGTTACTAAATTACCCAAAACAAAGAAAGGAAATGATACAATTTGGGTGATTGTAGATAGGCTAACCAAGTCAGCTCATTTCCTACCAATGAAAGAAACTTTCAGTATAGAACAACTAGCTAAATTGTATGTAAACGAAATTGTTTCATTACATGGAATTCCTTTATCAATTGTTTCTGACAGAGATAGTCATTTTACTTCCCATTTTTGGTCAAGTTTCCAAAAGGTAATGGGAACCAAGTTAAATCTGAGCACATCTTATCATCCTCAAACGGACGGACAAAGCGAAAGAACAATTCAGACAATGGAGGACATGCTTAGAGCTTGTGTAATTGATTTCGGAGGTAATTGGGATGATCACTTACCTTTAATAGAATTTTCTTATAATAATATTTATCACACAAGTATCAATGCTGCACCATTCGAAGCACTTTATGGATGAAAGTGCCGAACCCCAGTCTGTTGGGCAGAAATTGGGGAAAAGCAACTATCTGGACTTGAGATAGTACAAGAAACAACTGACAAGATTATTCAAGTCAAGGAACGACTGAAAGCAGCACGTGATCGACAAAAGAGCTATGCTGATAACCGACGCAAACCATTGGAATTTCAAGAAGGAGATAAAGTATTGTTGAAAGTCTCTCCTTGGAAAGGAGTAGTAAGATTCATCAAACGGGGAAAGCTAAGTCCCAGGTATATTGGACCTTTTGAGATTATTAGAAGAATAGGACTTGCAGCCCATCAGCTACAACTGCCAGAGGAAATGGCAGGAATACATGATGTATTTCATGTATCTAATCTCAAAAAGTGTTTAGCTGATGAATCACTGGTAGTACCTCTTAAAGATATAGAGGTAAATGAACAACTCAAGTTTGTAGAAAGGCCTCTACAGATTGAAGACAGGAAAGTCAAGAATCTCAAGCATAAGAGATTAGTTCTGGTCAAAGTGAAGTGGGACTCCAAAAGAGGACCTGAGTATACATGGGAGCTTGAATTTGAAATGCAAAGGAAATATCCACACTTGTTCCAGTAGATCTCGAGGACGAGCTCTAAAACAAGGTGGGGAGGATGTAACAACCCTCAATAAACCGACACCCTCATAATATTTCCGACACCCTAGTATATTTTAAAATATCCCATTATGTCCCAAAATACACCCCATACGCGAAAACGGGCCTCAAATATATTAATAGTATTAAAAATAATTAAAAAACTGAAAAGTTAAGTTGAGGCGGGCCGCGTAACCCCACCTCAACCCTTACGCGGGCGGTTTAAAGGTTAAAACCTGATTTTTGTGATTTTTAAGTCTAGGCGGGTCGCGTAAGCCACCCGTTAAGTTCACGCGGGCGCGTGAGATCAAGATAGTGGCGCAACCCGGTGATGACACATGTCATCATCGTGGCGAGCCTAGTAGATGACCCGAACAAGCTACCCTGTTGACCAGGGTTGACGCGGGCCGCGTAGGCCCTGTGCTTATGTTACGCGGGCCGCGAGAGAACCAAACACAGCAACTATAAATAGAATGCATCGGATCTTCAGTCTGTTCGTCCCATTTTCTTTTCTCAATCTCAAATTCTGAATTATAGGCTTTATACTCGGGTATTATATCCCCTAATTAGCGAAGTTCTGCTCCGTTGTAAGTATTATAACCCCTGGATACGTATTAGATACGTTGCCCGATTGATCTAGGATTCCGTAACGACTGTCGTGGTTCTGCCCGACGTAGTCGTTGTAATGCCGTCTCGTGGAGGGTATTACTAATGTTAAAATGGGTTATTATACTAACGCGTGTACATTTGTGTAAATTATAGATAATTCTCAGGAAACCCTTACGGAAAATCTAAGACAACAATGTGAGTTGATCCACTTTTTGTAAACCTTTTTGTTAACTGTTTTACAAAACCTTAAATACTTTTCCATGCGAATAACAGTTATTGAGTATTTGTAAGAATACAATTATGATGAGTATATTGGGGTTTTGTATACAAAATTTGTTACCACCTGGTCAAGGAGTAACATTTCCACAAGTCGGGTTCGACAGTACCATGGATGTTAATTGTGATATCTTGGAAACAAATATAATTGCGGGATCGCCCTCAATACTGTACACTGGGATTTGTTTTTATTAAACTTGATTAAACTGGGATTCACTCACCAGTATTTCCCACTGACAAATGTTTTTAAAACGCGTTTCAGGTAACAAACTGTGAAAGCCAAATAGAAGCCTGCTGGACAGCACTGAAGGCTTGGAAAAGTGGCAATAAAGTTACCTAAAAAGAAAGAGATGTTTTTCTTAAATAAAATAGGATTTACTCCTATGAAAACGTGTGCACTACGAACTTGGGTTTTAACCCATTTGTTTAATGTCATATAAATGGTGGTTTTACTCTGATAAACATTTCCTAACTACGGTCCTGATGAAAATTTCCGCTGCCAAATTAGACAATACGAGATACCACCGAAACTGGCTCGCAGCCGCCCGTTCCCGGGAATCAGGGATCAGGGGTTGCGACAGTCATCTTTCCTCTCAATTGAATAGACAGACACTTGCTTCATATGACTCACTTGAATCGTCTCAGAAGTACTGAATCAACAGAAGGATGAATCAACAGGCATGCCTTGAAGTACTGAATCAACAGAAATAACTGAAATAACAGCTTCGGAATCTATTAATACAACTGATTACTCGGTCGAATAATGGCCAATAAGAAACAAATCATTAAAAATACAACTGATTACTCGCCATTCTCTTGCACCTTCAACTATGTTGGTTCGGTTTAGTTATTTTCCGACTGTTTCAGTTATGATTCAATAAATAATATTTGATTGAGAAGCACTAAAACGATTGCAGTTGTCCAATTCCAGATCAGTAATTATTGGGATTGAACCCTACCAGAGGAACAGATAATTAAAGCCAAAACTGGATCAGAGCAGTGGATCCAGAATAAGCAGATGTTACATACAAGTCTCTCCCCTTGAAAGTGGTTTTCAACATCTGCTGACCTCCTATCTACTGACCATACAAGCTACTGACCGCCAAACTGCTGCTCAAGTAAAGACCTGATGAAAGACTAAAGCTCTGCTGATTCAATCTACTGCCTTGAGTCAAGCACTGCTGATCCGGACAAGTACTGCTGGGTTCACAGTAGTGGAAGGTTGCAGCAGCTGTTCTATAGTCTGTTTGTATTGTAATGTAATAGCAGTAGTTAGCAATAGAAGTGTTTGTATTGATCAGGGGTTAGAGTTTGTTAGGAGTTAGATGTCACTTTCATGGTGACGTCAGCTTAGATGCTCAGTGGTTTGCTAGTGCCTATAAATAGAACAGTGCTCTGTACTGTTCTATTAGATCTTTGCAAACTTGTTTTCTTGCACGAACAAACGCTGAGCTCTGGCTGAGGGGGAGTTTGTATTAAGCATTACATTGTAATCGTTGTTGAAACTAAATTCAATCTTTCGGTTCTTTGTTGAAAATGTCTTGATCAAAGCAATACTCTCGTTTGATTGTATGCAAAGTTTGTTTCCATATTAATTCCGCTGCACAACTCATCCATCTTCATTCTAATTCAAACAGAAAATACAATCAAAACCAAACTCAGATCCAACAATTGGTATCAGAGCTTGGACAGTCAAATTTGATTTAACAATCATTTTGACATAAATAGTTTAGCTCAAAATCGTTGATATCGATAGTTTGTTCGTTTTTGTTGAAAAACAGAGCAAGGTTTAATCACCATTAAAGTTGATTAATCAGTGTCTGTAAAACAACCAGGATGACGTCACAATCACTAGATGATAAGAATAATGTTGGCTCACTTTTTAAACCACCCATGCTTAAACGTAATGAATACAACATCTGGGAGAGAATGATGGGTCACATCCTTGCTCAACAGAACACTGGATGTTGGAGGTCTGTTGTTTTCGGTCCCCATGTTCCTATGGTGCCAAGTGCTGAGGATCCAAAGAAGAACGTACCAAAACCTTATGAAAACTATACTGAAACTGATTTTCAAAAGTTCGAACTGGATGCCAAAGCATTTAGCATCATAGCATCTGCATTACCAAATGAGATCTATGCTGGACTGTTACATTGTAACAGTGCCAAAGAGCTATGGGATGCATTGAAGGAACAGTTTGGGGGTACTGAAGAAGTTATTGAAAACAATAGGGAAATTCTGAATCAGCAGTATGAAACCTTCTGTCACATTAAGGGTGAAACATTGACCCAACAATTTGAACGTTTCAGTTGTCTCATCAGTGAGCTAAGACTTGTTAAGGTTGAATTTCCAAAATCAACCCAAAATAGCAGGTTTCTTAGATCACTACCTGATAAATGGGACACAATTGCATTTGTGACTAGAAACTCTGTTGAGTTCAAAGATCTGACCCTGACCCAACTTCATGGTAGACTCCTGACCTATGAAAGGGAGTTGAACCAGAAAAAGAAGCTGCAGGAGTCTGGAAAAGCTACTGATGATTACTCATTCGGTAGCACAGCTCTTCTTGGTCAGGAAGAATCTGGTGGCAGTAGTAAGGATCAGGGTTATGATCACTTCATTGATATAACTGCTGGTGCAAACTTTAACAACCCTGATCCTCACTCTGCAAACTATGCATTTACAGCTAATGAAAACCAGTTGTCAGATAATTTATGCTTTGAACTCAATGACTTGCAACATTTTGATCCCACTGACTTAGAAGAGATGGACATCCTGCACCAATTGGCTTTGCTCAGTGTTAGAACTAGCAAATTCTACAAAAGAACAGGGCGGAAATTCCCAGGTTTACATGGGAATCTAAGGGTTGGGTTGGATAAATCAAAAATCAAGTGTTACAAGTGCACTAGGCTAGGTCATTTTGCTAGGGAATGCAGGAGTCAAACCACTGGTCCTATAATCACTCATCCCAGCTCAAACCCTAGACCACAAAATCAAAGCACTGTCCAATATACCCCTGCGGCTCATATGAACACTGCTCACTATGCTGCAACCCCTGTGCCTGTGCATTATGTCCAAACTACTGTTCCACAAATTCAATATGTTCAAACCCCTGTCCCCCAGGCACAAGTGCAACCTGTTGCACCTCAAACAGCTGCTCCAGTAGTGGTACAACCAGATCAGCAAAGCTTTTTCACTCAAGGCTTTGTTGACTGGAGCAGCATGCCTGATGAGCTTGGTGATGGAAATTTTGCACTCTATGCTTCTATTGAACCTTCTAATGATGAATTTTGTTTGATGGCATTAGAGTCAATACCAGAGGGGATTGAAATTGAAGGTGAACAGCTAAGTGATGAAACAGTGGATGAGGTGACTGAAGCAGTGGTTACTGCTGTGGCTGGTGAACTACTGCTGGGAGAAAGTTCAGGAACCCTGATTGAACCAATGACAGACCCATGGTCTGAAGAAAACAAAGAAGAAGAGAAAAATGAGAAAGCAGGTGAGAAAGAAGAAAGAGCTGATGATGAAGAAAATCATCAATGTGATTGTGCAATGATGGCTGCTGCCAAGGTATCTCCTCAAGTTCTTGAAAAACTATGTTCTGACAATTGCATTATTGCTTTTGCTAACATCAAAGAGGTGAATGAAAACCTTCGGGATAAAATCTTAACTGATGAAGTCAAATTTGAAAGGTCTTTAAAAGAACTTAAAAACAAATTGACTGAAAAGGAAAAAGAGATCAGCAGTCTGAAAGAAGAACATAGCATAACCAAAACCCAACTCCAAACTATGGTAGAACAATACCAAGTTTGCAAAAAGGAGTTGGAGTCTACCTAGATCACCTGTGAAAGATGGGTAGAATCATGCAAAGGGTATGAGGTTATGCTTGAAAAATAGATAAAAAGCAATGTGAAATTTGGTGTTGGTTATAGAAAACATGATGATGAAAACACGGCTTTTGGAAAATCTGTTCAAACCACTGATGTAACCACTGAGTTCATCCCCAAAAACAAGAATGGCCAAGAAGTGAAAATCACTGATAAACTTGGCAACAAAATCACACTTGACAGACCAATGGAATCCTCTACTTTTGAGGAGCTTGAAAATTATCAGTTTAAACCAAAGTGGTCTGATGAGTGTGATGTTCTTGAAAATTTCAAGCCCATGGACTTTACATCAACTGATGGTGTTAAAGCTCCAAAAGCTAAAGTCATTCCTATCAAGGACATCCCAACAGAGGTTAAAACCTCTGCTGCAAAGGAGTCCGAAAAGAGAAAAAAGAAAGAAAAGATCAATAACTTGTTTTGTGAATTCTGTGAGAAAAAGAATCATCTAACAAAAGACTGTTTCCATTTAAAAGCTTATGATTTAAACAAAACAAGTGTCATTGTTCCAGCTGAAAGCTGCATTGTCTGTGGTAAAACAAACCACAAAACTCAAGCATGTGTGTATCTCAAAAACTTTGATGTGAAAAAGAATGAATACACTGCTAAAACATCCTTGAGTCCATCAACATCATCTGTCAAATTCACCAAGAACCAACCACTGTTTGTGCTAGTTCAAACAGCTGTCACAAAACAGCTGAACCAAACATCTGTCAAAAGAGATGTTCAGGTTACTGATGCACCCCCTGCCAACCAGTTCAGAAAAGGCAAGGAAAAACAGTCTTACCAAAGGATTCCACACGTTTATGAGGCCTACAAAAGGCCCTCTAAACCTAAAGTGAATAGGCATCCTTTTGGTTTCCAACAGGTGATTGGTCAAGACCCCCAACAGTGGTTAGCAAGAAACAGTACTAAAACTGTCCCAACCCCTGACCTAACCACTGTCCATCAATGTGCATCCATCCCAAACACTGTTGAGACCCCATCCAAAGCCTTATTGGCTTTGGAAACCCTAATGAACTAATCCTTTTACTTCATGTGCAGGGAGCTTCTGCCTGTTTAGATAGCCTTTGGTATGTTGATAGTGGAGGCTCCAGGCACATGACTGGATGTAAAGCCCTACTCAAAGATTTCAAAATTCATGGAGGGGTGATATATCCTTTGGGAATAACATTAAAGGAAAAGTTCTGGGGTCTGGCACAGTACAATCTGGAAATGTAAAATTTGAAAATGTCAATCTGATAGACAGTCTGAAATTCAACCTCCTGAGTGTTTCACAAATGAGTGACAAGGGGTATGGGTCATTCTTCACAAAGGAGTGTTGTAGGATTGTTGGACCAGAAATGGTCAAAAAGATTGAAGCAATAATAAAAACTGGTCAAACAAAACTTGTTGCTCAAAGAAGTGGCAATGTTTATGTTGTTGATATGTCTAAAGAGTGTCCCAGGGCTGATGCCTGTCTGTTCTCAGCTGCCTCTAACAAAGAGACAGAACTTTGGCACAGAAGGTTGGGGCACACAAATCTTAAGACAATCACTGAAATTTCAAAAAATGGTTTGGTAAGAGGCCTACCACAAAAATTATTTTCATGTCCTGAACATTGCATTTCCTGTTTAAAAGGAAAACAACATAAAAGTTCTTTCAAGTCCATTGAAGAGTCCAAAACAACCCAGTGTTTGCAAATGCTGCACATGGATTTGTTTGGCCCAGTTCAAGTCATGAGTCTCAAAAAGAAGAGATATTGTCTGGTTATTGTTGATGACTTTTCTAGGTTTACATGGACTTTCTTTTTACACTCAAAAGATGAGACTGCAGGCATTTTGCAAGACTTTGTGACACAGGTTGAAAAGCAATTTGACCTTCCAGTGAAAAGCTTCAGGAGTGACAATGGTACAGAATTTAAAAATAAGGAGTTGGATGCCTTCTGTGTGAAGAAAGGGATTGTAAGGCAGTACAGCATCCCTAGAACACCAGAGCAAAATGGGGTAGTTGAAAGAAAGAATAGAACTTTGATTGAGGCTGCCAGAACCATGCTTGCTGATTCAGGTTTGCCATTAACTTTCTGGGCTGAGGCAGTAAACACTGCTTGCTATGTCCAGAACAGAGTTTTAATAAACCCCAGGCACAAAAAGACTGCTTATGAAATTCTGTATAAAATCAAACCACTGATCTCATACTTCAAGGTTTTTGGCTGCCCATGCTTTATTCTGAACTTAAAAGATTCCATTTCAAAATTTCCAGCCAAAATTGATTGTGGTTATCATCTGGGATACTCAACCACTGCCAAGGCCTACAAAGTGTTCAATACACGGACCAAGGCAGTGGAGGAGACTTTGAATGTAAAGTTCAATGAACTTTCATCAATGAAAATCCCAGCAAATCCTGCAGATCTGTTTGATCTTGATAAATTCACCTTTGAAAATACTGCTGTCAAGACTAACAGTGCAGGTCCATCAGAGGATTCAACACCAGACTATGGGTATGAAATCACCATCCCTCAAAAGTCTGTCAAAATGGGAAGAGCAGCAGATGTACAAAACAGCTGTCAAAGCTCAACCACTGCTACCTCAACAGTTGTTGACCAAAGTAGCCCATCAACCACTGCTTCCACATCAACAAACACTGCTGACAAAAGTCCCCAAACAATGGATAAAAGTCAGCATGTGTCCTCATCATTACCACTAATTCCACCACCTTTTGAAGCCACTGCTGGGTCATCAAAGTCACCAGCAGTGGTTAGCTCAGATGATACACATTTGCAGCCTTCACCAACAAATGCCATCATACCATACCAAGGAGATTTAATCTTCTTGAGATCTCATCCACCTGATCAAATCATTGGCAACATCAATGAAGGGGTGCTCACAAGAAGCCAAACCCAAAACATTTGTCTTTTTGCTGGTTTTCTATCACTCCATCAGCCAGTCAAGTACCAAGAGGCACTGAAAGACAACAGCTGGGTAGAAGCCATGCAAGAGGAGCTCCAACAGTTTAAAAGATAACAAGTATGGGAGCTTGTACCACTACCAGAAGAGGTTAGTCCCATTGGCACAAAGTGGGTCTTCAAAAACAAAACTGATGAAAGGGGTATTGTTGTCAAGAATAAAGCCAGGCTTGTGGTTCAAGGTTACAGACAGGAAGAGAGGATTGATTATGATGAAACATTCGCCCCTGTTGCAAGATTGGAAGCCATTAGACTGTTCCTGGCCTTTGCTGTCAACCACAACATGAAGGCGTTTCAAATGGATATCAAAAGTGCTTTCCTCTATGGTACAATTCAAGAAGAGGTGTATGTCTGTCAACCTCCAGGTTTTGAGGATCCATTTTATCCAGATCATGTCTACAGGCTGAACAAAGCCCTGTATGGCCTGAAACAAGCACCAAGGGCCTGGTATGAAACTCTCTCCAACTTCCTACTCTCAAATGGTTTCAAAAGAGGTACCATTGATAAAACACTGTTTTTAAAATGGAGAGGGAAGGATTTAATGATTGTCCAAATTTATGTGGATGACATTATTTTTGGAAGCACATGTAACAAAATGTGTGAAGAGTTTAGGGAACTCATGACAGCTGAGTTTGAAATGAGTGCAATGGGTGAGCTGCAATGCTTTCTTGATCTCCAAGTTCAGCAGATGCAAAATGGAACTTTTATTCATCAAAGCAAATATGCTAAAGAACTTTTAAACAAATTTGATATGAATGACTGTAAACCATGCATCACACCCATGGCAACAAATAAGCTTGTCATGTCTGATGAAAAGGATGAGCTGATTGACCAAACTTTATATAGAAGCATGATTGGGTCTTTGTTTTACCTAACTGCATCTAGGCCAGACATCATGTTTGCAACATGTGTTTGTGCAAGAAGCCAATCAGCCCCTAGAAAATCAAATCTCATTGCTGTAAAAAGGATCTTCAGATACATAAAAGGTGCTTCCACACTTGGTACCTGGTATCCAGCTAATGGGAATATCAAGCTTTCAGGTTTTTCAGACAGTGACTTTGCTGGATGTCACACCACAAGGAAGTCCACATCAGGAGGGTGCCAGTTTCTAGGTGATTGCTTAGTTTCATGGCAAAGCAAAAAACAAGCAGCTGTTTCAACATCCACTGCTGAAGCTGAATACATTGCTGCTGCAAGCTGTACAACCCAACTCCTGTGGCTTCAAAATCAGTTGCTGGATTTTGGTATCACTGCCTTAAAGACACCACTCATGTTGGATAGCCAGGCAGTAGAAAATATCATCAAAAATCCAGTTTCCCATTCAACCACCAAACACATCGACATCAGACATCACTTTGTGAGGGATTGCTATGAAAAAGGTTTGATTTCTCTGCATCATGTTCCAACTAAAGACCAGTTGGCAGATGTGCTCACAAAAGCACTTGACACAGCCACTTTTGAAAGCTTGGTCTCTAGAATTGGCATGCTAAACATGGAATAACAAGCAACATCTTGTTTTTCTATGAATAAAAGCATTAAAATGTTTTCAGAAAATCAAAAATCCATCCTTAAAAATAGCTAAAAATGAAATTTTCATTAAAATCCTTAAAAGTCTGCCATATCCACTGCTTGTTCAAAAGTCTGCTCTGCTTCAAAGTCTGTCCACTGCTGAATGTCAACCCCTGCTCACTCATTTCTTTGATAATCACTGATGTTCAAAAGCAGTGTCTTATCCACTGATATGCTATCTACTGATAGTGAAAATCATCCACTGCTTCCATAACCACTGCCTTCACCAGTAACTTTCATAAAAGTACTGTCCTTCATTTCATCAGGGGTTGTCACGTGGGCAGTACATTGTAGTCAGACCTTTTGTAACCGCTGCCACGTCAGCCTTTACTTTTTCCTCTATAAAACCCCCACTTCACATCAAAAACAGGGTTTTACTGTCGAATTGAATTATCAAAAATTCTCTTCTCAAAGCAGTTTTCCATCTCATTTCTTCACAAATTTCTTCGATCATCATCCTCAAAATGACAAAATCGAAGCCATCTGCAAAACCCACCTCCAAATCATCGTCGAAAGCGGCCTCTCAAAAGGCCAATCCCACCGAACTTCCATTCAAACCATCTCACAATCTTCTGGGTCTTCTCACAAAACCCGGCACCACAGATGCTTTCGATTCCATCCTTGCTACCATCTCCGCATCAAAGTACAAAGCTTTGTTAACAGCGGATGCACCAATTTACTTGACAACCCAGAGAGAGTTTTGGAAGAATGCAAACCTTGAAAAACAAGGAGACACTGTAATAGCCTTCAACTCTTCTCTAAAGGGAAAAGCTGTCAAGATTACACCACCATCAATTTCAGAGGTCTTTCAACTCGATGATCAGGAAGGTACAATTTCTTTCCCCAAAAACGAGTTAAAAATTGACTTCATTGAGAGAGGGTATGCAGACACAATGATGAAGAAAACTACCTTACAAAAAGGTTTCTTTCCTTCTGCAACCAGATTTTTATTCCATACCCTCCTCTTGTGTGTTTCAAACAAAACCACTTCTTTTAATGAAATACCATTAAAGATTCAAAATCTGGGATATGCTATTCTTCAAGAAGAAAATTTTAACTACTCTCGGGAAATCTTTAATGATTTGGTTAATAATGTTGAAACAAAATCATTCTTACTGTTTCCAAGGTTTTTAAGTTATTATTTTGAAAAGAAATTCAGTAAGGATGATATTACTGCAATAAACCAAGGTGATTATTTTCAAATGAACAGCTTAACTGCTGAAACTTTTACAAGAATGTTAACACCTTGCAAAACACAAGCAGAGGTGCCTGAGGAGAATTTAGCAGCTACCACTGCTCCTCAGGTATCTGCTGCTGAGCCCACTGCTCAAGGTGATCAAAGCAGCAGAACAACTGTTTTGAAACCCACACCTACACTCCACAAAAAGCCACACAAAAAGAAAACTAAAAAACTCTCCAAACCCACCAAAAAGGCAACTCTGGAGGATGAGATACCAGAGCAACTGCCTGTGACAAAACAAAAGTCACTCAAAACCACTGCTGCTACTTCCTCACATCAGTTGGTCAAAATATCTCAACCCATAACCACAGCTCCTCCTGCTTCTTCACAAAAAGAACAGGTTGTACAAATTGGGACACCACATCATGATGCTCTGAAATCACTTGATTTCATCATCCACAGCCCAATTCCCGGGGCACATTCTGTTTCCAAACCAAACTTCACATCCACAATTCCCCCACCAACTAAACTTCTGTTGGATGTACTTGATTTGAACCAGGCATTAACCAGTCCTTCTCAATCACCTATCAATGAGAATATACCTCAACAACTGACTGGGTCTGATGTATCAACCTTTGCTAACCCACCAACACAACCTGAGGAGGTTACATCCCTTGAGTTACAAGTAACTCTTGGCGATAATCCAAGTGAAGCAACCACTACAACTGTTGGACCCACTGGTTTACAGTTGGACAGTGGTTTCATTAATAAGACTTCCTTGGAGGCAATTCCTTCTATAGCACCTCTGACATCTACCAGTGGACTTTTCTTGTCCTCTAGCAACATCAAAAGACTGTCAAGTGTTGAAGGGAGAAGACCCCAGTACCAAGAAAAAGGGGCATCAGTGGTTAATGTTTGGAGTAAACTCCCTACCTCAACCACTGATAAAACCACTGCTAGTGGGAAATCAGATGATCCCATTAAATTGGGTGATGGTTTAAAGTACCAGAAATTAACGGATCGTGTTGAAAAACTTGATAACTCTGTTGCAGAACTCAAAGATATGCTGCAACAGTTGTTACAAGTACAAAAGGTGCAATCCACTGCAGTTCCACCTCAAGCACCTGCTCCACCACAAGCACCTGCTGCAAATGAGCTCTGGAATCTGTTTCAACCTTTTCTCCATCAACAAGCACAACTGGCAGATCAGCAACATGAACAACATGTCACAAAGCTGAGAACCATAATGGAGTCTAGGTACAAGAACACTCAAGCAGACATTAAGGCAATCAAGCCCCAGTTATTGGAAACCACTGGCACTGCTCCTCCAACAGTACTTTTCATTGATCAACTCCCAGAAGATAATGCCAAAAAAGGGGAGAAAATTCAAGAGTGGAAGAAGAAGGGAATAGATGATGGTCTTTACATCAAACCAGAAAGGGATGCTATGACCAGAAAAATTCCTGTGCCAGATGGTAGTAAAAAGGTTGATGCAACCCAAGAAGCACTTGATGAAGGAGTAGCAAGTGTAAAGAGGGATAGAGTGGCAAAGGATATTTCAAGGTGGAATGAGGAGAAAAGAGCTTTCATGGAGCTGTATGCGCAGGGTTGTTCTGGGTCAAAGGATACTAAAAGTCCTAAGACAAAAAGGAAAACTAAGTCCATCCCATCCAGAATTCCAAAGCATATTCCAAAACCACCATCCAAAAGCCATCAGCATCAAACCTCCACCCAAACAGCTGTTGTAACTCCTGTTGTATCAACTACTGCTGGTACTTCAGTGGTTTCAACATATGTTCTCACTTCAACACACACCACTTCAACACACACCACACCTACTGCTTCACCACCATCACCACCAAAAACAACATCACCTGCTGACAAAAAGCAGAAGACAACAGATGTTATAACATCTATTGTAATGACAACAGTGGTTGAAGCACCAGTTGATTCAACAGCTATTAGTCAAACACAAATCACTGCCACCCAATCTACCACCACTGTTCCACCCAAAACATCATCAGTCCCTCCTCAAACTAAAAGGAGAAGGCTAATCCTCAAAGATGATGACACATCTCCACCACCTACATCTTCAAAATATCTGTCACTTGTCACAATTCCAAAACCCATGCCTCTCTCTTCAGCTCAAATTGTAAAGCCATTACCTCCTGCTGGTGTCTCATTTCCTCTGGAACTTATTGCAGTTAGAGAGGAAATCAAATCTTTTTACTATGAGGATGACCCAGCTAAAAGGAGTTTGCCATAAGTTGAAGGATATCCCAGGCCTAACAATATTGAAGAATATTTGCAACTTAAGGCCAAGCAAGCAGAGGATATCGCAATAAAAAACAGACAATGGAAATCTGATAGAGAATTTCAGCAAAACTATCAGTTCCTACTCACACAGGTCAGTGCTATGGAGCGATTTGCTAAAAATGTATGTCAGCAACTCTCAGAAAGGGCAGATGAGTCCTTGATAAAAGACTACATTGAGAACATCATGACCTACAAGAAATACAAGGGGGAGAAACACATGTACAAAAACTGGACCATTCCTGAGCTTGAAAAGGAGACAGCCAGGATTCAAGAAATGATAAAAATAAGGTCAAGCAGACTCCTCCTGAAAAATTCAAACAATTTGAAGCTGATAAGATTTTAGAGTTGAAGAGAATGAAAGAGGAGCTGATAGCAGCTGATTATGGGTCAAAGAATTCAGTGTCAAAGTAGGGAGAAGATAGGGTCAGGGCTACCTACAAAAGGTTAGAGGAACTTAGAAAGAAAGATCCAAAAGTTCCACAAAAGCCTGACTACTCCAAAGCAGAGGTCTCAAAAAGACCACCAAAGCTGCAAGTCAAAAGAACCACTGCTCCAGCTGGTGCTGCCATCTACAAAAGAAGGAGCCAAAATCAGTCAGATGCCGAAACAGTTCAAGATCTAATTGCTGGAAATGCCATTGTAAAAGAGGGCATTAGATTAATGATGAAAGAAGATCCTGAATTGGAACAACCTGCAAGCACTGCTCAAACAGTGTTCGATAGGCCATCATCACCAAACTCCTCTTCAAATAAAAATCTCCCAAGAAACCCACCAGGCTCAAAAATACAAAAGTGGGAAACTGACAAACAGACCTACGTATTGACTTTGCTCAGGTCTGGTGGAGAAGTGAAGAAAATATCAAGGGAACAAGCTCTTGGCCTGAGTCTTGAAGATTTGCAGGATCTCCTTGATCTTCCACTTAGCAGGGATGATGATGATACAGATGCCCTAGATTTTGAACTACAGTTTAAAGGTCAGATAAGGGAACTGTTAATGAGGCAATAAAATTCCACAATAATGAAGAGTTTTGCCATTATCTGTTCCAGGGGGAGATTGTTGGGATTGAACCCTACCAGAGGAACAGATAATTAACGCCAAAACTGGATCAGAGCAGTGGATCCAGAATAAGCAGATGTTACAGACAAGTCTCTCCCCTTGAAAGTGGTTTTCAAAATCTGCTGACCTCCTATCTATTGACCATACAAGCTACTGACCGTCAAACTGCTGCTCAAGTAAAGACCTGCTGAAAGACTAAAGCTCTGCTGATTTAATCTACTGCCTTGAGTCAAGCACTGCTGATCCGGACAAGTACTGCTGGGTTCACAGCAGTGGAAGGTTGCAGCAGCTGTTCTATAGTCTTTTTGTATTGTAATGTAATAGCAGTAGTTAGCAATAGCAGTGTTTGTATTGATCAGGGGTTAGAGTTTGTTAGGAGGTTAGATGCCACTTTCATGGTGACGTCAGCTTAGATGCTCAGTGGTTTGCTAGTGCCTATAAATAGAACAGTGCTCTGTACTGTTCTATTAGCTCTTTGCAAACTTGTTTTCCTGCACGAACAAACGCTGAGCTCTGGCTGAGGGGGAGTTTGTATTAAGCATTACATTGTAATCATTGTTGAAACTAAATTCAATCTTTCGGTTCTTTGTTGAAAATGTCTTGATCAAAGCAATACTCTCGTTTGATTGTATGCAAAGTTTGTTTCCATATTAATTCCGCTGCACAACTCATCCATCTTCATTCTAATTCAAACAGAAAATACAATCAAAACCAAACTCAGATCCAACAGTAATGTAAGGAGAAGTGTTGAGATAACGGACATCCATCGAATACATCTTTCAAACTTTCAAAATCTAAATCAAACTAACACAAAGTATCTCGATATGGTTGGTGTAAAAGCTCACATTTTACTACATTGACCATGTCTTTTGACAAATCATCTGCTTCCCGAATCTGAATCTGAAAGTTAACTAGACCCCTCAAGTTGTCATTCATAACAACTAAGCGTCTGGAGAAGAGTATGTTGATATAGGAGAGTTGATGCAATTTTCCAAGCATTTTAAAGAGACCTTTAAGTACGAATTTGACAACCGGTCAAATCACACACTATAAAGTGTAAACTTATTGTGTATTGTAATTTTAATGAAGCAATGAAGATTGAATATGCAAACCGCATCCGTTTCCTTTTCATTTTCCTTCAATTTCGAGAACATTCTCCCTAACATGAGAAACGAAAGAGGTTTCGAGCAGTTGGTCGATGACATGATAGATAAAGATCTTGACACGCTCATATCCATTTTCAAGTTTTAGACTAGATAGAAGACGTGTCGAGTTCTTCTGCTAGTGGTTTATGTAACCAATTGGGAACCACATATTTGCTTCAAGATTTACGTCTGATGTCCAAGTTTGATCACATTTGACTTCATCTACATGTGTTTTGACATAGGCTTTGTTCTTGGTTTAATGAAGCTACACGTAACATCTAGTTATATTCCTACATCTATATCCTTGGTTCACTGATAAACTATGTGACATGTTTCCGGTCCAGTGATCCCGGTACTACAGCTGCATTTTAAACAATGCATGCCTCAACTGAGATAACGGACATCCATCAAGCTCAAAAAGAAAACTTGTGTGTCCCATAGTCACAAACGATTGCTGTTTGTATTTCGCATAGCCACCGTTCCCGTACTAAAAAAAAGGGTTGCGGTTTGTATTTCGCATAGCCACCGTTTTCGTAGTAAAAAACGGTTGCGGTTTTCACATTCAATCATCAATACTTCATTAAAATACCACTAGCAGAAGAACCCGACACGTCTTCATGTTAGGGAGAATGTTCTAGAAATTGAAGGAAAAGGAAAAGATTTGTTGAAATCGAAGAAAATAGTAAAAAAAGATGAATTTAGGCGTGCATTTGGAACAAGAAGTCCAACAATTCGTTTATTAAAAGTAGCAATCACCTCCAATCATTTCCTGGTCAAATCACACAATATAAAGTTTAAAGTTATCGTGTGTTGTAGTTTGGAAAGATGACCAAATAGAGATCTGAATAACAAACTGTGGATAACTTATTTATGTCGGGTTCTTCTGCTAGTTATTCAGAATGTTTTGGATCATCATAGAGGACGTGTCGGGTTCTTCTGCTAGTGGTTTCTGTAATCAATCCATAATCACCCTTGGTAGTTATTCAGAATCGATAAATAACCAACATGAAGATCTCTACGATCGCTAAGGTTTCCATCAACAGACTGATCGGTAACGTTACTCTACATGTGCTCTGATTTAAGCGGCGTGTTCCGATCAACGTTGTTAAAGGTGATGAAGAGTTTAGAAACCCTAGAATGATTGTGTTTTTACCGGAAAAAACGTGATACTTGAAAAAAACACCATTATATACGGCCTGTATATAGTTATACGGCCCGTATACATGTGGTAACATCAAAAACCTCACAAATAAATCCATTGAGCCGTATACATTTTACAAATCGTATACACATGTATACGGCTCGTATAACTATATACGAACCGTATATAATAAAATCAAAAAAACATTCCCTGCGCATTTTTCTATTCAAAAAATATTCTATACGGGCCGTATAACTGTATATGGCCCATATACAATAGGGGGTGTGAAAATAAGATATAGGGTATGTGGGAATAAGGGGGGCCATTGTGAATCTGTGATAAGTCGAAGAGTGCATTGTTAGACCGTGGGGTATGGTGGGGCGAGGGTTTGGGTCATGGGTTGATACGTGGAGTTCGACCCTCCCCACTGGTGAGTGACGTGTCCGTGGTGTATGGCGGGGAATGGCTATCCCGCGTGGGTTGGCCATGTCACCCCCAAATTAAAAAAAAACCTAAAATTTAAAAATACATACAAAATTTAAAAAAAAGCCTAAAATTATTATTAAAATTTCCTAAAAATTACAAAATTCTACAAAAAAAGGATTACAAAATAAAAAAAGCCTAAAGCGTTAGGTAGGTTTCGAAACGGGCGAGCTTGTCAAACGGCTTCCGCTCCTTGCCCCGGAACTCGATGTTGGCCACCGCCACTCGGTCTTCGTGACTTATATCACCGCCAGCCGGGACGCTGTTGTAGTAGGCTTTAAAACGATCGAGCTTCGGTCGTAGCTCGCGCCACTTGTGTTGGCACGCTTTTAAATTATACCGGTCGTTTCCCACGTTGTGCCGGTAGCTAGCGAAAGCTTCCGGCCAGTAACGGGTCTCACCGGGTTAGCGACCCTTCATCGCATCCACGACGCTCGTGACAAGGGCTAGCTCTTCCTCGTGTGCCCAAGAGGCCATCAATCAAGTGTGTGTGGGTAGCGGTTCGTGTAGGTGGAGTGACTTGGGTTGGGGTAGCGATGGGGACAGGCGGTGGGGTTGGGGGTTTTATATCGACTTGGATGACCCGTTGGCTTGGCCAAACGGTTACATTATTTTAAACATAGCCTAGCCAACCATCCAATAAGAGTCGGCCACGTAGGACCGCTAGGCATGGCCAACGCCCGGGCTGAAACCCCCGCCCAAGGGGCCACGCCCAAACCCAAGCCCACCCGGGGTGGTGACTCGGGCGTTTTTACCCAACCCCCGCCCCATACCCCATAGTCTTATGTCTTGTGAATAAATCAACTTATTAAAGAAATAAACACAAGAATAGGAACTTTGCCAAAAAAAAACCCTCAACAGTCCTTTTCATTTATTTTCATTTCTTTACTACTAAAGTATCCTTTTATTTGTTTTCGACCTAATATAGTGCATTGACGTCTCTCACAACCACTAGTCCCTATCACACAATAGCCACTTAACCCTAAATTCGTCGCCACCTCTCCACTTCTACTAAACCTTGGATCCGTCGTTGTCACCACATACAACCGCCACTCGATCTCCACACCCACTACTGATGGGGTTTGTGAAAACAACCGGCAATGAAACCCTAGTCGTCATTGCATACAACGCGACACTATGTCGCCTTTACAATTGCCACCGCCATACCCAGTAGCTCACTTTCATGTGAAAGTTAATGTTTAGACAAATGTAACAAGAGAGCCACCATCACACTTCCCTCAAGATAGCCAATAGTGGCTGGTGGTTGTTATCTCGGCCGAGTGAGAACACCTTATTTTCTAATGAAGTTCTCGCATCACCAATAGTTCACTACTAGAAATTTGGCATTTTCTAACAAGCATTTCCGTCACAAATGCGTAGTAAACTGAGATTTGCTACACATTTACAACAAAACCTTGATGTTGGAAAAAGCCTCCTCGGAAACTAATTACTACGCATTTACTACGCAAATTTTAACATAATTCCTACGAAAAAATTGTGTCACAAATTTTGCTACGCGTTTCCTACGCATTTCATAGTTGTTATGTTTTTATGCTTGCAACACATTTGCAACAAAACAGATCTTTGATTGTAACACATTTGTAACGAAACATTTAAAAAAAAAAAAAAGCTAAAAGCATTCAAATCTTATTTTACTAAGAAAATGCAAAACGAAATCACTAGAAAATTATAAAACATGTTTTAAAATCCACAATAAAGCTAACCAACTTGTAACATCCATAACGCAATATCTAGTATGTCTAAACCACAAAACAAACTCTTAGCATGCATATATGTTTAAAACGATACCAACTTATAACTAATTACTAGAACACCAATTCTTCATGAAGTCTTGTAGCTCTCTTTTCACCGCTTCATTTATGTGTTGTTGAAGATCTTCTCTCGCTTTTCTCTCAACTTCAAGACGAGCCATAAGATCTTCTCTTGCCTTCGTCTCATTTTCAAGACGAGCTTGAATGTCTTCCAATTCTGTTCGCATAGCTTGAGCCTAAATATGTTAGGGCAAAGAGATTAGAAACTTAAAAAAATAATATGAAAGTCATGTTCATGTTGATTTTGAACTAATTACGTGCTGGATCCGCTGTTTACATATAAAAGTCATGTTCATCAGGCCATAATCCTAATCCAGTCCAACAGAGGGCCAAGAGGTATGTTTTATACATTTAAACCACAAGTAACCACACCTCTCTCTACAGACCTAAACAGCCGGACGATATAACAGACCTAAAAATTATCTCCATTTTGTGTTGTAGTTGTTTACCAAAAACCTAAAAAAATTGGAATGAAAGTGTTCCCGGTCAAGGCAACCTGATCAGACCTATACTATAGAATTACCTGTTTTAACCTGATACTCAACCCGCTTATTTGCCCACTAACAGGAACCCAGACGATATAAGTTTTATAGAAAAGGTAGCTCAAAATGCATTGATTCAGAGGGCAGTGTACATGAATGACAATGAACAACCTACCAATAAAAGAATATGCAGTAGTATCAAACAGTTTTAATTACCAAGAAATAGTCTGAGCACCGAACATTCACAAATTCACAACTACATTGTGTGTAACTACGGGGCATCAAGAAAAAAACCTTAAGTTACATGCCCAGAGTGACATGATTGATAAATCAACAAAATATACTATTCTGATCTTGAAGTTGACGCTAACCAGTAGCCACTTTGGATGAAGAAATTTTTGTTTTTATTTGAACATTTCCAAATTGATACTTTTATTTTAACCATGTCCCTAAAAATTTAGGAGTTGTACCTAAACAGCCAATATGGAGATAATATTTCATAACATTACTGACGAAGTTTATTGAAGTTTATATTATTACCTCTTCTTAGGATCGTTGGTAATCAATAGATGATGATGCACACCCGCTAGAAGAGGATGACGTCCCGGTCACATGTAATGCAAATCCGAAGATCCTACCCCATATACCCGGTTCCTGCGACCTCCTGCCTGCACACGAGCCCACACCTCAGTGAAGTCCGACCCGTGAAGATCATGCATCGCCTCCAAGTAGCCACCCTAAAATATATTAAAATAATGCAACTGTGAGTTGTACTCGATGAATGTGAATGGACAATGGCAGTGATACTCAACGGTAACTGGCTTTTGAGAATCTCCGCTATAATACAATATATTAATCTATACCGTACAACTTTTGTAGGTATTTTGGATTCCACCACTAGAAAACATGGCAACTAAATTTAGAACTGTTTAGAAAATTAATGTAAAATATAATATAATATAATATATAAATTAAAAAAAAACACAACCCAAGACCTGAAAAAAAAATGCCCCTTTTTAATGTGTTTTAAGTGTATAAGATAACTTACATATGCTTCTCTGGATTCGTCTGTACAAAACCCCAAATTCTTCATGACATGTATGCTAATATCCCCTTTCCTTAACTTTTCTTTGCACTTTTTGGTGAGGTGGGTTTGTAGGAAGAGTTCTTTCCAACTAGGTTCCCGATCATATGTCCTTTTCTACACAAAACATAGAGAATAACTAATGTTATAAGTGTTAAAGTACAAACAATTAGTGAAACTGATATATATATATTAGCATACCCAATTGTCACGATGCTCATCAAAGCCCATTGATCCACCTGTGTGTCGAGATGATGCGCGACCGTAATTGATATCGCCGCTTTTCCGGTTTGATGACCCGGTCTTCGACTTATCAAGCCATTCTTTTGTGTTCCAAGATTGTAAAGAGTAAACCCATTTTGTATCAGATTTAATTGTGTCAAAACCCATTTTAACCTACATATCAGTACCTTATTTGAATTCTATAAAGATTTTTTACTTCAGCTGCACACAAAAACCTATTACCACTTCTAAACGACACTACCAGCTGTCACCAAGAGTATTATTCGTTTTATATTCTTCTTAACAACACGCGACAGATTATAAACTGTTCAAAATGATCAAATGTCGATCTGAATATCACCGAAACAGTCCGAAATATACAAAATTCGACCTGAGACAAACCAAATCAGTCCAAGATTAATCGAAAAGTTCAGAAATTTGACCGAAAATCATACGTTTTCACTGCAATATTCAAACAACAAAAACTGCTCTTATTCAAAGATTCAGATCTGACCCGTCACCAAGCATACAAAATGTATAAAAGAAAATAAATTATAAAAAATAAACACTAATGTGTTAACTTGCTTACCGAACACATGTCACGCCATATGTTAATAGGTATTGATTCGGGCGGGTATTTGCAAATAATGCGAAACTGATTAGGAACACTTGGGTTAATTTTTTCTCCAGCTTTATAAGCAAGCTTTGTAGCTTTTATTCTCAATTGCATTGTAATGTCTCTAAAATGTCTCTTTAGCACATTAAGAAAGCCTTCGTATATTGCTTCTTCGTTTGTTGGATCCCATGTCCAACGGGTCTGCAAAAACAAAAGAAATGTAAAAGAATGCAAACTTAACAATTAAGCATAAGATATCAAAATAATTTATTAATATATTACCCTAAATCGGTCATACATACGAGCCACTTCTTCCCGTGGAACCTGTTTGAACGTGAGCCAAGCTCCATCACGATGCTCACGTAGTATACGAGAGATACTCTTATGAACATCACCATGCACGTTCACAAACCTACAATATTTTATAAGAACCAAATTAGTTTATTTATTTATTATTATTATTATTATTATTATTATTATTATTATTATTATTATTATTATTATTATTACACACCCTTCTCCCGATGGACGACGCTCGATCAATCTCCCTCGTGAGGTATTACGAGGTGCATCTCTGACATACGATTTGTGCTGAGAAGGATGGTTTGCGTCATCCTCATGATCGCCATCCACAGAATTGTCATCCCCACTGTAATGGTCAGACGCGTAACTAGAAATCACACGTGACCGCTGCTCACGCAATGCCCCATGCATATCAGCCATTGGATCCCCGGAACCCCCAGGACTATTACTACCACCAAATGCCCCACGATTGGTACTTGACCGCTGCTTACGCAATGCCCCATGCATATCAGCCATGTGATCCCCCGAACCCCTACGACTACTACTACCACCAAATGCCCCACGATCGGTACGTGACCGCTACTCACGCAATGCCCCGTGCAAATCAGCCATGGGATCCCCGGAACCCCCACAACTACTACCACCAAATGCACCACGACTATTACCACTGAATGCCGCCTCTGGCCCATGATCGAGGGTGCGTCTCCCAGAAGTGAATATACTACTACCATCTGGTGGTCTATCTCCCTGAGAAGGGACAAGCCCACGACCACTGTTGTGACCACCACGACTACTATTACCACCACGACTACTATTACCACCATGACAACGTACCATGCTATATATACACCTGCATTAGTTGAAATGTCGGGTTAAAAAGACCATTACTAGTGGTTCTCTTCGTGTACATCCAGTCTCTATCGGGAAACATTTTTGTCGATCTATTTTTCAATTATACTTGCATTAGAAATAGGTAAAATGAACCGGGCGAAATGCAAATATAGAAGGGTGGATAAAGATGTTGTATGACTTAGAAAAGTCTTCAGAGATACGAGTGATATAGAAAAGCCATATCAATATTAACAATCAAAACGTAAACTATTCATGATCAAATACAGCATAGCATACATACATACACACATTGATCGATGAAAAATCCTAAAAAATTAGGACCTAAGTTAGCAAAATAAGAGCCCTAAACAAATTGAAAGTTTGATGATTTCTGTATTTCGTTTTCTTTTTCAGAATAGTCTAGTGTGTACATGGCTCAGTTTGGGTTAATTTTGGACTCAAACCATATTAACTACAACCGATATTTCAATCTTCGTTTTTAAACACAGTTAGAGTTTCAATTAACGATAAACAACACCAACAAGTCACTTAGTAATACTAAATCACATATAATCAATTAACAACAAACAGAGATGGTTACAGGATCAAAATCGTACAGTTAACTGGTACAACATCTAATGATAAATCACATATAATCAATTAACAAGAAGTCAGGTGAAATCTAATGATAAATCTACATAATTGGCCATCTTATATAACTTCTAACAAAATATGCCATGAACTCGTACAGTTAACTGGTTCATAATCGCGTATAATCAATTAACAATAAACAGAGATGGTTACAGGATCAACTAATATCTCAATCGCTTGATAACCGCTTCAATTTGCTATCAAATGCACAAAAATTGTAGAAATAAACACGGCCAGAGTTCAAATCAAGAATAAACAACAGAAACAAGTCAAATAGCGATGCTAAATCTGTTGCTACACAACAGAAACAAGAGCAAAAACCGATAGATCTGTAATAAAAAACAATATCTGAATTCACATAAAGCTCAATCGATTTACACAACATACCTTCTCGATTGTTCCAAAAAACGATCTCTTCCTTCACAATCGATCTCTCGTTGCTACAGGAACCAGCAACGACTTCCGTACCTTCTCGATTGTTCCAAAAAAGCAATGGAAAAAAAACGTCAGTTAGTGAAACTTAACTCAAAATGATGAAGAAAAACATCTATATGTGAAACTTAAACGCAGATTCACTCAATATGAATAATTAAAACATCGATAAGTGAAATTTAAACGCAGATTAAGAGAAAATGATGAAGAAAAACATGAAAAAGTGAAATGATACCGCGTGAGAACGGGCGGATGATCGAGAAGCAGAGCCGGAAAGTGAATCAACTGGAGGACTTTCCGACCAGATCAACAGATCTGCGGTGGAAGTGTAAGATTTTCTCACCGGCGACTTCCGTTCGGCGAATTTGCTGAGGAGTTGGTCGGATGAGGCTTTGGTGATGTGTTGGACGGTGGTTGTATGGTGGCGGTGCGATCGGAGAAGGTGGTAGCTGAGTAGGGTTTTGGTGATGTGTTGACGGTGGTTTTAGGTTTAGAAACTTTCAAAATTGAGGAGTAGGTGATAAAGCATATAGGAAATGTGCAGATTTAAATTTCATATAATAATATATTAAAATAGCAGATTTAAATTTCAAAATAAGGTTTTGGTCGTTTACGTCATATAATAATATATTAAAATAGCAGATAAATTTCATATAGGAAATGTGCAAATATATTTGTAACACATTTTATAACAAAATTATGACAGAATTATATGTTATTAGCGTTTGTCACTATTGTGTAGCAAATTTGTTTAAAAAATTGGGTTTTTTTTTGTCGTTATAAATGCGTCACAATTTTGTCAAAATTTGTGATGCATTTTTTTCCGTAGTAAATTGGCTACTTTTCTAGTAGTGGTTTTCGCATGGTCAACTAATGGAATTCATGCGTGACTTGACCTGATGAAGTTTTTGCATGACCTAGTTCTTGCATGATATAGATTTCGCATGGGTACCACATCCGAAAAGGGTTCGCATGGTTTAGATTTCGCCTGGGGATGTTTTTGCATGTGAGGATTCAGAATAGAAGAAGAAAACAAACCCTATTTTCAAGAGGTGTCGTTGGATCATTAATATTATTAGTTTTGAGTAAAGTGCAATTTGCCTTACTGAGGTTTGGTCCAGATTGCCGTCTGACTCTGTGTACTTCATTTTTTCCCCGCCGAGACCCTGACGTGGTTATTTCATTGCCACCTGCCCCAACGTTAGTCAACTATTAGCTAGACTCTCCAAGTTAGGGGTAAGATGGTCAATTCGCATCCAAACCCAAGTATATAATCCATACCCCACCCTCAACCACCAGACCATACACTAATCCACAACCTACCACCACCGCAAGCCACCGTGTTCCGCCTAAGCCACCATCAGGTTACGCCTAACCACCGTCGTAACTCCACTTCTTCGACACCGATCACCCCAAATTGCCTGACATCGATGAGGAAAAGATACCGACTATTGCTTATGAGGAGAGAAATAGCTTGGTTGTATCTCAAAATTTTGTTATATTTTGCTCTATGTGGTGAGTTTTATTTATTTTTAAATCGCGTATTTAGATCTGGACACGACTAAGATACCATGGCAGGATGTTATGCTAGGGAGGTAGGGTGCATGGTGGTTTGTTATTGTTTGTCTGATTAATTTAAGTGGAGCTTGTTTTTCACTTTGTGATTAGTTCTATCATTAAACAAGAGACACAAGGCTTTTTTTTTACAAGCTGATGTACTTTGATTATTTATTACAATAGATAAAAGAGATATTTGATAAAAACCAAAGAGAAATAGAGATAAAATGAATTATATTCTTCATTCTATTCAATATTACAATATATAGAGATGAACATAACTATAAACCCTAAAGCCCATAATTAATGGGTTGGGCCTAAAATTGTGACAACCCGAACTTTCAAAGTCTTTCCGCGACTCATTACTTGTTTCGCAAAATGGTTTGATAATTCGTCTGCAATATAACTTTGTACATGTTTGATATATATTTGGTATGGTGAAATAATGAAATGGTTAATTGTTTAAGTTGTAAACTTAACACATGGGACTTTCGCCAACACCCGCACTTGACGAAACACTGGTGTTTCGTCACATGCATCACGACGAAAGTAAGTGGGCTCGAGGAAAGTTATGTTTCGCCGAAGATGGGCTTCGGCCCAGTGTGCACGCGGCCCAACTGTCACAATTATGTTGTGGATATAACTGTTACAACTAGAAGACGTACACACAGAAACCCTAAGCGTCCCCTCTTACTTTCACGGCGATCGACGACAGGAACCCCCCCCCCATTCGAAGTTGTGCACTCGAACACCACTCTTCACCTTTCAGTTAGTAATGTTATGGTTTGTGTTGAATCTATTAGTTGTATTTGATTATGTGCAATGTGTTAATCACTTGTTAAACCTGACTGGATTAGATGGAATCGGTTAGGGTTCTTGTGCAATTTATTTACTCAACTAGATGACTGTGCTTTATTGATACTATGTGGTTAATCGTCGGGTCTGAATTAAGTGGGTAGATTAGATGTTAACCTGGATCAACGGCTTCGTGATGATCGATATGTTTGGGTAGATTGGATAATAGTTGTGGGTAATGATAATGATGATACGATGAAAACTGTTAGGATTTGCAGGCTTAATTTCCACGACGAAACAGTGGGATCTCATCCCAAACTGGTCACGATGAAACCTTGGGAGTTTCGCACCAAGTGGCTTTGACGAAACCTTGGGAGTTTCGCACCAAGTGACTTCGACGAAACCTTGGGGGTTTCGCACCAAGTGGCTTCGACGAAACCTCAGGAGTTTCGTCACATAGGTAATTCAACGAAACATTGGGAGTTTCGTCATGTGGGCCTTTCGGCATGCACGTTCTTTCGCCAAAAGGCCTGGGTAGTGAAACGGTTATGTGATTTGTGTATTATACACTAGTGTTTGTGAAACATGTATTATTGATGCAAACCCGTGTGTGATGTGAATGTTGGTTGCGTGACTTCGAACTGTATGATGATGATTATGTAATGGAATGATACGTGAAATTTAAGGATTGTTATTATGGTGAATATGTTGATGGCCGATTAGTATGCTAATGATTGGTATTATTATAGATGATAGTGATTATATAGGGTACGGTGTGAATCAATGATCTAGGGTTGGATAACATGTCAACAAGGTGTATTGTTTATATGATGGTGATAGCCTTAAGCGTTATAAATAACCCGATTGCTCGAACTGATTACATAATTACAATGAGTAACTGTTAGATGACAACTAGAGAATTGTGAATTAATATTGTTTGAAATTGATTTGGGCCGCACATGTTTAATAGTTGGGCTTGAAGTGTATGCGAGTAAATTATATATGTATGTAGCGTGTTTGAGCTATTACAGGTTAAGCGATTACTCGATGGCACTAGGTGAATGAATTAACCATCCTGACTGGAATTGCATGTGTGCGTTGCATGTACATTAAATGTGCTTTATGTGAACAATGAATACGTGAATTAATTGTGCGTGAAAGATGTGGTTCATGTGCATGTAGAACTGACTGTTATCGGTAACCCTTTTAGGACGTCTTTGATCAACTGTAAACAAGTAACTAATCTTACCGAGCAAACCAAGGTGAGTTCACACTTTCTACAAGGCATGAGATTCCCGGTGGTTGGGAATGGGTAAAGGATTGAATCGGAAACTGCATGATCTCCTGGTTTGGAACACGTACTACATCCTCGTTGAGAAGGATGACAACATTAAACCTGCATATTCTTCTTGGGTAGAATATGTACCTCCATCCTCGTTGAGAAGGATGACAACATATAACTTACTAGACAAAACTCTATCATTAAGTCCCTCATTTTATATCGACTTAATCGCCGGGCCAATGGCGAGTGGGTCATTAGTTAAATAGCGCTATTAGGTTTGACAAGCCTCACACCGTGCCGGGAGGACGTGCGTGGACTAATGGATCTGGGCACTTAGTCAATGATGATAGACATTGACGTAAGGCACAACTTTCTCAGTCAGTTGTCGATATGGTAACGGTCTAGTGGTTACATGGGGTAGCCCCCACTGGTTATGGTTTGGGAAACAAGGAATTGATTAACTACTGGTTTTCGAATGAACTTATGGGTTTTTTTTAAACAACTTTAAACTGGACAACCAACTGTGAACTCGCTCAACTTTGTTGTTGATTCGTTGTTACATGCCTTGCCGACCTTTAGGTGCATATTGATTGTAACTTGCTGTCTGGGAGGCTGGAGTGGTCATGGGTCGAGATACATGGAATCGTAACACGAGACTAATGATTTTTACATGTGGTTTATAAACACTTAACGAATGAATTATGTTTCCGTTGTATATTATGAATTATTTGTAACGTTGTAACACTAATGTTAATGAATGAAAGTTTTATTTAAATATACCTATGAGTTCATTGTGATTGGTGGCTAGATCCTGGTACGTCACACGCCCCGCGGTGATTCCGCTTGTGGTATTTTGGGGGTGTGACAAAAATGTCTGGTTTACAACACCCCCCCTTAGACATTTAGAATTATACAAAGTTTAACAACATACTTCAAGATGATGTTAAATAGGTACTTTAGGACCTGAATAAATAAACTAATACTACTGGATCAGCTATGCTGCCTCATTAAAAACCTTACTAAGAAAACCCAGTGGGACAAAACTTAGTTAAGGGAAAAATAGTACAGTGTGTATAATTCTCCCCCTGAATTCAACAAACATAATTCAATCTACGGAGACCTATCTTGTGTGATAGCTGCTCGAAACTGCTTCTAGGTAAAGATTTCATAAACAGGTCAGCTAGATTTTCACTTGACTTAATCTAGCTAACATCAATTTCCCCTTCTTTTTTGCAAGTCATATGTCGAGAAGAACTTTGGTGAGATGTGCTTTGTTCGATCACCTTTAATGTAACCTTCTCTGATCTGAGCTATGCAAGAAGCATTGTCTTCATAAATAATCATCGGCTCCTTCTTGATCTGTTCTAATCCGCATGCTTCTTGTATGTGATTAATCATTGATCTCAACCACACACATTCTCGACCAGCATCATATAGTGCTATTAATTCGGCATGATTTGATGATGCTGCTGTAAGTGTTTGCTTAGTTGACTTCCAAGAAATTGTTGTGCCACCATATGTGAATACATAACCTGTCTGAGATTTTGCTTTGTGAGGATCTGATAGATATCCGGCATCAGCATACCCAACAAGCTGGGACTTTTGATCTTTCTGATAGAAAAGACCTAAGTCTTGTGTCCCGCAAATATACCGGAATATATGTTTCACACCATTCCAGTGTCTACGTGTTGGATTCGAACTGTATCTCGCTAGTACATGTACTGCAAATGCAATGTCAGGCCTTGTGTTATGTGCGAGATACATAAGGGCATCGATCGCGCTTAAGTACGATACTTCTGGACCAAGTACTTCTTCGCCTTCTTCTTGAGGGCGATAAGGATCCTTGTGTGGATCTAGCGGTCGGACAACCATAGGTACGCTAAACGGATGTGCTTTATCCATATTGAAACGTACTAACATCTTCTAGATGTAGTTTGATTGATGGACAAATGTGCCATTGCACAGATACTCAAATTGTAGTCCGATGCATAATTTCGTCATACCCAGATCTTTCATTTCAAATTCCTTCTTTAACAACTGAGCAGCTTTCTCTATCTCTTCAGGAGATCCGATGATGTTGATATCATCAACATAGACTGCTATTATAGTGAAATTTGAGAGTGATCATTTTATAAAAACACATGGATTGATTACATCAGACTTGTATCCTTCCTTTTCGAGATATTCACTAAGTCGATTGTACCACATACGACCAGATTGTTTGAGACCATATAAAGATCTCTGGAGCTTTATAGAACACATATCTCGAGGCGTTGATTTTAATGCTTCAGGCAATTTTATTCCTTTAGGGATTTTCATGTAGATGTCATTTTCAAGTGTTCCATATAAGTATGCGGTGACGACATCCATTAGTCTCATATGAAGTCCTTCAGAGATTGTGAGGCCGATTAGGAACCTAAGGGTTATCGCATCCACTATAGGGGAATACGTTTCCTCATAATCAACTCCTGGGATTTGGGAAAACCCTTGTGCTACAAGTCGAGCCTTATATCGTACAATCTCATTCTTTTCATTTCTCTTTATTGCAAACACCTATTTATAACCTACTGGTTTGACGTCTATGGGCGTTTGGACTACAACTCCGAAAACATGTCGCTTTTTGAGCGAATTTAGTTCGACATTTATGGCTTCTTGCCATCTTGGCCAATCATTTATGTGCATGCACTCTTCTAAAGTTTTAGGTACGTAATCATTTTCATTGATTACATCCATTGCTATAGCATATGCGAATATATCATCAACACGTGTTTTATTCTGGTTCCACATTGTACTATCTTGTACATAATTAATAGAGATCTAATTTTCGTTCGGTACCGGTGTTTCTTCTAAAACTTCATTTTCCTCTGGATTCATAGTTGTCTCTTCTGGGACATTTACCTCTACCGGGGTTTCACTTATAATCTTTTGTGAGTTTTCACCAACTGCGTTACTTTGCTCTTTTCGTTTCCGTGGGTTTTTGTCTTTGGAACCGATTGGTCTCCCACGCTTTCGTTGTATAGTAATCGCTTCTGGGATTACTTCAATTCGAGCAGGTGCATTTGATGCTGGTACATGTGACTTTGTCACTCTATTCGTGTATGTGAATGCATCTGGTAATTCATTCGCTATTCTTTGCAAATGTATAATCTTTTGGACTTCATATTCACATTGACCACTTCGGGGGTCGAGATTTGATAGCGATGATGCATTCCACGTTATTTCTTGTGTTACCCGTCTTTCTTTGTCCTTGTCTCCCCCTAAGACTGGGAACATTGTTTCATCAAAATGACAGTCAGCATACCGTGCTGTAAACATGTCTCCCGTCATTGGTTCTAAATATTTAATTATGGACGGGGAGTTAAAACCAATATAGATACCCAGTCTTCTTTGGGGTCCCATTGTAGTACGTTGTGGTGGCGGTATTGGTACGTATACCACACAACCAAAAATTCTAAGGTGGGATAAACTTGGTTCTCGTCCGGAGACCAGTTGCAATGGGGAGTATTCATGATCAGCAGTTGGTCTCACTCTAATCAGTGCAGCGGCATGCAAAATAGCATGACCCCATGCAGAATATGGTAATTTACATCTCATTAAGAGTGGTCTAGCGATTATTTGTAATCGTTTAATCAGAGATTCAACTAAACCATTTTGTGTGTGAACATGAGGTACTGAATGTTCAACATTAATCCCAATTGACATACAATAGTCATTAAAAGCTTGAGATGTGAACTCTCCCGCATCATCCATCCGGATGTTTTTAATTTGATTATCGGGGAAATTGGCTCTCAATTGTATGATTTGAGATAAGAGTCGGGCAAATGCTACATTTCGAGTAGCTAAAAGGCTCACATGTAACCACCTTGAGGATGCGTCTATTATGACCATGAAATAGCGGAATGGTCCACACGGAGGATGAATAGGCCCTCAAATATACCCTTGGATTCTTTCTAAAAATGATGGGGTTTCATGTATCAATTTAGTTTGTGAGGGCCGAGTTATAAGTTTGCCCAGAGAGCATGCTGCACATGATAAGTCTTGTGGTAGCAAAACTTTTAAGTTTTTTAGAGGGTGCCCGGTTGCACTTTTGATTATTCATCTCATCATTATGCTATCAGGGTGACCTAGACGGTCATGCCATATATTGAATGTGTCTTTATCTAATAGCTTTTGGTTATTCACCATGTATGATTCGATAGAATTGATATTAGTACAATATAATCCAGAGGATAAGGCTTCTAGTTGTTCAACAATTGTTTCTTGGCCATTTTTGTTTAAAGTAATTTGAAGATATTCAAATTTATTTTCAGATATTGTTTTTAGGTGGTAACCGTTTTTTCGAATATCCTTAAAGCTAAGTAAATTTCTTCTGGATTTACTAGAATATAATGCATTATCAATAGTTAATTTGGTACCCGAAGTTAATGTTATGTGTGCTCTGTCGGAGCCTTCGATAAGGTTACTGACGCCAGATATAGTACTAATCGGTGTCTCTGCCGGAGACAACTCAGAGAAAAATTTCATATCTTTGAGAATAGTGTTAGTACTACCGCTATCTACCAGACATTCATCACCAATAATAGCTCTACTGGAGCTAGTATACATATTTTCGGGTAACTCTGGTCAGGGATATGAAACATCTATTTGAGATGATTTGTTGCAGATGGCCTGTTAATCCCAGTGCAGAGGCAAAGGTGCTGATAACATGCTAAAAACTAAAGAGAAATAGAGATAAACTGAATTCTATTCTTCATTCTATTCAATATTACAATATATAGAGATGAACATAACTATAAACCCTAAAGCCCATAAGTAATGGGTTGGGCCTAAAATGTCTGGTTTACAACAATATTCTAATTTTGGCACATATTTCGAGTATTATTGGCTCCTCATTCTGCTCCTTGTAATCAGCCGGACCAATTGTTTTCTTTTTGCATATATAGGTTTTCCCCTTTTTGTGTAATATACACATTCATTCTAATGCAAATACAAGCTCACGATCCATAAGAACTTTTATGGAACCAGAGCAGTGTTAGAACAAATAAGAAACCATTCAAACAAAACTCCGACCCTACGAACCAAAATCAAACATCCGTCACAATTGCCGGCGACGAATAAAAAATACCACAAGATCATAACTCGCCTTATCATATTCAAGCTTCCGATTATCCAAGGAAAATGCACGTTAACGACTCTCTCATCGACAACAACTACATTGATTGGGCTCAAGTGTTGATGAATTTTTTGTTTGCAAAAAAAACAAAAAAAAAAACAAAATTGGATTCATCGATGGAGCATGAAGAAACTTGAACCAACATCAACCGAAATAATGTCATGGATGAGGTGTGTCACACCCCAACCGATGGCGGAAACATCGGAGTGAGACGAAATAGATTGCAAGAGACTTCATAACACTATTTGTAACAAGTATTTAAATGATAAATTTTCATTTCACTTCTAAAGAGTCAATTACAAGGATTTGAAACAAATACAACATGAATAATGAAATACAATACAAATAAAATACAAAATTTAAAGTGTGTATCTAAGCATCCTACTAGATTCCATACATCATTAACATCATCACTAAACCTGCAACATGTTTTAAAAGTATAGTTCAATACAAAGGTATTGGCGAGTATACTAGTTTTAGACTCGTGGCATATGTATAAAAAGGTATTTTCAAACCAACATAGCAATTGGTATACAAGGTCAATCCATCATGCATAACAATATGTCAACTCTAGTGTCCACTAGTATTTAGCATCCCTCGACACAAAAGTGACGAGACCGTTATAGAATAAAGACTCAACAAAACCCCGTCGAGTGGTGTGCTACTACTATAGCGCTATAATTGTTAAGCCGAGTTAACAAGTAGTATGTATTCTAGCATGAACCTAAGCATAGCAAAGCTTGTATAAGGATTGAACGAATAAAAGCATGTTTGTGAATCGTGCATTTTAACAAGTAAAACATGTTGCACCTAAAGTGTATTAAAAGGAAAATGGGTCAAGTGTACTCACAAAGTTGCATATGCTTTCCAATTATCCCATGTGACGAAGTTGTTGAGACTAGGAAGTTGAATGTGTTCGATTTGGAGTTTAAGAGGTGTTTACATATGGTTCTAGGGATTTGGAGTTTAAATAATCATGAAAAATAAACATATGAAAATAATCATCTAACACCTATGACACTTGTTCTTGACACTATGAAACTCTAAAAGAGTTTAAATGTTTTCATGGAACAAAGTTCCATTAGAATCGTGACAAGTTGTCAAGGCCTAAGATGATACAATCTACTAGCTTGACGAATGTCCATTAGTTCATCACCAAGAGTTCGATTATTTGGTTGTTACATAAGTATTACATAGTGTATATTACATCATATAAGTCAAGCATGAGGTAGAAGATTAAAGTCTTCATTTAGGCACCTCTAAGTATCATGGAATTCATACATGAGGTAGGAAGAACAAAGCTTCCATTTAGGTACCTCTATTGTTCACCACTACACTTGTTGTTATGAACAACAAGGAGGGTCATGAACTTACAAGAAACAATAGAATATGAACAACTAATCTATAAGAAAACATCAAGCAATGTGTGGATTTTCATGTAGGTTAGCCCAAGCTAATCCTAAATCACACAATCATCAAGTCTTGAACTTGAGCATCACTTGTGGGTTAAAACCCTTGAACAAAACAGAAAGTTTGTGAGGTTTATACCTCTGATTTTGAATGTCTCAACCTTTTTTTAGCCTAACTAACCATAGAAGTGGTTATAAGCATAAGGACATTGGTTTGAGATGAGTTTCCTCAAGTTTAAACAAGTTTATCAAAGTTTGAAACAAGAACAGAAAAATCAGTCCACTTTAGAGCCCTTTTGGCAACATTCCAGGCTCTGGTTTTCCAGGGAAAACCCATGGAAACGTAGCTAAGGTCAATAAAAAGTAGTAGGAAAAAGAATCGAGTGAATCGGATAAGAATTGAGTGAGTTATGCTCACTTTACTGAAGTGGTATAAATCTGCTCGAACTTCTGCAATCAGCTACGGTTTGGAGTGTTTGAGAGTGAATGGAGAGTGCTTAGAAAGTGAAAAATGCTTGGAGGATGCTTGGGTTATATAGGGGATGGATTAGGGTTTCATTGGGTTGGGCTTTGGAAGTGTTTAGTGGGCTAAATAACTCAAAACAAGGAAATTAAGTGGGCTGATGCAAGGCTGTTAACAACCCTATAATTTTTATTTTATTTTATTTTTTTGACATTAGAAGGTATATATTTGATGTTTAATAAAGTGTTACATGGTGTCTAGTATGTATGTAACTTGTAACAAGGTCCAAAATGCATAAATGACATGTTTTAATTTAGGAAAAAGTGTGATAACATAGGTGTGTATAACACATGAAATGTGACAAGTATGTATGGTTTATAGTTTGGTATGATCAAGTGAAAAAAAACTTACAACTTAATCTTATAATTGAATAACTAAGTGTTTAAATGTATGAAGATTTAAGGATTACGAATACATGATCATTGTTTACGAGTTAAGCTTATGTTTATACGAATTACGAACCATGTATCAAATGAGTGCACGTATCAATGTATAAACATGTATAAAAGATTCGTTTCATTACGATCAAAGTCTCGGATTTTACAACGATACAACGAAATACGATTACAAGGAATACAAGATTTCCAAAAAAATAGAATTTCAAGCAATGGTTTCTAAATATGGAAAGTATGAAAACGCAGGGCGTTACAGTCTCCCCTCCTTTAGGAAATTTCGTCCCGAAATTTATTCTAGAGGAAGACTTGAAAAAGTTTTGGCAAAAATTGAGACTTGAAAATTTTGAAACGGTTTGAAAAGTACGAAACTTTGGAGAACGACAAGGTAAATTTGCAAGATAGTTCGTTGTCTAAAATAATTTGAGGTACCAATCATAGTTGAAAACGTGTAGGTGTGTATATAGGTAAAGTGAGTCTAAACAAGTTTGGATAACTTTAATTAGAGATGTATTAAAAATGGGACGTATTAAGATGGAAGATTTTAACAAACGGTTTGTATTTTGTATGAAAGTGGGGTAGTTTAAAGGGGAAGTTTTAAGGATAGTATAAAAATCACACTTTCGTAAAAATTGTTTATTGAGAGGAACGAAAAGGTTTGGTACTTTGAATAAAACGCTAAAGGTATACTAAGTACATTTACACAAGAATAAAGAATAGGAAGACGGTTTTAAAGGTAATGAGATAAGTTAGGATTTGAATGTTTAAACAAGCTTGATTGTGAACGGGGTTCGTATGTAAGAAAGGACAATGGAGAATAATAGGTGAATAGGGCGAACGATTGACTCTAAATGAATGCAAGTATATGAATGATATAAGTATTAGATAGACGAAAGTAGCGTGTTAAAGATGAAGTCTCGTCATGGATAATCGGATATTATGCGTTTATGAGTTGTTTAAAGTTTTTATTAGGTTAAAAGGTCTGCAAAACACTGAATTTCTCATGGCACGTTTTATGAAAGTTTGGTAACATGGTGAAAACACTTATATATAGGAAGTACCAGCGGCGTATCCACCATGTTTTGACCATGTTATGCCCGTCTCGTTATTCGGTGTCATGTTACGTTCCGTGTCTTACCATACAGAGTAGTACGCTCTATGGTTTTCATACGCCTATCACTATAATCCTGTGTGCACCCGCGATTATTTTGATCGTCACATGATCCGCATAGTTTGTACTAGTTGTGTATGAATCAGGGTATACATAATTTAAAAATAAGAATGTGTACGTATAAGAATATAGTGTATAAGCAAGTCCATGCTTAAGTATGTATGGGACCCACGTAAGCGAATCACTCGTATTACGCTCGCGTATGGGTACGAATGTATAAATCATGAGTATGAATGAAAGTATGAGCATAAATATAAGTTTAAGTATGAATATGCACATAAGTATGAGTAAACATAAAACGTACGAGTAGTATGAGTATAAGTATAAGCATAAAACGTATGCGTATAAGTGTAGGTACGAATAATAAAATTTACGTATATAGTGTACGTTGGGACATAGCAGATTTAAGCGTATAAAAGCATTCAAAAGGTTGAGTATGTAAATACGAACGATATGAATGATGTTATCACGAGATACCGACTAAAATGTGTATGATGATATGCATGTATAGTTATTTAAACGAAACGTTGAGTTTATCGAATCAAAATTAGATTGATAATTTGTATATGTAAGATGATATAAAGTACTCATTGGTTAAGCATAATGTATTTTGTAATGAATGGAAATGCTACTTTTGTTTTAAAAGAGTTTACGTAATCCGAAGATGGTCAGTCCCCATGAAGTCTTCTTGCCCACGTGTTTTGTAAATTGGTGTAGGAAAAGGGTTTTCGATAAAAAGTAAGTTCGTTTCATCAAACAAGAAATTATGAATTTATGAGGTTCTTGTGAAAACAAGGATCCTTAGAAAAGAAATCTAGCAAAAGGACTTAGTGATTGTTAAAAGTTTTAACAAATGATTTGTTGATGTTGAAAAGATTATTCGGTAAAACGATCATATAACATCTATAAGATCTTATAAGTAATTGAGAAAGGTTGGTTTGATTTCGATTAAGAATGGAAGTCTCTAGTATGATGATATAACGTGTGCGTGTTTTAGTGATTAAGTTGAATATGAAGTTCATGGGCTAGAGATTCATTGGACAGATTAAATTGATAGGTAGCATTTCGTAAGGTTTTGAAATTCGGGAAATAAAACTTTTTAAGGTATGATTAAGAATTTCGTGTATGTGAGTTATGTGAAAATAGATTGTTGTGAAAATAGATTGTAGGATAAGAAGTACGTTTGATAAAACAATGTATTTTGGAATTGATATAAGTGGGTATTTCGATAAATGATAAATGATTTAGGTATGAAACATGATTGTGTTTGCTTGATAAAGTATTTTGAAGGAAAGTTTTTGTAACGATCACCTAACTAAGGGAATCACCCCTAACTCGTTGGTGAGTTCGTTTTAAAAAAAAAAAGAAGAAGTGGAGTTAATCGTCAAGGTAAGGAATTCACTCCTAACTCAATGATATGTCTCCATTTTTGCGTTATAATGAATGTAAACAAAATTGAGTGACGTTTTGAAATCATGCATAGGTATAAATGTATGAAAAAGATTTAGTATGATGTGTGTGTGAGAAGAAAATATCGAAAGTAAATTCTAATTTGAAAGATTGCATCGTATAAAATAAATAATAGAAACACATGTTTGATTAAAATTTGGGATGATTCCAAAACAGAACTTTGACTAACCAAAGTGGTCAAAAAGTCTTTCGAATTTGAGGAGCATGATTTAGCCTAATAGGTGGAATACTCTAGCCGACAAGTCGGTTAATGGTATTTACCCTTCCGGTTACTACATGTCCCAAATCAATCGAAATTTTGAGACTTTGCGGGATTTATGAAAAAATCAAGGAGTGGAACTAGTTGACAAGGTGCGGGTTTCACCCCTAGCTTGACGATTTCGTATCCTAAGTGTGGTTGGTACTCGTCGTGTCAAAATTTAATTTCAACACTTTGACGAGGGCCCCCGAGAATTTGAAAGCGGAAATTCTCCATCAAGGTGAGGATCTCACTCCTAACTTGGTGGCGAGTTTCGTGTAAAAAGAATAGGTGGATTGAGAGTCTTTCACCAAATTGTTGGTTTCACGCATATTTTGGTGAAGTCGTCTCGTTTATGTATTACAAGTGGTTTCGAATTTAGTATAAATGGGTAAAAGACGTATGTTCAAAATAATAATAACAAGTATAAGCACATAAAGCATTTTAAGAAAATAATACGTAAGAGACATTTCAAGAATAACATGTAAAGACATTTCATAAAAGTAGCATATGAAGCAAGTATAGTCGAATTTTGGTGCTTAACTATAGACTAGGTCAAAAGCATGGCAATTTTCCTAATTCCCTATAGCTATGGCTCTGATACCAATCTGTCACACCCCAACCGATGGCGGAAACATCAGAGTGAGACGAAATAGATTGCAAGAGACTTCATAACACTATTTGTGACAAATATTTAAATGATAAATTTTCATTTCATTTCTAAAGAGTCAATTACAAGGATTTGAAACAAATACAACATGAATAATGAAATACAATACAAATAAAATACAAAATTTAAAGTGTGTATCTAAGCATCCTACTAGATTCCATGCATCATCAACATCATCGCTAAACCTGCAACATGTTTTAAAAGCATAGTTCAATACAAAGGTATTGGCGAGTACACTAGTTTTAGACTCGTGGCATATGTATAAAAAGGTATTTTCAAACCAACATAGCAATTGTTATACAAGGTCAGTCCATCATGCATAACAATATGTCAACTCTAGTGTCCACTAGTATTTAGCATCCCTCGACACAAAAGTGACGAGACCGTTATAGAATAAAGACTCAACAAAACCCCGTCGGGTGGTGTGCTACTCCTATAGCGCTATACTTGTTAAGCCAAGTTAACAAGTAGTATGTATTCTAGCATGAACCTAAGCATAGCAATGCATGTATAAGGATTGAAGGAATAAAAGCATGTTTGTGAATCGTGCATTTTAACAAGTAAAACATGTTGCACCCAAAGTGTATTAAAAGGAAAATGGGTCAAGTGTACTCACAAAGTTGCATATGCTTTCCAATTATCCCATGTGACGAAGTTGTTGAGACTAGGAAGTTGAATGTGTTTGATTTGGAGTTTAAGAGGTGTTTACATATGGTTCTAGCGATTTGGAGTTTAAATAATCATGAAAAATAAACATATGAAAATAATCATCTAACACCTATGACACTTGTTCTTGACACTATGAAACTCTAAAAGAGTTTAAATGTTTTCATGGAACAAAGTTCCATTAGAATCGTGACAAGTTGTCAAGGCCTAAGATGATACAATCTACTAGCTTGACGAATGTCCATTAGTTCATCACCAAGAGTTCGATTATTTGGTTGTTACATAAGTATTACATAGTGTATATTACATCATATAAGTCAAGCATGAGGTAGAAGATTAAAGTCTTCATTTAGGCACCTCTAAGTATCATGGAATTCATACATGAGGTAGGAAGAACAAAGCTTCCATTTAGGTACCTCTATTATTCACCACTACACTTGTTGTTATGAACAACAAGGAGGGTCATGAACTTACAAGAAACAATAGAATATGAACAACTAATCTATGAGAAAACATCAAGCAATGTGTGGATTTTCAAGTAGGTTAGCCCAAGCTAATCCTAAATCACACAATCATCAAGTCTTGAACTTGAGCATCACTTGTGGGTTAAAACCCTTGAACAAAACAGAAAGTTTGTGAGGTTTATACCTCTGATTTTGAATGTCTCAACCTTTTTTTTAGCCTAACTAACCATAGAAGTGGTTATAAGCATAAGGACATAGGTTTGAGACGAGTTTCCTCAAGTTTAAACAAGTTTATCAAAGTTTGAAACAAGAACAGAAAAATCAGTCCACTTTAGAGCCCTTTTAGCAACATTCCAGGCTCCGGTTTTCCAGGGAAAACCCATGGAAACGTAGCTAAGGTCAATAAAAAGTAGTAGGAAAAAGAATCGAGTGAATCGGATAAGAATTGAGTGAGTTATGCTCACTTTAGTGAAGTGGTATAAATCTGCTCGAACTTCTGCAATCAGCTACGGTTTGGAGTGTTTGAGAGTGAATAGAGAGTGTTTAGAAAGTGAAAAATGCTTGGAGGAGGCTTGGGTTATATAGGGGATGGATTAGGGTTTCATTGGGTTGGGATTTGGAAGTGTTTAGTGGGCTAAATAACTCAAAACAAGGAAATTAAGTGGGCTGATGCAAGGCTGTTAACAACCCTATAATTTTTATTTTATTTTATTTTTTTGACATTAGAAGGTATATATTTGATGTTTAATAAAGTGTTACATGGTGTCTAGTTTGTATGTAACTTGTAACAAGGTCCAAAATGCATAAATAACATGTTTTAATTTAGGAAAAAGTGTGATAACATAGGTGTGTATAACACATGAAATGTGACAAGTATGTATGGTTTATAGTTTGGTATGATCAAGTGAAAAAAAAAACTTACAACTTAATCTTATAATTGAATAACTAAGTGTTTAAATGTATGAAGATTTAAGGATTACGAATACATGATCATTGTTTACGAGTTAAGCTTATGTTTATACGAATTACGAACCATGTATCAAACGAGTGCACGTATCAATGTATAAACATGTATAAACGATGTATAAAAGATTCGTTTCATTACGATCAAAGTCTCGGATTTTACAACGATACAACGAAATACGATTACAAGGAATACAAGATTTAAAAAAAAATAGAATTTCAAGCAATGGTTTCTAAATATGGAAAGTATGAAAACGCAGGACGTTACAAGGTGTGATGCCATGATCAAAGGATGGCTGAACACATCCATGGAGAAAGAGATCCGAAACAACGTAAATTACGTGAGCACCGCGAAAGAAATATGGTCGGATTTGAAGGAGAGGTTTGGGAAGGAAAGCGCTCCTCGAGCGTATGAATTAAAATAGAATCTCGCCAACATTTAACAACGCGGGGCGTAAATCTCAGCCTACTACACCAAATAACGGGTGTTATGGGATGAGATCCAATCCATTATGTCGGTTCCAAGGTTCTCATGTAAAGGTTGTTCATGCAATATTGGTAAGCGATTGATAGAACTACAAGAAAAAGAAAAACTTTACGAGTTTTTGTTCGGACTCGACAATGAGTTCGCAACTATAAGAACACAGATCCTTGCCATGAAGCCAACGCCATCCCTTGGCACCGCGTATCATCTCATTGCCGAATATGAGCAACAAAGGATGATTGTTGCTACCAACAGACCCACCATTAATGCCACGGCCTTCCAGGCCATTTTCTCAAGCGAGCGAGAAGGTGGTTCAGGTCAACAAGTTAACAAATTCAGACCAAAAGAAGGAAGACGTGGTGTTGTAGATTGGGTCGAACATTGTGATTTTTTGTGGGAAAGATGGACCTAATAAGGATGGGTGTTTTAAACGAATTGAATACCCAAATTGGTGGCCAACAAAGGGAGGAAAATGTGAAAAGGCGAATCCTAAGGCGACATGTGTCGAAACCAATTCAAGCCCTATACAAGGACTTACGAACGATCAGTACCAATAATTTATAAAATTGTTTGCAAAAGAGAAGAGTGAATCAAATGATGTCACACTACCACTAGCTAACATGACAGGTAAACCTTATAGAGGTAATAAATGGGTTATAGATTCGGAGCCACAATCATATAACTTGTGAGACTTCCATCCTTGAAAATCATTTTAAAAACTTCCATGAGCTTCCTGTTACTATTTCAAATGGTGAGTGTGTTTCTGTTGAAGGAAGGGGAGACCACACTTTACCAAACGGAACCAAGATCAAAGGAGTTTTATATGTCCTTAATTTAAATTACAACTTAATGTTTGTTGGCAAGCTGACAAGAGACCTTCAATGCGCCGTGACTTTTTATCCTGATTTTTTTGTTATGCAGGGGTTGCTTTCGAGGACATTGATTGGAGTAGGTAAGTGCAATGGTGGTCTTTATCAGATGGATGGATGGATGGATGGTGGAAAGCAAGAGACAAGGAATAATGGCTATAGTTGGTGTATGGCATAAACGTTTGGGTCATTCTTCACATTCCAAACTATCTCGTGTTGATTTTCTCAAAAATGTCTCAATGAACTCTAAGAACTTGGTTTGTGATTCTTGTTCAAAAGCAAAACATAAGAGAATGCCTTTTCCGATTAGTATTATTACAACAAATGCATGTTTTGATTTATTGCATTGTGATATATGAGGAAGATACTATACACCCTCATTTACAAAGGCAAGTTATTTCTTAACCATAATCGACGATTATAATTACTACATGCAAATATTTGAAAGAGATAAATGCATCTTTTGTCATTGTGGTTTGTAATTTTTTGTAGAGTTGGTCTCGAGATTTCAATGATTACATATATGATCCTAGTGTTTGTAATTTTTGCACTTGGGTGATCCTTATCACTAACCTCTGTTAAGTTTTCCAGTTAAGTCTTGTTAAATAACCAAAGTACCCTTACATATTATGAAAAAAACAAAAAATAGTTTTTTAATTAAAACAATATATCTTTGTGGGTCCCACTGACCCTCCATTTCTTCTTCTACTCAACCCACCACCACCACCACTACAAGCACCACCACCACTGAACACCTACCACCACCATCTCACCTCCACCGTTGAACACCCATAACTAAGGCTGGCAACTTCAAACACAGACACGAAACGACACAACCTTTACAAATTTATGTTTGACCCTTAACTGGTTTCGTGTCTTAAACAAGTTGACACGATAAGACTTGTTGATTTTCGTGTTGTGTTCGTGTTTAGTTATTTCGTGTTCGTGTCTGAACATGTCGTGCTTGACATGATATGTCAACCCTAGACTCCACACTTCACCCCTTCAAGGCGAGTTCGCGTCTTAACAGGTTGTGTTCGTGTCTCAACAAATCGTGTTCGTGTCTTAACAGCTCATATCCGTGTCTTAACATGTTGTATGATATCCTTGTAAGTTTTTTCATGTCTTAGCAGGTCGTGTTTCGTGTTTGGAAAAACTGACATGATAAGATTTCGTGTCGTGTTCGTGTTTACCAATTTCGTGTTCGTGTTTTAACAGGACGTGTCTGACACGATATGCCAGCCCTACCCACCACCATCATTCCACCTCTACCATTACTAAACACCCGCCACCACCATCTCCCCACCACCACCAAACACCCACTACCACCAAACACCCACCACCGCCATCTCATTTCCACCACCGAACACCCACCACCACACTAGTCGTCGTCATTGTAGCCCTCACCACCACAACACCAACCGCAACTCACCACCAACACCACCACTGCCCGAAAAAACGAACCCACTACAACACTAGCCACCACCATTGTAGCCCGCACCACCACCACACCAGCCACAACTTACTACCACCATTGCTGCCGAAAAACAAACCCACTACCACCATTCCCGTAAAGAACAACCCACCATCGTAAACAACAACCCACCTCCACCATTCCTGTCAAACCACCACTACCACACCCCGTCAAATCACCACCATCCCATCATTCAACAACCACCACCGCCACATCCTTCAACAACCACCGTCCCGTCAACCACCTGCACATCCTTCAACAACCACCTCGTTTTTTGCTGGAATCGATGGTTAAATGGGTTATGGGTGTTTGCTCGTTTTTTGGTCGGAATCTATGGATAAATGGGGCATGGGTGGTGCTCGTTTTTTTGTTGGACGTGGAAATGGTGAAGGGAAGAATAAGGCATTGGTGGGTTGGTTAAATCATGGGGCCCACCAATTAAGGTATAATATTTATTTTTTATTTGTTAGAGTTGAAAAGGCCAGAATACCCTCACGTGACCAGGGGCGCAACATAGTGGGGAAGAGGGGGCGGCCGACCCCCTAAACTTTTCGCTCATTAGTGGAGAGTATGTAGTTTTCGTATAGAAATTTTTGGGTATACACGTTTTCGACCCCCAACTTTATAGAAATTTTGGGTATATACGTTTTCGACCCCCGGTCGGAAATCTCAAGCTTCGCCATTGCACGTGACATGCACGTGGGGTGTTTTAACTAAGATATTTAACAGGGGTTAGTGGTAAGGACCAAGTAAGTTCAAAAATTGCAATCACTAGGATCACCTGTGTAATTAATAAAGTCTTGGGCCTAGCTGTGCAAGTTTTGCAAACTTGTAACACCCCGAAAACGGGTTTGGTAATCAAACCCCGTTAATACTAAAAGACGGGTAAAGTACCGTTAGTGGTAAAAATTTACCCGGTGAGTAATTAGGATTTTTAAATAAATAAGCCTAATATTTAACAAAAAGTTAAATAAAGGCCTATGGATAAATAAAGTTTATAAAAGGCCCGAATTAACGGGACCTAAAATAAACTCAGTCGTAAATTTCCCCGAACCCACTAAATTAACTAGGAATATTTAACCTAGTTAATAAGTGAGAATAGTGTTAGAAATAGTTAGGTTGTGGTCTACTTAATAACTAACTAAACATGAGGGACCAAATTGGATATCTTGAAAATAGATTTATAAAAAAAAAAAAAAGAAATCAAACACACACACACATGGTGTGTGCGTACGTGAGAAGCCAGGAGAAGCTCCAAGGAGCCAAAACCCTAACTCAATCCAATTCAGCAAATTGAAGGTTGATTTCAGTCCTAAATCAATGCATGAACACGGATTAATGATCACCCGAGCTAGGGGATCATAAGGTATGTAAAAATTTGATGATTTGTGAAGTTGTAAAATTTGAGTAATCTTCGTAATCGCGAATTATGTATGGATTAGAGAGGCTATGGCTAAATTAGTGTTGTATGATTGCTTAGAAACAAAACCCTAAGTGAAAAGTTTACATAGGTTGCTATGATTTGAATAATTTGATGATTTGCTACACTTAGACAAGTGGGTTTCGATTATGTAGTGAAGATGATGATATACACATACTTAAAATCATCATATTGGATAGTAGAAGCAAAGTACTTGAACAAAATTGTAAGATTTAGTGTATGTTCATACAAGAATTGAAATGGGTTTTGTGGGAAGATGATGAACACTAGATTTATGATCATCAATTTGATGTTATTCGATTTCCATAAAGTAAGTCTAGGTGTGGTTATGCATGCTAGACATAAGAACTTGTGAATGATATTAAAACTTGGGTAAATAACTAGTTATGAAAATTGATTGTTGATTTTATAGAATATGCCCACAAGGTGTTTGTTAAAATGCCTAAGTGAATATTTATACGTTGAAATTACAAATGAAACGCGTAATTGCCATGTTTGACTAATTACGTGAAATATGGGTTAAAACGGGTTCTAATCATAATGTTGATTTAACTTAATTGTGCCTATTGTATGATTTAAGATAGTTGACTTTTAAAAGTCAAACTAACCAATGATAAAGTCGAATAGTAGTTTCGACATAGAAAATACGTAAGGTGGAATAGTCGTGAATTGAAATGACTAATCTAACCACCTTGTGAATGATGATAGTTTGTAGCCTAACGAGCTAGGTGGAGGCTTGGGAAAGAAGCGGTCAAACGAATCAAGCACGAGAAGAAAAGCGTATTCGGATGCGAGGTAAGTAGAGCTTACGCCCCTTTACATTATTTGCAAAATTACTTAATTTCAAGTATTGTATATGAATGCTACTAAGTGGTTGGTATACTATGTTCCGACATGATTCAATGAGAGTCGGAACAAGGGAAAATGGTAAGAAATCATGAATTATGGTAAAAGGGGTAAAAAGGTAAATTAGTCATGTAATGTCGAACAAATAAAAACAGTTTTAAGTAAAACAAGTTTAAGGGAAAACCGGGATAGGTTTAAAGGGATGAAATGGTAACTAAATACCATCTCATATGGATAAATGACCAATTAGACTAAATGGGTCAAATGGTGTTGTTAACACCATTTGACAATTACATTTGACAATCGCTTGTTGAGTTTTGTAATCACAAGAAATAACATAAGTATGCGTTGCTTTAACTAGAAAGATTTAAAGCAAAAGTTATGTAAACGGGTCAATACCTTGACCCGAGCCAGGTACGCATAAATAAGCTTTTAGTTAAACATACAAATTTTGGTCAAATATTTAGCGAAAGTCCTTCGTCATCTAGTGAGGGACTAAAGTTGACCAAAACACCCTTGAAGGGTATAATGGGGAAAATGACACATAGGGGTTATTTTGGACATAAGCAGACATGTAGATGTGACATTACTAAGTATTGAAAAGAAAAGAGCTATTTTTAGACCAAAATGCATAAAAGATCCCCTAAACGGGTCAAAATGAATTACGCGCGTAACTTGGGTGTTTGCGGCGTAATTCACAAAACTTATGAATCCAAGATAGATATTTTGAGTTAAATACCTTGGTCTAAGAATTATGATTAACTAGAAACAAGTTTGGAGGTCTTAAATACAAACGGGTCAAAATGTGGATTTTTAATAATAAGCCGAATGCTTAAAAATTTAGAATTTTTATTAGTTTGAATGTCGGATATAAACTTCATGAGATGGAGAATCAAATTACGATCATGTAGGAAGAAACGGAAGATCAAACGGATACGCAGATTGAAAGATACGAAAGTTTTCGTGTAAAAAACGGCAAAAAAGGAAAGGGACTGATACAGGGGCCACCGTAACTTACGGTGCCCACCGTAAGTTACGGTGGGACTGAAATTGTTACAGTAGTTGCCTACTGAGTTACGGTGGGGAGAATTTTCATACAGGAGCCACCGTAACTTACGGTGCTCACCGTAAGTTACGGTGGAGGCCAGTTTGTAGACCTTGTTTTTGGATCAAGAAATTAACGTTTGGATTTCCTTCCATTATCAATATCTTGTCTTGTACCGTTATTTAAACTATCAATACTAACATTTAAGATGGTATTGATCGTAGGTGAATGTCGAGAGTCCCGGATGAAGATCAAGCGTCGAGCAAGAACCGAACACACGTTAAATGAAGCTTCCGCAAGTTGTTTCGTCGTTATTCTAAAACGATGAATTAAATTACACTATGTTGTTTTGCTTCAAGTTTAGAAAAGTTTTAATAAACCCGTATTTTAGCATGAATGTTTAAATATAAATACTCAATAATTTTTGATTATTTACGGGAATCCCTAAATTTATTTATGGTTGTTACAAAACTATAGGGACTTGTAACACCCCGTGTTTCGAAAGTCAAAGTCAAAGTCAGGATTGAAGTCAAAGGAAGAAAATATTGCTAATTGCGATCTGTCTCTCCTTGCCCAATTCCTGTTTTGACTTCTTTGACTTGTAATTAATCTATTATATTAACGCTTTAGTTGTATTATGTGGAGTATCTATTAATAATCGCATAGTAGTCGCTGTTTATCGCATGATTTATCACTTTACCGCAATCGCAATCGCACTCGCAATTCGAATTACGCATTTTTGTTATTGTTATATGTGTGTGTGTGTGCCTTATGTGTTACTTTTGCATGCTTATATATGTTATGTGTGGAAATAAATCTAAATGCAATCGAACAATCGAATCGCAAACGCTAAACGAATACGAAATAAGGATGATTGTATGTTGATATAGTAGTTGGGATTAAAAGTAATTTGACTAGGAAATTCTCTCGCATCAAAACGCTCGCAATCACAATCGAAACGGCATAACTCGTCGCAACGAACACTCGAACCAAGTGACCGATCGATCAGGTGACCAGCCGTTCGATCGAGCTGCCTCTCGATCGGACAGCTGTTCGACCGGCTGCCACCCGATCGACCAGCTCCTTTCCACTTTGGGTAACCCTATAAATACCCCATGTCACCATCAAACTTTCCACTTTTGCTCTCTGACGTCCGACCAGCGCTCTTGGTCGCTTTTTCCTCCGATTTCTCGCGATTTCGGTAAGATCTCAACCTAAATCTTGTACATCTTTGATCTACACCTGATTCTACACCTTTCTATCTTTTAAATCATAACCTTTAATCGTGAAATCATCAAGATCCAAGGTGTTCTAGGATGCCGTCATCATATGTTCTTGAGAACTTCATATTTTAACCTCAATCCACCAAGAACAACTTAGATCTAACCAATTTTCACATAAACAAACAAAGATCTTTCATAGATCTAAACATATTCACAATGAAAAGGATTGAAAGATGGTTTTCCAACTTTCTTTAAACTCTTTTACACTCAATGCATACAAAACCGATAGAATCGGAGCTTGTGCCGACTAATTGCTCATTCTTGTGGTTGTGTTGGTTCAAGATCCGTATTCTATCCTCGAGATTATCGATTCCGGGTTAACCAAGAACAATCGTCTTGAACCGGAGACTGACTAAACTTGGGTGGCTCCTGTTCAGTCGGGTCACTAGAGCTTAGGATGTGGTTCTGTTGGTTAGCACGATATCAACACATCACGATAAAACGACAAACTATCAACACAACAAAGTGTAAGACGGACGGAACGATCAGGACGGAATGCCGTTCGATCGGACTACCGTCCAATCGGACTGGCATCCGAACGGGGTTGTCACCCGAACGATTTACACCTTGGTCCCACACTAAACCTTTATTTTCAAAACCTCGAAGGATGAACATTGAACTAAGTGCTGACCGATCGGATTACCGTCCGAATGGACTACCACTCAACCATGTAATGGTCAGACTTTAACACTTAAACAATTTTCAACATGTTCAATGCACAATGGATGCCACCCGATCGAACGACCGTCCGATCGAGTGACAACCTGCTGTGAACTTGTTCTCGCTGAAGTGCCCAACCTATCGGATTGTCGCCCGATCAAACGGCCGTTCGATCGATCGACCTGAAAGGTAGAGATACTTCTATGTTTTCAAAATGCTACAACGAAAACTTCAAAAGTCAAGCCATCATACACAAACACATCCTTCACAAAGGAATAGACAATCCACTCGAAAGGTCACTCGAACGGATGACCATCCGAGCAGACTAGCAACCGAATGACCGGCTGTCCGATCGAACTACCATCCGATCGAACTGCTGTCCTACCCACTTGCACTCTATATCGTTTTATGCGTCGCTTATCGTTATGCTATCATTCTGTTCAGGCTAACCTTACTCTCTAGCGCTCCCTCCAATCCATCAATTGCTGTGAGTATACTCGGTCCCTTTTTGCTTTTCGCACTTTTGGGTGTTACATACGTTACTTATACAAAATCACATCGAACACACTACGCAATACTTTAAACGCTGACCATTATCGCATGTATACGTGACTTAATGAATGCTTGTTTGTTATGTTTACACATGGAATGCTGTCTACCTGCCTTAGCAACGATAGTACTATTAGTTTGGACTCAGCACCTGTTCACTCAGGGGTTGTTAAGGACAATCACCTACATGGCTCACAGTGGCGAGTATGTATCGCGAATTGCCTTGGGCAGTCAACCCGCAGTCATTGGTATCGATAGGTTCATGTCGATAACTAACATGCCTCATTTTACACTGTGTACGTGCTGGTTATGCGTAACGATTTCAAACTCTATATGCTATTATTAAACTTGTATGCTCACCTTTACACTATGTGTATTGACTTTTACTTTAACGTATGTGACAGGTGCTTAGGATGCTTATTTGCTTACTTTGCTGTGAAATCGAGGCTAGGAAAGACCTAGGTCAACAATAAACAATTGTAGGTAATAAAAATCTGAGTTGTCAGAACAGAACAATTTGACTCGATCTTTCTGTAATAATTGTATTATCACTTATGACATGGTATCGGACGTGTTGCTTTAAATATTTGGTAAATATAGTTGTTATGGAAACTTCTGGACAATCGGTTTCGCTCAGTGCCACGCCCCAATGTTTCCGCCATCGATTGGGGTGTGACAGATTGGTATTAGAGCCATAACTATAGGGAATTAGGCAAGACTCGACCTAGTCCGGGTCGATGTGTTAGAGACCTAGTCTATAGTTAGGAACCAACAGACCGACTCGAGCATGTACAGTAGGGATTATGTGTGAGCTTACTCGCTATTTTCTATTGATCTCGCCTACACTACTCTATCACTGCACTCGAATTTTCAAATATGAACCAGCGATTAAGTCGAGATTAGGTGTGAAAACCGCAAACTCTCGACCAAATTGCTTGTTCAACCCACATTTTTATCTATAAACACGAGAAATTGCGTTGAAACAGGAGTGAAATCCACACTTTGACGCATAATTCTCTTTTATTTTATCAAAACAAGAACGAAGTTGTTAAGCCAGTGGTGAAACCCTAACCTTGACGACTTGTTCTGACTTTTACTTGGTTTTACAAAACTCTCACCAAAGTCTCGACAGACTCCAACGACTTGAAGTCACGATATGACTAAAGGGATGTGTGCTGAACGCCCAATAATCGAGGCAAAAGCGCAGTCCTGAAGGTCAAAGTATGTACAACAAGTCCTTGAGAATAGTCGAATCACTTTGGATAGTCAATGTCTAATAGCCACAGACGATCTATTTCTCGATTTTTGTGTGTTTCGATTCTGAGCCCGCAACTGCTGACTCTGATGATTCGTCGATTTTATGTGTTTATATGTGTGTTTACCTGTTTATGTGTTTAAATTTTGGAGACTTATTCGATTTTTGCTTTCACTTTGATCGACACGCGCGACCCGCACTGCTTATCCACCTCAAAACGCTGATAAATCGCTAAATTGTGGACGACCTTATGCTATGTTATACGCTTATACTATACTATTCGACATGTTAATCGCGATCGCTATACTCGAATGCTCGCGGACTTTGAACGATAGGTTTCTGTATTCTGACTGCTCCCATGTGCTCCTAAGTGAATTACGTGCTTATATGTTTATGTGTTTCTGTGCCTTACGTGCTTATGTGCTTCTGTGCCTATGTGAATCTGTGGTTATGTGCATACATGATTACGTGACTGTATTCCTGAACTTTAGTAGTATTAGACGTGTGAGGCGAGATTCGGCTATGACGTGTCTGAGACCTATGACGATGTCTGTTGCAGACAATGTCAACTAGACCATCATCTGGACCCCGTCACCCACGACTCTCTCGCCAGGAGCAGAGAGACAAACGCCTTGCTGCCATCCTCGCTAAACAAGTGGCAAAGGTTGTGCCTCAGATCGTGAGCGAAATTTATGAGAATGTTAGCAAATCATCTGAGGAGTCCAGAACCGAGGCTCCTAAAGTTGCTCCCAAGACTGCTTTCAGCTTCAAGCAGTTCAAGGCTTGCGGTCCAAAGGAATTCACTGGAGAAGATGGCCCAACGACTATGTTTCAATGGTTCGATTCCGTCGAAGTCACTCTACGCCAGAGTGGATGTCCGGAAAATCTCCGCACTCTAAACGCTACGGGCGTATTCCAGTCCCGTGCATTAGACTGGTGGACGGCCGAGAGAAACAAACACGGAAATGATGCAGCCTATGAGCTAACGTGGGAAGAGCTGAAGGCCATCATGATGAACGAATTCTGCCCTCCCCGTGAACGCCTAAAGCTGGAGGATGAATTCTGGCACATTAAGCAGAAAGAAGGTGACAACGCTGCCCTGACTGCTCGCTTTAAGCAGCTCAGCATCATCTGTCCCGATCAAGTGAAGACGCCCGACATGACGATCAAGAAGTACATCCGAGCTCTACCCGACTGTGTTGCAGATTTTGTGCACGCCGCGAAACCAGCAACTATAGAAGAAACCTACTTTCTTGTCGCTGAAATAAACGACAAGCGAGTAAAAGCTGGTTTTTGGGATAAAAATTCGAAGAACCTGCACCAAGTCACCGCCGCACCAGCCGTCGAAACCACCGCCGCTCAATCATCAAAGTCCTCACGCCGTAAGAAGAAGAACAACAACAGCAGCTCCAGCAACAAGAACTGTGCTGCAACCACCACCACTGCTGCTCCACTTCAAGCCGTACCGGCTCAGAAGCAGTCTCAACACCGATCAGCTCCAACAATCTATGCACCGCCTGCAAAGCGCGCATACACAGGCCCCCACCCTGCCTACCCAACATGCACTTATCATCACCCGGTGGGTCTCGCCTGCCGTTTCTGCGCTCACTGCAATATGTACGGCCACTTCACTGCAAACTGCCATACTGGTCCCCGTCAAGCACCAGCTCAAGCCACTGCTCATAAAGTTCTGCTCCCAGCCCCACAAGGCCAACAAGCGGCTCAGGCCCCCACGATCAACGCCCGAGTCTGCTTCACATGTGGTGATCCCAACCACTTTGCGAACATGTGCCCAAACAGGGTCGTGAAGCAAGAGCCTCAGCAACACCAGCAGCAACAGCCTCAGCAGTAGCAATAAGCCGCACGTGCCAGAACTTTCAACATCAATGTGCGCCAAGCCCAGGCTGACAACAACGTGGTCAATGGTACGTTCCTTGTGAATGGTATTTATGCATCGTGTTTGTTTGATACTGGAGCCGATAATTGCTTTGTGTCGTTTGAATTCGAGTAGCTTCTTAGTCGTAAGTGCTCCCATCTCCCCTCGACGTTCGATGTCGAAGTCACTACCGGAAGAACTGTCGGTGTTAATTCTGTTCTCTGTGATTGTACTCTTGAGCTCAACAATCACATTTTCCTAATCGACCTTATCCCTATGCAACTCGGAAGTTTTGACGTCATAGTAGGCATGGACTTTCTTCGCGAAAACCATGCTGAAGTTGTGTGCTTCGATAAGATGATTCGATTCTCGCTCGCGAATGGTGATTTATTGTGTGTTTATGGCGAAACTACTTCGAAAGGTCTCAAACTCATGTCGTGTGTCCAAGCTAGCAAGTATCTCCGCAAGGAATACAGAGCTTTCTTGGCTAACATTATAGTAGCAGAAAAGGAAAAGAAAGGAAAGACGGGAGTAAACGATGTTCCAGTGGTTTGAGAATTTCCTAACGTTTTTCCTGAGGATCTTCCCGGCCTACCGCCAAGTCGTGATATCGACTTTCGTATCGACCTCATTCCTGGAGCCAACCATGTTGCCAAAGCTCCTTACCGACTCGCACCGTCTGAAATGTATGAACTCTCGAATCAGCTCCAGGCATTACTTGAGAAAGGCTTCATTCGCCCGAGCACCTCTCCTTGGGGCGTGCCAATCCTTTTCGTTTAAAAGAAGGATGGGTCGTTCAGGATGTGCATCGACTATCGTGAATTGAATAAGTTAACTATCAAGAACTACTATCCCCTGCCTCGCATTGATGATTTGTTTGATCAGCTACAAGGTGCTACGTGTTTCTCCAAGATCGATCTACGCTCAGGCTATCACCGGCTACGCATTTAAGAGGAGGATATACCCAAAACCGCGTTTCGCACCCGTTATGGCCATTATGAATTCGTTGTTATGCCTTTTGGTTTAACCAACGCACCCGCGGTTTTCATGGATATGATGAATCGCGTGTGTAAACCATATCTCGACCGTTTCGTCATCGTGTTCATCGACGATGTCTTGATCTATTCCAAATCAAAAGCCGAACACGCGCAATATCTACGTTTGGTTCTCGAGCTACTCCAGGGGAATCGACTCTATGCCAAGTTCTCCAAGTGTGAATTTTGGCTGGAGGAGGTTCAGTTCCTGGGTCACATTGTCAATAGTCAAGGTATTCACGTCGATCCTGTGAAAATTGAAGCATTCAAGAGTTGGATTACACCCAAGAACCCTTCTGAAGTCCGTTCTTTCCTCGGATTGGCGTGCTACTATCGACGGTTTATCGAAGGATTCTCAAAGATCGCTGTGCCGCTTACCGCCCTTACGCATAAAGACAAGCCTTTTGTTTGGGGAACTGAACAAGAGTCTACTTTCCAAACCCTCAAGCACATGCTTTGCAATGTTCCTGTTCTCACTCTACCCGACGGAAACGACGACTTCATTGTCTATTGTGATGCTTCCAACCTTGGTCTTGGTTGTGTCCTTATGCAGCGGGACAAGGTTATAGCTTACGCATCTCGTCAGCTCAAAATCCACGAGAAGAACTATACAACCCACGATCTCGAGCTAGGCACAGTTGTTTTTGCGTTAAAGATTTGGCGACACTACCTGTATGGTACCAAGTGTACGATCTTCACCGATCATAGGAGCCTACAACATATCTTTGATCAGAAAGAACTTAATATGCGTCAACGCCGATGGGTAGAACTTTTCAACGATTACGACTGTGAGATTCGTTATCACCCAGGCAAATCAAATGTCATTGCCGACTCCCTCAGCAGACGAAGCTATCTGCTCAGCATTCGTCATGTCCAAGCCCAATACGATCTCGAGACCCTCATCCGCGAAGCCCAGCATGCCTATTTTAATGAACGCACCTTGAAGAAGGAAAGATCTACCACGATGGAGCTCAGCTTGTGAATAAGTCGAATGGGATATTCCACTTCCTGGACCGAATTTGGATTCCTAAACAGACCAATTTGCGACAGATATTGATGGATGAAGCCCACAAATCCCGGTATTCTATTCATCCCGGAGCCGATAAAATGTATCAGGACCTTTGCTACAAGTACTGGAGGCCGGGCATGAAAAGGGATACTGCTCTCTACGTTGGAAAGTGCCTGACTTGCTCAAAGGTCAAGGCTGAACACCAAAGGCCCTCTGGCTTACTCGAACAACCCCCGATCCCTATGTGGAAGTGGGAGAGCATAGCTATGGACTTCATAACCAAACTCCCGCGCACGCCATCAGGTCATGACAGTATATGGGTTGTTGTTGACCGTTTGACCAAATCAGCTCACTTTTTGCAAATACGAGAAGACTACAAGGTAGAACGATTAGCCCGAATCTACACCAATGAGATCATTTGTCGGCATGGGACGCCTCACGACATCATCTCTGACCGTGATGCTCGGTTTACCTCGTGACTGTGGGAAACGTTTCAAGCGGCTCTCGGTACTACGCTTAACCTAAGTACCGCATTCCACCCTCAAACCGACGGTCAGACTGAAAGAACAATCCGTACTCTTGAAGACATGCTCCGTTCGTGTGTCATAGATTTCGGTGGTAATTGGGATGCATACCTGCCGTTAGTCGAATTATCGTACAACAACAGTTATCATTCCAGCATACAAATGGGACCATTCGAGGCTTTATACGGAAGAAAATGTCGATCGCCAATTGTATGGCATGAGATCGGTCACTCGCAATTAACCGGTCCTGAGCTATTGCAAGAAAAGACTGACAAAGTCCTCCAAATTCGAGACAACTTGTTGAAAGCTCGAAGTCGACAGAAAAGTTACGCCGATAGATGATGCAAGCCCCTTGAATTTGACGTTGGCAACTACGTACTTCTAAAGGTATCACCTTGGAAGGGTGTGGTCAGATTCGGCAAGCAAGGGAAACTAGCGCCTCGATATGTTGAACCTTTTAAGATTCTGGAACGAATCGGAAAAGTCGCCTACAGACTCGAACTTCCAGAGGAACTTAGTAATGTCCACCCGACTTTCCATGTGTCAAACCTCCAAAAGTGCCTAGCTGAGCTTGATTTAATTGTACCTCTCGATGACCTCCAAGTAAACGAAACACTACACTTCGTGGAGAAGCCTGTCGAAATCATGAACGACCAAACCAAGCAGCTCAGACGCTCGCGTATTCCTATTGTGAAAGTCTGATGGGAAGGCAAACGAGGCGCAGAGTTCACTTGGGAACTCGAAGGCGATATGAAGGCGAAGTACCCACAGTTGTTTGTTACGGCTTCGGCCTAATTTCGGGACGAAATTCCCTCAACTAGGGGAGGCTGTAACACCCCGTGTTTCGAAAGTCAAAGTCAAGATTGAAGTCAAAGGAATAAAAGATTTCTAATTGCGACCTGTCTCTCCTTGCACAATTCCTATTTTGACTTCTTTGACTTGTAATTAATCTATTATATTATCGCTTTAGTTGTATTATGTGGAGTATCTATTAATAATCGCATAGTAGTTGCTGTTTATCGCATGATTTATCGCTTTACCGCAATCGCACTCGCAATTCGAATTACGCATTTTGGTTATTGTTATACGTGTGTGTGTGCCTTATGTGTTACTTGTGTATGCTTTTTTATGTTATGTGTGGAAATCAATCGAACTCAATCGCAATCGAATCGCAAACGCTAAACGAATACGAAATAAGGATGATTGTATGTTGATATAGTAGTTGGGATTAAAAGTAATTTGACTAGGAAATTCTCTCGCATCAAAACGCTCGCAATCGCAATCGAAACGGCACAACTCGTCGCACCGAACACTCGAACCAAGGGACCGATCGATCAGGTGACCAGCCGATCGACCAGCTCCTTTCCACTTTGGGTAACCCTATAAATACCCCATGTCACCATCAAACTTTCCACTTTTGCTCTCTGACGTCCGACCAGCGCTCTTGCTCGCTTTTTCCTCCGATTTCTCACGATTCCGGTAAGATCTCAACCTAAATCTTGTACATCTTTGATCTACACTTGATTCTACACCTTTCTATCTTTTAAATCATAACCTTTAACCGTGAAATCATCAAGATCCAAGGTGTTCTAGGATGACGTCATCATGTGTTCTTGAGAACTTCATATTTTGACCTCAATCCACCAAGAACAACTTAGATCTAACCGATTTCCACATAAACAAACAAAGATCTTTCATAGATCTAAACATATTCACAATGAAAATGATTGAAAGATGGTTTTCCAACTTTCTTTAAACTCTTTTACACTCAATGCATACAAAACCGATAGAATCAGAGCTTGTGCCGACTTATTGCTCATTCTTGTGGTTGTGTTGGTTCAAGATCCGTATTCTATCCACGAGATTATCAATTCTGGGTTAACCAAGAACAATCGTCTTGAACCGGTGGACTAACTGAACTTGGGTGGCTCCTGTTCAGTCGGGTCACTAGAGCTTAGGATTGGGTTCTGTTGGTTAGCACGATATCAACACATCACGATAAAACGACAAACTATCAACACAACCAAGTGTAAGACAAACGGAACGATCAGGACGGAATGCCGTTCGATCGGACTGGCTTCCGAACGGGGTTGTCACCCGAACGATTTACACCTTGGTCCCACACTTAACCTTTATTTTCAAAACCTCGAAGGATGAACATTGAACTAAGTGCTGAACGATCGGATTACCTTCCGAACGGACTACCACTCAACCATGTAATGGTCAGACTTCAACACTTAAACAATTTTCAACATGTTCAATGCACAAGGGATGCCACCCGATCGAACGACCGTCCGATCGAGTGACAACCTGCTGTGAACTTGTTCTCGCTGAAGTGCCCAACCTATCGGATTGTCGCCCGATCGAACGGCCGTTCGATCGATCGACCTGAAAGGTAGAGATACTTCTATGTTTTCAAAATGCTACAACGAAAACTTCAAAAGTCAAGCCATCATACACAAACACATCCTTCACAAAGGAATAGACAATCCACTCGAAAGGTCACCCGAACGGATGACCATCTGAGCGGACTAGCAACCGAACGACCGGCTGTCCGATCGGACTACCATCCGATCGAACTGTTGTCCTACCCACTTGCACTCTGTATCGTTTTATGCGTCGCTTATCGTTATGCTATCAATCTGTTCAGGCTAACCCTACTCTCTAGCGCTCCCTTCAATCCATCAATCGCTGTGAGTATACTCGATCCCTTTTTGCATTTCGCACTTTTGGGTGTTACATACGTTACTTATACAAAATCACATCGAACACACTACGCAATACTTTAAACGCTGACCATTATCGCATGTATACGTGACTTAATGAATGCTTGTTTGTTATGTTTACACATGGAATGTTGTCTACCTTCCTTAGCAACGATAGTACTATTAGTTTGGACTCAGCACCTATTCACTCAGGGGTTGTTAAGGACAATTACCTACATGGCTCACAGTGGTGAGTATGTATCGCGAATTGCCTTGGGCAGTCAACCCGCAGTCATTGGTATCGATAGGTTCATGTCGATAACTAACATGCCTCATTTTACACTGTGTACGTGCTGGTTATGCGTAACGATTTCGAACTCTATATGCTATTATTAAACTTGTATGCTCACCTTTACACTATGTGTATTGACTTTTACTTTAACGTATGTGACTGGTGCTTAGGATGCTTATTTGCTTTCTTTGCTGTGAAATCGAGGCTAGGAAAGACCTAGGTTAACAATAAACAATTGTCTGTAATAAAAATCTGAGTTATCGGAACAGAACAATTTGACTAGATCTTTCCGTAATAATTGTATTATCACTTATGACATGGTATGAGACGTGTTGCTTTAAATATTTGGTAAATATAGTTGTTATGGAAACTTCTGGACAATCGGTTTCGCTCAGTGCCACGCCCCGATGTTTCCCCCATCGGTTGGGGTGTGACAGATTGGTATCAGAGCCATAACTATAGGGAATTAGGCAAGACTCGACCTAGTCCGGGTCGATATCTTAGAGACCTAGTCTATAGTTAGGAACCAACAGACCGACTCGAGCATGTCCAGTAGGGATTATGTGTGAGCTTACTCGTTATTTTCTGTTGATCTCGCCTACGCTACTCTATCACTGCACTCGACCAAATTGCTTGTTCAACCCACATTTTTATCTATAAACACGAGAAATTGCGTTGAAACAGGAGTGAAATCCATACTTTGACGCATAATTCTCTTTTATTTTATCAAAACAAGAACGAAGTTGTTAAGCCAGGGGTGAAACCCTAACCTTGACGACTTGTTCTGACTTTTACTTGGTTTTACAAAACTCTCACCAAAGTCTCGACGGACTCCAATGACTTGAAGTACCAACAGTTGTTGATACAGCAAGTGATTCAACTGCTGCAACCACTGAAGTACCAACAGTTGTTGATACAGCAGGTGATTCAACAGCTGTTTGGGTGTAGGTATGATGTTTGGAGCCTTTGGAAGGTGGTTTGGAGACATGCTTTGTGGGTCTGGATGATGTGTGTTTGGGTTGCCTCACTTGTCTAATGGGCTTCTTGTTTTTATCCTTAGGATTTTCATAATCCATTGGTTCAGAAGGACCTTGCACATTCAGCTCCATAAAAGCTCTTTTCTCCTGTTCCCACCTGGCTTCATCCTTTGCCTTTCTATCCCTTTTTACACTTGCTTTTGCTTCAGCAAGTGCATTTGTGGTAACATCAATCTTTTTACTACCATCTGGCAAGGGAATGTCTTTAGTCATTCTTGATTTTTCTGGTTCAATATAAAGACCATCTTTAATTCCCTTCTTCTTCTTCCACTGCTTGATTTTATCCCCCTTTTTGGCATTATCTGGTGGTGGGTTATCAATGAAGAGAACAGTGGGAGGAGCAGTGCCAGTGGTGTTTAGAATGTGGGCTTTTATACCCTTGATGTCAGCTTGGGTATCTTTAAACCTTGACTCCATCATGTTTCTCAGCTTTTGAACATGTATCTCATGCTGCTGATCAGCCAATTGTCTTTGTTGTTGGAGCAGTGGTTGAAATAAGTTCCATAACTCATTTGCAGCAGGTGCAGGTTGTGCAGGTGCTTGAGCTGGAGTAGCAGTGGTTGGGACCTTTTGAGCTGTCAACAACTGTTGCATCATATCTTTTATTTCAGCAACAGATGTATCAAGACTATCAATTCTAGCCGTCAATTCCTGATATTTTAAATCATCACCCAACTTAATGGGATCATCTGATTCCCCACCGGCAGTGGTTGTTTCAATGTGTGATTTAGGGAACGAATTCCAAAAGTCACCCAATGATGCCCCTTGTTCTTGGTACTGGGGTCTTCTTCCTTCAACACTTGATAACCTTTTGATGGTACCTGTGGTCATAACAAACTCACTGGTGGATATCAGAGGTGCTATGGAAGGAATTGCCTTCAAGGGAGTCTGATTGATGAAACAACTGGCCAAATGTAGATCTGTTGATCCAACATTTGTAGTTGCTGCTCCACTTGAACTACTGACTGGAATTTCAGGCAATTCCAGCAGTGTAGCCTCCTCATCTGTTGTTGGTGGGTTAACAGAGATAAAAACACCAAACTCAGTCACTTGTTGATGTATGTTCTCATTGACAGGTGTTTGAGAAGAACTGATTTGTGTCTGGGCAATATCAACTGCATCCAACAAGGGTTTTATGGATGGTGGAATTTGTGAAGTGAGGATAGGAGTGGAAAGAAAATTTGCCCCAGGAAGTGGGCTGTGGATGATAGAATCAAGTGATTCTAGAGCATCATATTATGGTGTCCCGATGTGTACAACATGTTCTTTTTGTGAAGAAGCAGGAGGAGTTTGAGGCATGGGTTGAGATATTTCTACCATCTACTGTGAGGAAGTAGCAGCAGTGGTTTCTTGTGAATTTTGTGCTTTCACTGGCAGTTGCTCTGGTATCTCATGTTCCAGAGTTCCCTTTGATTTTGGTTTGGGGGGCTTTTTGGATGATTTCTTTTTAGGCTTTTTGGTAATGGCAGGTGTGGGTTTCATAGCAGTGGGTGTGCTACTATGATCACCTGGAGCAGTGGGCTCAGCAGCAGATACCTGAGGAGCAGTGGTAACTGCTTAAATCTGCTCAGGCACCTCTGCTTGTGTTTTTGTAGGTTTTAACATTCTTGTGAATGTTTCAGCAGTTAAACTCTTTATTTGAAAAGGAGGACCCTGTATAAGTACACGCGCATTATCTTTTGAATTTTTTTTTATTAAAATAGTAACTCAAAAATCTTGGAAATAATAGAAAAGCCTTTTTCTCAACATTTTTGACCAAATTATCAAAGATTACATGGGAATAATTAAAATTTTCATCTTGAAGTATAGCATAACCCAGATATTGTATCTTCAACGGGATTTCATTGAAGGCAGTGGTTTTGTTAGAAACACACATAAGGAGGGTATGAAATAAAAACCTTGTAGCAGATGGAAAACTGCCCTTTTGTAAAGTATCTATTTTCATCTCTTCTCCATACCCTCTTTCAAGAAAATCTCTTTGGTACTCTGTTTTCGGAAAAGAATTTTTACCTTCAAGATCGTTGAGCTCAAAAACTTCAGATATGGCTTGAGGTGTGATAGAGATTTTTACACCTTTTATTGTGGAGTTGATGGCAACAACCTTTTTGTCCACCTTCTCAAGAGTGGCATTCTTCCAAAATTCTCGTTGAGTATCGATGTAGACGGTTGCATTGCAAGTGAGCAAAGTTTTGTACTTTGTGGATGATAATGTGTCGATGATGGAATCGAAGGTTTTGGTGTCACTGGATTTTTCAAAGATACCCAAGTAATTGTGAGACCATTTGTACGGAATCTCAACCGTGGCTGGCTCCTTTGCTTTAGATTTCCTGGCCTTTTTCACCATGATTGAAAAGAGTTGAAAAGATTTGCTTTAGACGATGAAGGTTATGGGAGAATTTGTTTTGGGGAAAAACTGTTTTGAGAAAGGAATTTTGAATTCGATTCGACAGTGAAAACCCAGTTTGGGGGTTTAGGGCAGGGTTTTTGTAACACCCTAGTTGCTATTTAACGGTTTTACATGTAAATACCAACAATTAGATGTGTAGTTAAGACTAGACATACTATAAAAATATGGATTTATTAAAAAATTTACTAATCATAAGTTATTCGACATAACGTGATCAGATTCGTCGTTTAAAATTTATGACAAGGCAATGTGCGGAAGCATGTATCTTTATCGTGTTCGGTTCTTCGTTGAGCTTGATCGTCTTTCGGCATCCAAAAAGTACCTACATTTCATAAACACGAAATGCTTTAGTCATACAGGGTTTAAAACGTATCTAAACAAATCCGGGAAACAAAACTAATTTAAAAATACATTTTTGTACAGGGTCCACCGTAAATTACGGTGGATACCGTAATTTACGGTAGCCCCTATTTTAAAATACTCCACCGTAAGGCAGGAGATAACTGCCGTAGCGTTTTCGGTTCCCACCGTAACTTACGGTGCCCACCGTAAGTTACGGTGGCCCTGTGTCAGATTCTTCCATTTTGCCGTTTTTGACACGAAAACTTTCATATCTTTCAATCCGTTTGTCCGTTTGACCTACCGTTTCTTCCTACGTGTTTGTAATTTGATTCTCCATCATATGGATTTAAAATCCGACATCCGGCTTAATAAATTTTGAGACTTTTATGCCTTCGGCTTATTACCTTTTTACAAAATTTTGACCCGTTTACGCATTTATCAAACAAACAAATTTATTTGATCATTATTTCACATGAACCACCTCAATTCAATATTTTCTACCATGTTAGGTTCTAATTGCGGGTTTCTTATATATTTTAACCCGTTTTCGCTCGTATGCTTATTTTGACCCATTAAGGGTATTTAAGTACATCTTTAGACTTAAATCATGCTTCTATTGGGTTACATCCTATCCCCATTTTTTTATACGAATTCCAAAGACTCAATTTAAACAAGACGCTTATTTCAAAACAACTTTTTGAAAGTTGTTTGCCCTATTTACCCCTCAAGGGCTTTTTGGTCAATTTTAGCCCTTCATTTACGTGACGAAGGACTTCTACTATTATTTGACCAAAATGTCGCTTTTAGCTATAATTCTAAGCATGCGTACCTGGCTCGGGTCATAAGATTGACCTGTTTGAATACCTTTCGCTATTAATTTCTAGTTAATAGCCATGCGAACCATGTGTTAATTCCTGTGATCACAAACTCAACAAGCGATCATCAAATATTACTGATAATGGTGTTAACAACACCATTTGACCCGTTTAGTCGAAGTGACTAATTATAATTATGAGATGGTATTTAATTACCATTTCATCCCTTTAACCTATTCCGATTAACTCTTTGAATTCATCTTGCTTAAAAGTTGTTTCTTGCTTTGTTTGACCCATTTTGACTTATGTCAAATGATGTCCTTTCAAATCCTTTTTATTTATTCGTTAACTCATGTCCGGATTACCATTCTATCGTTTTTGCCCTTTTTACCATAACTTATGGTTTCTTGACATTCCCACTTATTCCGACGTGCATTATAAGTAATTGGCAGTAAGAATAAAAAGGCGTAAGCTTAACTTACCTCGTATCCGAGCTACGCTTTTCTTTTCCTTCTTGATTCGTTTGACCCGTTTCTTCCCAAGCATCCACCTTGCTCGTTAAGTGTCAAACTATCGTCATCATTCAAAGGTGGTTAGATTAGTCATTAATAATCACGACTTTTCCACCTTACGTATTTTCTATGTCGAAACTACCGTTCGACCTTATTATTTATTAATTCAACTTATCAAAAGTTAACAACTTTTGATCACAATTAAGTCTAGATTAACTTTATGCTTTGAACCCTTATCGGTTCATACTTCGCACAATCTGTCATATTATTCAATTACACGTTTCTTTCAAAATTTCAACATATTAGTGTTCGTTTAGACATTTTAGCAAACACCTTGTGGGCATGATTTTCATACTTTCATAAATCAAGTTTCTCAACTAGTTATTTGCCAAGTTTCAACATCATTCACAAGTCTCTATGTCTAGCATGCATAACAACACCTATACTTATATCACAGCAACAAATTTTCACTTATTTATCATCACTTTTCAAGTGTTCATCATAGTACCATAAAACCCACTTACCACCTACAAAGTCATTAGTTAAATCTCTAGTTTTATGGCACTATTTTACTAAATTCACATCTAGGGTTCGTTCCTAGACTCCTAGACATCACAATTTCACTATAACATTCATATTTCATACAAGAATTTCATTCATGCATGATTATCAAATTTCACAAGTATCATCAAAATATAAATTTCGACATACCTCTTGATTCACGTGATTAGGTGATCGTTATTATGTGTTCAGATCTGAATTCTGGCTTCAATTAGCCTTTCAATTTGAAGGAATAGCTGAACTAGGGTTCTTGGCTCCATGGGAGCCTTCTGGTCGATCTCCACGCACACATACACACTCTGTGTGTGTGTGTGTTGTGTTATGTTTTATTTTAATAATTCCATTTTCAAGTTATCCAACTTTAGTACCTCATGTTTTGGCTAGTTATTAAGTTAGCCACACCCTAATTCCTTCTAACCATATTTCCACTTATTAACTAGGTCTGGCATTCCTAGTTATCTTAGTGGGTTCGGGAAAGTTTATGACAAGGTTTGCTTTAAGTCCCGTTAACTCGGGCATTTTTATATACTTTGTTTTCTCAAAGTATTTATCCTCTTTCCAATTAATATTAAGTTTATTTATTTAAATTCCTGATATTTACCGGGTTAATTTTTACCACTAATGGTATTTTGCCCGTCATTACTATTAACGCGGTTTGATTACCCAACCCGTTTTTGGGGTGTTACAAGTCTACCCCCCTTAAAGAGGTTTCGTCCCTGAAACCTTATTTACGTATTTCACTGGTTTAATAAAACGAACCAGGTTTCGTTTTCAACATACCCATTTCTTTTAGTGTCTTCCAGTTCCTCTCATAATATTTATATTTGTTAAAACGTTGTTTCTCACTAAAATGGTATTTTAGTTTAACGTTTTCTCTTTAACTTATGTCAATTTCGAGGAATTTACGTCCAATGGATTTATTCCCCCTTCCGTTGTCATTTCGGTAATGACTTCGCCCTTTTTGTGACGTTACACAATTCAAATAATTGTGAATTCTTTTGTCATTTAAGTCCGTTTAAATGTTTTAGTGAAATTCCTCACTTTTGTTAATCAGACTCTTCGTGATCTCTTCGCTTTAACCCGTTCGATTAACTTAGCGAAACCCATCACTTTTACGCTAACGTTACTTTTCGTTATTATTTTACGCGGGAAATTGCAACCAGTTTCCTCGCTTTACAATATTGACCCGTAGGTTTCTTCACTTAGCCTCATAGGCTATTTCTTTATATGTTTCACCTTTTTAAGGTGAGACCCAACAATTCGTTTCTTTCTATTTATGACCCAAGGGTCTCCTTGGTCCCGTAGACCTCATCACTACGTTTTATCCCGTAGGTTATGATGATCCCATAGATCATCTTTTATTCACGTCTATATTCAAATGTCTATTTATACATATATAGCTTTAAAGCATCCCTTGCTATGTTTGGAATCATTTGATTTTGCTTTTGAACTTTAGTTGACCTTGACCGTAGTATAAGGTTTCACTTGTTTACTTTTGGACTATCTTTCCGACTTTACGAGTTCTAACGTCATTTACACGTCGGTTTGTCCTACGCTTACCGTTACCCTGTTCATACTTATACTCCTTTACAACCCATTACCCGGGTCCTTCTATCTTATTGTTTTTAGCTTTCCGGTTTCACCGGTGTGCGTTTTCCTATTATATTAAGCGTTATTCCTTAATTGACTCGTTTGACTCATTTTTTGGTGAATTTTTATCACTTATGAATGTCAAACTTCATTCTTTATTTGACCCGTCCAACTTTGAAATGGTTGAACGTAATTACCAAAATTTATGTTTGCGAAAAAATCTTGTCATCTTTTAGTCATGACTCATATTCCGAGTCTTTTGACTTTCTATTTTGCATTCCCGTCTCTCGGTTTACGCATTCACCCACAATCCCATCCGTCCATCGGGTATCTTTACCGTAATCATTATCAAGTAACCATTCTTATATGGTTTTAGACGTCATTTTAATTTATTTGGTCGTCTTAGCGAAATCCATCGCTTTTATTCAATTAAGTCCTTTATTCATTATTTAATTTGTTTGACTTGTCCATGTGAATTTCATCACTTATGGCAGTCAAACCTTTATCCGCATGCCTTAGCATTCTCATTAGTTGGTTTGTGTTTTCATTTACTTCGATCTTTGTCCCTTCTCTCGGGCTCGTCATTTTAACGTAATACGCTTCCGTCGTCCGACTTGCGTTTACGTTTACTATTAAACATCTTATTTATTTGATTCATTTGGGTACCATTTAAGTTAGTCCCATTCACCCCGCCCTTACCACATCGGACGTAAATGTGTCCACTACAAGAAGCTCATGGTATCATATGCCACTACTTACTTGGCCAGAGTAAGCGATCAGCACATGATACACATGACCTTTTTATAGCTTTCACCTCACATCCTATGTAAGTAATGCCTCTATTTATTTCATATCTCTGATTTCATTTAGTAAAACTTTATTTAATTGCAAAACAACAACCATTAGTTTTACTAGTTTTACATTCGAACATATAAAATGTTTTTCTTTTCTATCGAACTATTATATAATCACATTTGTTAATGTGATCGCTACTTTTCTCAATAACATTATATTGAGAGTTTTCCACTTGGATAATTACCCCCCGTCCAAGTTTCCATATGAACTAATCCTATTATTTCTTTGTTATTCATCATCGTGAACAACACATATTTCTATTAAACTTCTCTTAGAAACATCATCCTGAATAGATATCCTATTCAAGTTTATCAGATATATGCAACCGTTATCCCCTACGTGTTTGTTTCATATTACTACTTATGCGATTAAATTTAAAAGCGTGCACCTGGTAATGCTTGCCCTAACGGGCTTCTCTTCCCGTGAACTTTGTTCGCGATCATCACACGATTTAGGTCCTCAATGAGTGTGCTCAGCTTGTCATACCTCGGACCGTTCCACCGTCATATCCACAATTCGTTCAACTCTCGTCATCTTCAAATGCGAGTGTCCTTCAACTAAACATTTACAAAAGTTAGTAATTTCGACACTTATAAACGCCCGTATTGTAATACAAGGCTTTTTACTATACGTGTCAACGCACGTAATTTCATTAACTGTATCAATCATTTTAATTGGGGTAGCGTGTATTACGCGATAACCCTATGTTTTGTTTACAACACTTTAACATGTTAAACAATTAACATACATGTACTTACTGGATTTGCGATCAAGCCTCGAACCGAACACCAATCTTTATCAAGAGCATAAGGTTTAAGTCCAAGCATGGTTTTTCCTCACCATACTTGAATCTCTTAAACCAGGGCTCTGATACCAACTTCTAACACCCTAGTTGCTATTTAACGGTTTTACATGTAAATACCAACAATTAGATGTGTAGTTAAGACTACACATACTATAAAAATATGGATTTATTAAAATTTTTACTAATCATAAGTTATTCGACATAACGTGATCAGATTCGTCGTTTAAAATTTATGACAAGGCAATAAAAAAAAATGTGCGGAAGCATGTATCTTTATCGTGTTCGGTTCTTCTTTGAGCTTGATCGTCTTCCGGCATCCAAAAAGTACCTACATTTCATAAACACGAAATGCTTTAGTCATACGGGGTTTAAAACGTATCTAAACAAACCCGGGAAACAAAACTAATTTAAAAATACATTTTTGTACAGGTTCCACCGTAAATTACGGTGGATACCGTAATTTACGGTAGCCCCTGTTTTAAAATACTCCATCGTAAGGCAGGAGATAACTGCCGTAGCGTTTTCGGTTCCCACCGTAACTTACGGTGCCCACCGTAAGTTACGGTGGCCCCTGTATCAGATTCTTCCATTTTGCCGTTTTTGACACGAAAACTTTCGTATCTTTTAATCCGTTTGTCCGTTTGACCTACCGTTTCTTCCTACGTGTTTGTAATTTGGTTCTCCATCATATGGATTTAAAATCCGACATCCGGCTTAATAAATTTTGAGACTTTTATGCCTTCGGCTTATTACCTTTTTACAAAATTTTGACCCGTTTACGCATTTATCAAACAAACATATTTATTTGATCATTATTTCACATGAACCACCTCAATTCAATATTTTCTACCATGTTAGGTTCTAATTGCGGTTTTCTTATATATTTTAACCCGTTTTCGCTCGTATGCTTATTTTGACCCGTTAAGGGTATTTAAGTACATCTTTAGACTTAAATCATGCTTCTATTAGGTTACATCCTATCCCCATTTTTTTATACGAATTCCAAAGACTCAATTTAAACAAGACGCTTATTTCAAAACAACTTTTTGAAAGTTGTTTGCCCTATTTACCCCTCAAGGGCTTTTTGGTCAATTTTAGCCCTTCATTTATGCGACGAAGGACTTCTACTATTATTTGACCAAAATGTCGCTTTTAGCTATAATTCTAAGCATGCGTACCTGGCTCGGGTCATAAGATTGACCCGTTTGAATACCTTTCGCTATTAATTTCTAGTTAATAGCCATGCGAACCATGTGTTAATTCCTATGATCACAAACTCAACAAGCGATCATCAAATATTACTGATAAATGGTGTTAACAACACCATTTGACCCGTTTAGTCGAAGTGACTAATTATAATTATGAGATGGTATTTAATTACCATTTCATCCCTTTAACCTATTCCGATTTACTCTTTGAATTCATCTTGCTTAAAAGTCGTTTCTTGCTTTGTTTGACCCATTTTGACTTATGTCAAATGATGTCATTTCAAATCCTTTTTATTTATTCGTTAACTCATGTCCGGATTACCATTCTATCGTTTTTGCCCTTTTTACCATAACTTATGGTTTCTTGACATTCCCACTTATTCCGACGTGCATTATAAGTAATTGGTAGTAAGAATAAAAAGGTGTAAGCTTAACTTACCTCGTATCCGAGCTACGCTTTTCTTTTCCTTCTTGATTCGTTTGACCCGTTTCTTCCCAAGCCTCCACCTTGCTCGTTAAGTGTCAAACTATCGTCATCATTCAAAGGTGGTTAGATTAGTCATTAATAATCACAACTTTTCCACCTTACGTATTTTCTATGTCGAAACTACCGTTCGACCTTATTATTTATTAATTCAACTTATCAAAAGTTAACTACTTTTGATCACATGATTTACACAATTAAGTCTAGATTAACTTTATGCTTTGAACTCTTATCGGTTCATACTTCGCACAATTTGTCATATTATTCAATTACACGTTTCTTTCAAAAATTCAACATATTAGTGTTCGTTTAGACATTTTAGCAAACACCTTGTGGGCATGATTTTCATACTTTCATAAATCAAGTTTCTCAACTAGTTATTTGCCAAGTTTCAACATCATTCACAAGTCTCTATGTCTAGCATGCATAACAACACCTATACTTGTATCACAGCAACAAATTTTCACTTATTTATCATCACTTTTCAAGTGTTCATCATAGTACCATAAAACCCACTTACCACCTACAAAGTCATTTGTTAAATCTCTAGTTTTATGGCACTATTTTACTAAATTCACATCTAGGGTTCGTTCCTAGACTCCTAGACATCACAATTTCACTATAACATTCATATTTCATACAAGAATTTCATTCATGCATGATTATCAAATTTCACAAGTATCATCAAAATATAAATTTCGACATACCTCTTGATTCACGTGATTAGGTGATCGTTATTATGTGTTCAGATCTGAATTCGGGCTTCAATTAGCCTTTCAATTTGAAGGAATAGCTGAACTAGGGTTCTTGGCTCCATGGGAGCCTTCTGGTCGATCTCCACGCACGCATACACACTCTGTGTGTGTGTGTGTGTTGTGTTATGTTTTATTTTAATAATTCCATTTTCAAGTTATCCAACTTTAGTCCCTCATGTTTTGGCTAGTTATTAAGTTAGCCACACCCTAATTCCTTCTAACCATATTTCCACTTATTAACTAGGTCTGGCATTCCTAGTTATCTTAGTGGGTTCGGGAAAGTTTATGACAAGGTTTGCTTTAAGTCCCGTTAACTCGGGCATTTTTATATACTTTGTTTTCTCAAAGTATTTATCCTCTTTCCAATTAATATTAAGTTTATTTATTTAAATTCCTGATATTTACCGGGTTAATTTTTACCACTAACGGTATTTTGCCCGTCATTACTATTAACGCGGTTTGATTACCAAACCCGTTTTTGGGGTGTTACAGTTTTATAAAGTGAAAAAGTGAATGCTGACGTGGCAGCGGTTACAAAGATCTGATGGCTAAGAGCTGACCACGTGCCAACCTCTGATGGAAGGATGAATAATGGAGGACAGTTGTTTAGGGAACCACTGATGAAGCAAATATCAGTGGTTGCAACGGTCAAAATGAAGACAATGGGTGATTTTAGCTATCAGTGGATAGCTATATCAGTGGATAAATCTATATTCAGGCACAATTTAACTTCAAAATAAACCAAATCAATTACAATTCTCCAGATGGTCGCTCGAAAAATTAAACTGAAGATATTAAATTAAATGTTTGAAATAATATATGATTAAATAACCACAATAAAAAAAACGACCATAATAAAAAACACAATTCAACCAGACTAACTTTCAAGAAACAAATCAAAACATTCTATTAAAATAAAAATACCACCAATAACTCTTAATAATTGAATACAAACCACTTCACTATAACAACAACTATCACTAAACTTAACAAAACAACTTATAAGGAAAGTAAAAACCTACGCTTCAACTCCATTGACTCATTAAATTGTCTAAATATCTCTAACATCTGTGCCATTAACTGAACATCTTTGTTCCCACTCTCACCATTATTCAAAAGTGCCAGGTCACGAACAACAGTTGGAGGCAATAAACGCAACGTCTCAGTTACATCATCACGAGAGCCAACTCCAGTCTTCAAAGAATGAAAGCATTTCCTTAGATCTTTAGAAAACTCTAACTCAGCTTCCAATTCTTCCATCACTGCTTTATAAAACAGTTCCTTCAAATCTTCTCCTTGATTACTTGATGAAGCCATTGAAAAAAGTTAACTTTTTAATTAGAAATCGGTAAAACTTAAATAACTTGAGATACGATATACATGAAAGGTATGCATATATATATAAAAGGCTTATGGTCACTAACGCGGAACTATTAATAGCAGCAACGGTTACATGATGTAAAAGTTGCTCCGGGAAACGATACAATCATACAAAAAACTGAAGAGACACACGTTTACATAGAGTTATTACTATAAACACACAAACCATTAATTAAACACGGGAAACTTAAACTGGTACACGACTTACTATGCATGAATCAACGAAAATATTAATTACCCTTTAAATTATAACGAAAATCTTACAAACAAAGAAAAACATGCATGTTTAAGGGAAAGGAAAATACACACATAAAATAACTCCAACTCAACAGAGTATCATTACCAAAATATAATAACCATCATCATACATAAAAAAACAACATAACTAATCTTCGCCAAAACTGTCGATTTCAATCGCCTCATCCCACTTCCAATTCTTCAGCGCCTTTACCCTTTGATTAATTCTTCTGAAATTACGAGGCTAGAGAATAATATGTCAGTCACTCATCTAGAATATTAACTAAACACAACTAAACATATAGATATGGAACCAACCTTACTGATCTCATGCTTTATAGAATTGTCAGGACATCCAACCAAAGCACCAAACTCCAAGTCAAAGCCTTTAGATTTGTTCTGAAATTTACAAAACAAAATATAAGCAAACATAATAAGATTCAGCATAAACATCACCAACTATCACTAACAAAATAATTTACATACTTTAACATAAACGATTTACCTTTGCAGCTCCGATTGAAGACATAGTCGAGTCAGGAAGTACTCCAAACAATTCTTCAAACTGAAAAACAATATACTCATTAATAAAATAAACTACCATGTTAATCTAAAACAATGTTATCTTACAGTTATAAAAGAATTATTACATACATCTACAGTTTCATCAGATATCTCACTCAACTTTTGAAAATAATAATCCACAAAAATGTTGTCAGCCACAAACATGGTTAAATAAACACAAAACCATATAAATTAACAACTTACATTTTTTCCCGTAATTGAATCCTCATCATACACAGCATTATCCATCGATCATAACTGAAGCAAAACAAACAAACTAAATAAGAAACTATTTTTGAAACATAACAAACATCATAAACACATAAAATATGTAACCACATTACATTGATATCCTTTATTGAAAACGATGTAATGCAAAGCATACACTGACATATATATACATCTTGTATGCTAACTACCACGTAGAAGTTATCCAAGATGAACCGACAAGGTTGAGGGAGCATACCCACGTAGCGAGAAACATGCAGAAAACACAGCAAAACTTAACTGGCGTTGAAAAAACAAACTGCCAATTTTTTTGGGTTTGAACGGACGAGATTAAATCTTGAAGGTAACCGCTTGAATTATTACGGTCAGGATCTACTTGAACGTGGGTTTGACCGACGGTTGTTTCGCGACGAACAATTTATTAATAATTCAAGTTTTAAATTTCTATCTCTAATAATAACATTAACAAAACTTGTTTGTGTGATATATGTGTCTGTACATAATACACTTACGGTAGTTGCAACTTAAAATTGATTTAACAACTACTTTTTAATGTTTTGCATACATCCATATATAGTTATAGTGGTCTATGCGTATATATGTTATATATATACGTTTCAAATACGAATTTTTAAAGGTTATTGATCAAACCCAAAGGCCAAGAGACCTTATCTCCGCATATATATAAAACAACCTCCAAGTTGACATTTTCCTATTCCTCACACACAATATGAGCACCACAACGGTCACCGGAGATTCAAACACCATTGACACCACCGGAAAACCCGACAATAACGTCACCTACGTCCTCGGGCTAGCCTTCGCCGTCATCATCCTCTTGTTCACTCTCTCGTACGCTTCTTACAAGTGTAGGCGCGACACACGCTCTTCATCACCTCCAGAAGGTGATGATCAACGGTTTAGGACAACAACGGTCTCTAGAGGCGTTGACGACGATGTTCTCAAGACTTTTCCGGAGTTTGTTTACTCTGAGGTGATGATGGCTGGAAAGGGTGACTCTCTTGTGGACGCGAATGGGTCCGGTTGTTCTATTTGTTTGGCGGATTATAAGCCCGCGGATGTTATTCGGTTGTTGCCCGAATGTGGTCACTTGTTTCATCGGAAGTGTATTGACAAATGGTTGAGGGTTCATCCAACTTGTCCCGTGTGTCGTAACTCGCCGTCACCGGTCAAACTAGCGGTTCAACCAAGTTGACTGATCATGTTAATCGACTACAATATGTATATGTACAAGTGAAAGTGAAATAATGTTGTAAGTCTTATAGAGAAGTGACAATTTATATGATGATGACATTGCTTTCTTTTGTTTGAACTTTTTACTAATGATTTACGTCAATTAGACTATTCACTATTATTGACAGATAAATACTAAAAAAAATAAAAATAAAAAATGATTATTTTAGCGGCGATTGGTGATTCTTCGGTAATCTTCTTATAATATTCATTAGTGAACGAGTTGTTGCTAATCCTTTACTCTTTAGCAGTATTAGTTGTTGATGTGTAGATGAAGTGTTTACCCACGTCTGGTTTTCCTAAAGAACTTCACTAACGAATTACCGATGATTTAGTTTTATTTACATATAACTGATTGAAGTTTTTACCCACGTCTAGTTTCCCTATATTAGTTTTGATGCATCGATCATTATAATTCTCTTATAGATAAGTGATGTGTCATCAATATAAATATTCAATTCAAATCTAATATAAAATAAAAGTCCAACTAGTTATATACGCATGTTCCTTGTTGGTTGCATTATTAAACTTTGTTTTGTATTAGTTGAAAAATTATATATAAACATACATATACATACACACAATATAATTATTTATTTATATATGAAAATGATTATGATTAATTAGTGGATAACCTGTATTAATCATCGGCTTTTTTATTGCTACTTGGAAAACTATATTTCAATTGTCAAAATTATGTTTGCTCACCATTGTGATCATGTATTATATATTAAAAATTAAAGGATAAATTACACTTTTCGTCCTTTATGTTTGTATCAGATTGCAATGGATAGCCTTTAACTTCAGTAATTACAGTCACAGTCCTTTATTTGGAAAACTCATTACACCCTACGTCCTTTAGCACTAACAAGGTTAAAATTTTCAGTTAAATTCAGTAATGTGCATTACACATGAGGGTAAATTCGTCTTTTTACTATTAAGGACTATTTGTGAAATAAACATGTTTTGATCTTTAATCTTTTCCTTCATCCTCTCTCTCTCACAACTCTCTCTCTCTCTCTCTCACAACAGTCCATCCAAATCTGCCCCCACACCACCACCACCGCCACTAACCGTGCCACCACCAACAACCGCCAACGCCGTCATCCTGAACTAACCCTACCTCTACAACCGTCCTCCGCCCCTCTTTCCATCTCAACTAACTCCAAACTCATCTCAGACCCTAAACAACAACAATTCAACCTATCGGAACTCGATCGGATCAACCGAATCGGCAGAGGCAGCGGCGACACCGTCTACAAAGTCCTCCACAGGCCGGTTATTCTCCTTAAAAGTCATCTACGGCAACCACGAAGACGCCGTAGGCCATCAGATCTGCCGCGAAATCGAACAACATTTGATTGTTTTCAGGATCAGTAATTTGATTATGAAGTGCTAACTGCTCAGTTGGAGGTACAAGAAGCTGAGATTTGCATCTGATTTGGGGGCTTTATGTGAAGATGAAGGTAGGGATTGCTGCGAAGTTATTGTTGATAGATTTGCATCTGATTTTGGGGGTTTGTAATCGTGTGCGAATCAGATAGATTTCGGACTGTTTCGGTGTGATTTCGACGTATTTAGATTGATTTTCGGTGTATCGTTTGAGATTTTCAGTGAGTTTAGGTGAAATCAGATCGATTTCGTTTGATTTTTGATAAGTTTCGGTGTGATTTTAACAAGTTTCGAACTAATTCAGTTGAATTTCGGTTTGTTTCGATGAGTTTTTGGTTGAAATTTTGATGATTTCGGCACATTTCGGTTAAAGTTTTGATTACTTCGAACTGATTAGTCTGGTTAAAAATAGCTGCAAAGTAAAATCGTTTTCAGAAAATAATTTCAAATCTGAAGTTTTGTTTAAACGTAGAAGTATACACAAAGAGGATGGCATATGGAATCATTTCAGATCTGAAATGAAGAAATAGTTGTTTGTTTATAATAGAAGTTGCAGGTAGTTCTTATTCAAAAATAGGAAGATTGTTCTTATTCAAAAATAGGAAGAAGTGAATGCACCCAAGAGTTTGAAGAGATGATGGGGCGGTTGGGGCAGGGGACTATGGTGAATGAGTGCAAGATGATGATAACAAGGTTTGATGTTAATGGTGATGGTTTTATTTTCAGAGGATTTAGAGAGGGTAGAGGGGGAGAGTGTGACTTGAGAAAGAGATGGAGGGGGTGAGGGTAAATATTAAAGCTTTGTTTTAAATTTTAATTTAATTAAATTGGTAAAAAGACTAAACTACCCTTATGTGATAGGATTTAACTGAAAACATTAACCAAGTTAGTGGTAAAGGACGTAAGATGTAATGAGTTTTCCAAATAAAGGACTGTGACTGTAATTACTGAAGTTAAAGGCTATCCATTGCAATCTGATACAAACATAAAGGACGAAAAGTGTAATTTATCCAAAATTAAAATTATTTAAATATGATACTAGCTTCTAGCTTCTAACTTATAACATATATTATTATTACACTATAAAGAAGATGTTATGAATCATTGCAATAGTGGATGACAACTAGATGCACAATAAAAGCGCACAGTAAAGGAAATAATTCATTCGAATTATTGACACAGTAACTTCAATAATTCGTTCGAATTATTGACACACAGTACAACATAGTTTCTTTCTTCTGTCTATATAAACTTATGTAATATTATAGTTTTTGTGTACCAAGAAATATATATAAGAAATCCTCTGAAAATTCTCTCTACTTATCTTCTATATTATTCAGCTTTTAGGCTAGTTTTATAACACGTTATCAGCACGAGCGCTGTCAACCAAGCAAATCAACAAAAGCAAAGGAGCTATTACCATACTCAATGTAAGAATTTAATATATTTAAATATATACATATATATAGGTTGAAAGCCTAAGGGTGCACCAGTGAGTTGTAAAACCATACACCTTTAGGATGATCTTTTAGATCCCGTTTCTCCTTTATATATATGTATACTTATAATATAGTTCTGTGATAAATTAAAATTAGTACAGGGGACCTATTGCTCTGGAGATATAATAATTATGGGACTACTAACATTTATTTATGTACTTAACTTTTTTGTTTATGCATCTAATATTTATTTATGCAATATAATATTTACTAGCTACAGTGAACTGTTTCAAAACGTATCATGGAAGCCTTAACCAAACGTATGGTGTAAGCGTAAATTTTCTTATCTATATAAGAAACTCACTACTCAAGCTAATCTACACATAAGCTACAACTTCTGATATAATTCAACACATACCCAAAATAACCCGTACCCAAACTTTTCTTAGTTTCAACAAAACCATATATTCAAATGGCAAATCTTCCAGTAGCATATGCTGAATCTTCAAATACAGCAAACATTCATCGATTCCTTCGGTTTACTGATTTACCCAATCGTGAGAGGTATCAAAAACTCAAGAATCTTGAAGTTTTTTCTATTAGCGGTATTGATTGGTATCAAATGGAAATGTTTGATCCAAGTGGTTTACTGGCGAGGTTACTACCACGTAATACGCCCTGGCATCGTTTCTTCGACATCCTAGAACCGTCATACGATGAACTTGTATATGAGTTCTTGTCCACTTTCTATTTTAAATATGATAAAAGTCTTACCGATGAATATATTCATTTTCGACTTTGTGGACAATCTCATAATATGTCATTAACAGAATTCGCAGTTCATCTGGGCATATATACAGATGAAGAAGTTAAACAACCTATTTTTACGGAGGCATCAACCTCTTATTCCTCTGAGGAAATGAGAGAATATTGGCTAGGCCATTCATCGAAAGAGTGGTGTAACAATAATAATTCTATGAAATTCACAGACCCTCGTTATCAATATATGCACCGTGTTTTAGCCAACACTATCACGGGGCGCAAGAATAATCAACATAGGGTTAGTACTACCGACCTTTTCCATCTGCATAGTATTTTTGAGCAAGTTCCTTGTAATATTGTCCACGAGCTTGCTACATATCTTTTAAATCAACAAACAAATCATCTGAGAAGTCTCATGGGAGGGTCTTACATTACAAAAATAGCAAAATCATTAGATATCTTAAGTAATCAGATTATCCAAGGATTATCCCTACCAAAGGCATCTGGGATTGTAAATTTTAACACTGTTAGGCTAACCCCTGTTCATAATTATACACTAAATTAACCATTCCAGTCGGAGGAAGCTCAGGTTATCTTAGAAAGTACCTCAACACAAAATTTACAACAATCATTGTTGCAGCTTCCTCAACCGTCTTTTTATCGATTTGATCTGCAACCACAGCTGCCACCCGTACAAGAACATATTACAACTAACCTTTCTCAACCACTAGCACCAAACATCTTACGAAACATCTCACCCTTAGTTTTCGAGGAAGATTCAACGATGCAACGAACTTTGTTTGATGAAAACATGATATTCCAAGAGCAGTTAGCATCAGAATCATTTTTTCAATCACCATTACCGCAACAGTTTTTCCAATCACTATTAAACGAAGTAGAACAACCACTGCCACCAATTAATATAACAGAACCATGTACGGTACCTCAAATGAATCTACCTTCAGATTCAATAGGAATCGAAGTGGCTAGGTTAAACGGTCAGATTCGAAATTTGCCTAAACAAATAAAACGGCTGACAGAAAGAAATAAATGGTTGGAAGACATGCTAAACCAAATAGCTAATAGTATGCAACTAACTCTACCACCTTCACCACCTTATGATTCTGAGTCTGAATTTGATTCATTATATGATTAATTTCAAATGTAAGTTCGTTCACATCATAATAGACTATCAAATTATTATGATTAAATTGTTTAATACATACATTCTATTTTGTGTTTTTACCTACAAGTAATACATATATGATCATAAATAAGAAGTTTATGAATCATAATCAGTTGGCATGACCGGTTAGACCACACCGAGTAAACTGATAATGTGAAATGTATTGAAGAACTAACAGATCCTTCCAGAAAATTATAAAATGTAATTTTTGTTCTCAAGAAAAGTTAATCAATGAAAGTAGGGTGTGAATCCCTAAGTATTCTGGAATAAGCAAAGGATATACATATCCAACATGATACCATTTAGCGTTTTAAAAATCGATGCATCGTCTAAATGGTTATCAAATCCACAACTTGAAGTTTTTGTGATTAAGGCTTAGCTAATGTGATAGCAAGCATATTATTCCAGATTGATATAATGATTTTGATAATAAATTAATTTCACATAATGATCACTGCAATACAAGTAAAACTTCATGTAGTTTATACATGATTTATTGAGACAATCACTGGATGTGTTTGCTAAGTGTATGATCATGAGAGCAAAGGTTCATGTATCAATTCATATAATGCCAATATATTGTAATATTTTCTCCCCATTATAATTGGGTTTTGGTCAGAAACCAAATATGTCCATTCTAAGATTTTGATTGTGCGATATATATTGAAATTGATCCACCACGACGCACAAATATGGGACCTTAAAAGGTGATTGGGAATATAGCATTTAACGAAAGAGTTATTTATGGTTCAGTTTATTAATATCCATCTAAATGGACCGACTTCCCGACATTATGGGAAGATAAAAGCAGTTGAAAAAGAAATGAGTTGAAATAAATTATCATTGATCCTTAAAACTGAAAATATGAACTACGGGTTCAAAGAACAACTCATTTGGAAAATAAATCTATTACCAGACGTATTTACTTACCAAAATAAAGTGACAAGCTAAGTCATATATATCAACTGCTAATGCTCCAATTATTATAATTTGTGTCCCTAAAGGACAACCATACACTAGTATTAAATCTATGGCATGCCTAAAGCGTGATAGACTAATTGATTCCATGAATAAATATCCTCGAAATTTGGAGCAATTAATAAAGATGGTCAAGTCGAGGTTTAGTATAAAATTCTCTTAAAGAAGACAATATTGACATGATGTTTCTAGAAGAACCTCAGGTACCTGAAAGAAAAAAAAATCAATGTATCATGTCTAAAAGAAATGGAATAAAAAATAAAATTAGTACCGTTACACTTTTATATAACATAGCGCTAGAAATAATGAAACAATGAGGATCAAGATTTTTGAATCTACTCATGAATGAATTCATGTTATTAATTAACCAATTTTGGAAAAAGTGAATAAATCAAAGTTAAAATTCTCTCATTAAATGAAAAGCTTTCAGACCAACCGTTCTTAAGGAAAAGATTTTCTTACATAAATCAAATTGAGTAATACAAAGAAAATTTGGTGGCACAAGAATGTTGCAAAACCATTGATTGATTATGAGGAGACACATTATCTAGTGGTGGATATAATAACTTTCCAATATCTGATTCGTCTGGTAATATATTAAGAGAAAATTGACATGCAGCTTATGAATATTTATATATCATGTGGTACTACAAAATACATAAAAATTCATGAAGAATTTAAATTATCAAAGTCATGTAAGGCGAGATCTCAAGAACATTATAAGATATGAATATGCTTAAATTATTATAAATGCTGAAAAGAAATGGAACTCTCAATGAGTTTCCTAAGGCTGTTGAGTACATGAAAAATTAATGAAATTCGATGGTTATGATAGCTATTGATTAATGTATAAGCATGGTAAACTATGGATTGTATGAATGAAGTAAGTATTCAAGGCATCTTTTGCATATGATATAGAGAACAATGAGGAAATCTACATGATAGAATGAATGTACATTCATAATTGGTAAAATCGAAAAGATGTATTTCAATTAATGTAAATGCATGAAGCAATAATTTCAAAACCTGTAAATACATCTTCTTAAAGTAGTAAAGATTGTATGGACTATAAGACGAATATGGTATAACGAACTTTTTAATAAAGTTAGAAAAGATAAATGCATACGGTATAGTTGGACTATATATTTTTCTTTGGAAAACCGTATGAGGTTTTATAACTATTAAAACATATTAACAAATCAAATATGAAATACAAATTTATGCCTTGATATACAAACTAGCATTTGCATCATTATCCATAAATTATTACACATATAGAGAATGATGGATTATATTGATATATTTTGCTAGTTATACATTACCATCTGTATCATATTACTCGTGTACAAAGAAGAGATAATATAATCGGATGTAATAAATTAACATCTAAGGTATGAAAGATAAAAAAAATTATATTACTAACCTACCAAAACAAGTTTTATTAGCTTTGTAAATGCAGGGAATGTAACAACATATAGTTGTGGATCATATGGTATTTGTTTACACAAAGCACCATGAATCTCATATAAAGACCATATAACATTGATCAACACAAAGGACTATACACATCAAGGAATGAAGTGGCAAAATATTAACTAAAAGATCTACGCAGAAGATACATAATGAAATCAGAAATCAGGGGGAGTATTACAAGTTGCACTCTTATATACCACCAAGATTTTTTTTGGATATACTCGAGATTTTATTAAAGACAATCAAGTCGAGATGATATATGTCCAATCAAGCAACAATTCAACCGATCTTTTCACAAAAAGCACTACCTACAGCAACTTTCAGGAAACACGTTCATGACATTGGCATGCGTCACGTACGGAGAATGTGATGCCTTACAAATTGCAACTTGAGGGGGAGCTATAGACTGCACTCTTTTTCCCTTAGCTAAGGTTTTTTTTCCCACTGGGTTTTTCTTTAGCGAGGTTTTTAATGAGGCAATACTTAATTACCCCAAAGTTTGCAAAGTGTCATCCAAGGGGGAGTGTTATGAATTATTGCAATAGTGGATGACAACTACATGCACAATAAAAGCGCACAGTAAAGAAAATAATTCATTCGAATTATTGACACAGTAACTTCAATAATTCGTTCGAATTATTGACACACAGTACAACATAGTTTCTTTCTTCTGTCTATATAAACTCATGTAATATTATAGTTTTTGTGTACCAAGAAATATATATAAGAAATCCTCTGAAAATTCTCTCTACTTATCTTCTATATTATTCAGCTTTTAGGCTAGTTTTATAACAGAAGCAAAGTTTTTTGTGTATTAGGAGTTATACCTCAACTTTGAGGAGTTTTTTTTTTTTTTAAACTTATTTTTCACTTTTAACCCAAACATTTCATATTTTGTATTTTAACCCCTTTTAATTTTTTTACTTTTAACCTAAAGTTTTCCATCTTTTATAATTTAACACAACACTTTATTATTTACAACTTTGGTCCCCCATACTTTTTATCTTTCGCAAGTTTTTCGTTTTACGTTTCGTTCTAAATTTTGCGAGTTAATATGCCGTAGCGTGCATGTGAGGTTCAACGTTTTTTTACTCTATTTTTTCATATTTGACAGACCCGTCGAACGCGTCCATTTTTTCCCTTTTGAAAAGTTCACCGCAACGGGCGGGTCTTAGATCGACTAAGTTATTATTTTCTACGTTTTACCTTTCTGGTTAATTTCTTCGCATTAACACACTGTAACGGGTGTGCGTGGTTCAACGATTTTAGTCTGCTTTTCGTTCAGTGTAATTTTTACCATTTTATCTATTTTATTTTTACAATGTTGAGAGTCGATGTCGTTGTGGCATGGTGCTACTTGGCACGGTTTTACGAACGTTTTTAACCTATTAACTTTTTTTACTAATATTTTGTTTCGGTTTACCCCTATACTTCCTTTACTTAAAAACTATTTTTTACGTGCATATATTATGTACGGGTATGTATAAATATGATTTGTTCTACATTCCGATGTAAACTTTTTTTATAAACGAGACATGTCAAATATAATACGTTTTCGTTTAAAGAAACCATTTTTATGTACGTTTTGGTATAAATTCAAGTTGTTCTACGTTTCGACGTAAACTTTTTTGAGAAATGATTCAGGTCAAATATAATATTTTTTCATGTTTATTTTATGTATGTTTCGTAAAGTTTGTTTCGAACCGAGTGGAGTCAAATTATGGTTTCTTTTTCTCCCCTTTTTTCGAAAGCTCTAATTAATCCCTTTCGATTATATGTGCATATTTTCCTTCATACCCGTTACGTTTTCTATGTATGAGTTGGGTCACATATAATACGTTATGATTATTCGATATGAATTTGATTTACTTTACGTTTGATCCAATTACAATGCTTATACAGGTTACATTAAGTTCAACTGGATACGTCGAAATGTGTGTTTTCATATGGTTAATGCATCATATAACGTTTGGACTAATCCATTCAATGTTTACAATGTATCCGCGCCGCAACGCTGGCGGGTCTTAACCCAAGTTATACAAAAAAACAATTAATTTTGTAGTTACATAAAAACTAAAATAATATTAGTTAGAAGAATCTATGATTTTTAATCAATGGGATGTAAAACAACTCGGTCAAAAATATGGTCCGTAAGAAGGGTCGACTGTGATGCTAAATTCGATCGTTTTGAGATATTGTTTCAAGTTTTCCCTAACTATTTTTTTCAAGGGGAGATCATTCTATACATTATAGAAATTTTGAGATATAACCTATTGACTTAAACAAATAGTAGTTTCCTATACAAATGATATTTTCGATATATTTTTTTATCACCAAAGTTAAGACACCTAAAAAACTAGTGTAAATGGTTATTATTAAAGTATGGAAGGCTGTAACATAGTGCATGATCTTATGCAATGTGGACCAAAAACTGTAGTATGTAGAAGCATTTCTATATTTGCTTAGTTTTTGTGACCTAATTAATCAAATTCTCTCAGATCACAAGTAATAGGCATTATAAGGGCGTGAAGTGGCTTGATAATGCCCTCAACACCATCTCCTTGGACTTTATAGGGGCATGAAGATGAAGGGACATTTCTAGTATAAAGCCCAATGAGGAAAACAAAATTGGAAAATAATAATGAAATGAGGGCATTAAAGAGCATTAACCATTACACAAATTTTTAAGGGGCATTATGATATTGATGTGACAAAAAATGCCCCATAGAAAGCATTAACCGTTACGCATGGTCTCAATAATTCAGCAATGTGGTCAACTATATTCTTTTCGCAAGTCTAGGTGTGGCATAAATGAGGCTGCTAAAAAATGGGGTTTGAATATTTTTTAAAGTGACTTTTTTTCTAACATCTATGGCATATTCGGTGTAATAAATATCTCAAGGGAAATTTGTTCACAACACAAGTCTTTGTTGAGAAATTGCCATGCATGTGCCATAGCATCTCTCATACTTGAGCCTTGATTAGTAAGAAATAATAAGGTTTACTTGCAATGAACTTTCTTTAATAGTTTAATGCCTACAAGAGCAATGTGTAATGTCAGTAAGACTATAATCTCATGTTTAAACAACTTAAATCCAAAGGTACACATATGGTAGGTTTGGTGTTTCCTAATTGTCTTGTATAGCTTATCAAATCATGTTAATTTCACTTCCAGATTAAAGTATGTCGATAATATGAAATCTTAATTGGACAATTTACATGAAGTTCAACAAGAACGAGTATGAGTATCTTTGTGAAACGTGCATTGAAACATACCAAAGCTTTCCTAATAAAGGTAAGGAATTATCGCAACGTTTTAAGTTAAAACGACACAACACTTTATGAAAGGACGTGTTACTTGGCCGTTAAAACTACTGATAATTATTCGGTTACCATCAGTGGTAACACTAATTGAGTTACTCATGATGATTTCCTTTTGTTAGCAGTAATTGAGTTACTGCTAAATAATTGTTCTTTTAAGCAATAACTTAGTAAATGCTCATGATTGCTTTTGTAGTAACTTAGATATTGGTGAAGGTTGATATGCCAGCAGTAACTTAGAACTGTTGAGTTCCTACTGAGAAGAGTTCCTATTGAGTAGCTGTTGATTAATTTCCACTAATGACCAGTTACTTTACTACTGGTGATTAATTCACACTAATGATCAGTTCCCATTGATGATTAGTTACTACTCTTATTGCTCACTGACTATCCATTCCCATGCAATGTTCTATCAACTATGCAAATCTTAAGCCACTTACAAAGCTTTCAACTATAGAATCAAATTTCATTCATTGCGGGTTCCACTTGCTAAAGGGACAACAAGCCCTCTACCAAGGGCGTGTTGCCCCTTAGAACCCCCATTGTCTAGAGGGGTTCGCCCCTTGAACCCATGAGTTGCATATGTGTCAGAAAATCATAACATGCATAAAAATATGAAATAGCTACATAAGTGTACTTTGAAGTTTAAGGTGTTCATTCAATATGACAACCTTCAATTTTATTCTTGGTAGTCCAACTTTATAAGACAAAATATACTTGTTTGTAATGTAGCACCCATTCTTATCTGTTGATAATCAATAACCAATATAATTAGGATCGAAAACATGTGATAATGAGTACAATACAATCATAATCTTATCGCATGGTATCAAGTCAATTTGAAGTCTGAAAAGGAAATGAACGGACAACCAAACGAATCAATATTTCACAGATGTTAGGAGTTCCAAAAGAAATGATAGTCAACAGGTTTATAAACTATTGAACAAGATAACAAAAATGAAAGGGTGTAAAGATCCGTACTTATGCGATGATCAAGTAAAGTTTATCTTGTCAAACACTTTTGCGTTGAGTCTTATATTGTGTCGATGGGTTCGATGAGAATTTATAAACATTTTATATAAGTCTATCATGTATCATATATAAGGTATAAAGATATGGAGGATTTAATAACTCATTTATTTATTATGCATATTTTTACGTTATTAGTTGTATAAAAATTAAAATTAATATTTTAGCCCATTCCATAGACTGCAGACCAGATTTCTTTGATTCAAAGTATTATAAGTGTTTATCATATTTCTGAACTCCTTACATATTAGTTTAGAAGAGTTCATAATCACTTCATGAACTTCATATTCAATCCAAAAGACTTCCGATTCAATTTAGGTGCTGTTTGTTTTTGCAGACATAAATTGTCTGCAAGCTGATTTCATCTGTTTTCATGTCTGCAACTGAAGATGTGGTCTGAAGCTCTTCAAGCTGAAAATATAAGACTGTTTGTTTTTATAAATTGATACTGTCTGTACAAACTAAACTGAATTCACATTCCAACCCAACATCCACATATATATAAATTAATTTACAACCATATATTATAACAAATTATGAATCACCTTAGCTCAATCCTATATATTAAATCACATAAAACAACAGACTCAATTCCAAATTGAAAATTAAAATTGGAATTATTGAAAATCAAATATGTTTTTTATCAATCAATAATTTACAAAATCATCATTAACCATCTATCTGGTGTAATTAATCCACATAAAACAAACATAGTTAATGATTTTAGAGATCGAAATCCTATAAACTAACATCAAATTAATCATATTCGATCCAATAAAGCACCTGGTATAAAAGAAGTGAGAAGAACCGAACCTTTCTGTGTTTTTCATTAAGCTCCTTACTAGTACATACAATCTAATTACAAACAAATCATGGGACAAACTAACATCAAACAAATCATGAAGGTTGAATGATAGGTGGAGAGAATCAAAGAAGAAACCGTGTGTTTGATGGCAGAGATGTTGAGCTAATCAACCGCGACGGTGATGACGATGATGATGATGTTGAAGGTTGATGGTAGCCGCGACGGTGGTGGTGGCCGACTGAGGCGACGGCCGACTGAGGCGGCGCCGGTGACCTTTACAGCAGTGGTGGTGGTGGTCAAGTTTTGAGGGAGGAGGTTTTTTGTGAAGATGAGAGAGGAGGGTTTTGTGTGAAGATGTTTGAAGAAAGGAAGTTATAGCTTTTTTTTTAAGCTAAAAAAAATCATTTTCAGATCTGTTTAACAAAAAAAAACAAACAGTCTTCAAGGGTAACGTCTGCGCGCCTGCAGACATCAGCTCCCTTGAAGATGTTTGAAGAAAAAACAAACACCCCCTTAAAGACATCAATTTTAGTTTAGAAGACTTTAGAATCACTTCATGAACTTCGGATTCAGTTTAAAGACATCAATTTTTGTTTAGATGACTTTATAATCACTTCATGATCTTCAGACTCGGGTCATAAGACTTCAAATTCAGTTTAAAGACATCAATTATAGTATAGAATACTTCAGATGTAGTTCAGAATACTTTAGATGTAAGTCATAATACTCAAAAGTAGTTCAGAATACTTCAGATGAGTTTAGAAGACATTAGTTGTACTTAAGAAGACTTTGGGGGTGTTTGTTTTTTCAGAAAAACCTCTTCTGACCTCTTATGTCTACGTCGTGCAGACCACGCGCAGAGGTTTAGCTTTGCAGACCGTTTATTTTTTAGAAGACATTTCAATAAAAAATGTCTTCAAACCTCTGCGCGTCCTCTTCCCCACGCAGACATGGTTCAATGTCTTCTCACCTCTTCCAACCCTCTCTCCACCCCTCTCCTCCTAATCTCCTCACCTCCACCAATTAACGGCGCTGCATAACCAAACCTCCGAATCTCACCGGAGGTTGCTCGCTGGTGATGAAGCAGTGCGAGATGACTCCGAGCAGTTGCGGTGGAGTAACATAGGGTTTTGGAGAGACCATTTGCAGTTGCTAACAGTGTAGACTCCATTGATAGTGATTAGATCGATGGAAGAATGAAGAAGAAGGTGAATTTGTTACGACATTTGGCGTGTGTACCTACCACAGTTCCATTTCAATTTCTTTGAAGAACCTACGTCATCTAGAAATATCTTTTCAGCCGTTTGCAAAAGAACCCGTGTTAGACCCGCTGAACAATACATGGCCCGGAGTAATGAAAGAAAATCTTCTGGATATTGAGCTGTGTGGGCAATCAAATTGACATAAAGTTACCTTGGAGTTTGTTCCGAAGGGTGTGTATAAAGAATCTTTTAGCTTTAAAAAATTTGTTGTGAAATACATGTATGGCTTTGCCGGAAAACCACCGGAGAGAGAAGAATGGAGGTTAGGTGGATTTGAGTGGGTGGTTTGTAGATCTGAAATGTTCAAGAGAAAGGGATTTGGAAGAAGAGAAAGGGAAAAAACGTTTGCAGATGTGGAGTAAAGAGGTGAGATAATCAAATACTCTTTTTATTACACTCCACAGACATTTGGTCCACCTCTTCTCGTGTAGACGTTTGCAGATGTGGTCCGCAGACTGCAGACCTTTTGCATCTGAAAAAACAAACACCACCTTTAGCTATACTTCAGAAGATTTCAACTGACTTTAGAAAACATCGGCTATACTACACAAGACTTCATATGCAATTCAGAAGACATCAGATGCATTTAAACTTAACAGAAGTCATTTGAACTCAATTGGAACTTAATAGAAGTCCCCTGAACATAATTGAAACTAGTTTAAAGACTTTAAAATTAGTTCAAACTTATGCAACAATTAAGTAGACTTAACTCGAGTTCAGAACTAGCTTCATAGTTGACCAAATAAGTCAAAAGAATGCGTTTAATGATATTTTGAAGTTTCTATATTTAACATTTATTAATGAAGGTTCAATGGCCTTACCATTAAAATCAATACTTCAAAATGCATTTATTATTATTTGCATTATTATCGACATTATATATTAATATTATGATTACTAATATTATTCTTAGTACTACCATTATAATTATTAGTACTACGTAATGGTGAAAATAAGTTTGGAAAATACCTTGGTGGTTGCCGATAAGGTGTTCAGTCTTGTTCTGTATCGTCAGAATCGGGTTTTCTTTGTCGGAGATGAAACAAGTAGAAAATATAGTAGAAACAGAGAGGAATGGGGTATGAAGAAAATGGGATATGGAGAACGGTTAAATTGGGTCTCTTTTTATAGTGGGGAAAAGAGAGTTATACTAGGTGCAACTTGGCAAATGGTTAGTGGTGTGCATATTACTTTTACGAGGATGTCACAAATCTACAAATTAAAATAATATAGATACATATGCAGATACATGGGATTTTGTTCAAGTTGCAAGTTACTCTCTTTTAAATGCATATGTAACAATAATTGTAGACATCAAAATATAATTCCATTTAAAGAAGATTTTTTCAAGTTTAAGTCATTCAACATCCTTTCTATCGCCTTCTTGAGCAACCTTGAACCTCTTACTTTGTCTCCTTGTTTATGAGGTAATGTTTTCGCAAAATTGGCCCACGTAGGATAGATCCCATCAGCTAGATAGTACCCATGTTTGTATTTTATACCATTCACCTGAAATCACTTTAGGTGCTCGACCATGTATAACCATGTCAAATAATGTCGACTGGTAAAGGACAGGAAGGTCGTTGTTTGAACCTACCACAGCAAATAACGCATGCCAGATCGAACCACATATCTTGTTACACAGTTGTGTCAACCATAATCGTCGACATTTCATGATCTCACATTTCATGATCTCCTCTTATGAATTGTCCCTGACATTCAGTTGGTCAACTCATCCAACCCCAATGAGTACAATCTTTATTGCATATCATCCTAGGAAATCCATGTAGGGTTGCATGTGCCTCATAAAGTAGTTTAACATCCTTTGATGTAGGTGCACATAAATACTTTTTTCCATACGATCTAACAATGTCATCATAAAAAAAATTGAAGGCTCTCTCATGAAGTGCGTTCTGACATGCATAAGTATTCATCAAACACATCTAGATATGTAGTATAGGCAAGCTGGCGGATAGCAGATGTGCATTTTTGTATACATGTAAAACCCGATTTCCTCACTTCATCGTATTTAGTTTGAAAATAAGGAAAATGACTCCCCAAGTCATTTGCTATATTCAGGAATAAGGATTTCCGCATCGGAAATCTTCTTCTAAAAAGTTCGTCATTGAAAGTTGCATTTTTAGCAAAATAATCTTCAATTAGCCTTTGCAATTCGTGCTCACGATCTCTATATGTATAAGTTCTTGATGAACACTCTGTATTATGGACCTGCGAACATACGGTTTGATGAAGAGTGGTAACAAGAGTTGTAACGGTACATCGAGAAATCAAACATTTGTCTTCGTTCTCGAAACTAGAAGAACTGGATGAACTTGAAGACGGTTGATCAATGGTGTTTTTTGAATGTGATTGGTTGATAGTTTTGTGGTTTAAAATTTGGTTAGAAATGACACACACACACATACAGGGGAAGATTTTATGCAGAACAATAAATATTGCGACAACACGTAGAACACAATGAACCGCCCATTTTTTCAATTGTAAAAACCTAAAAAGTAAATGAAACTTTTATAAATGTAAGATTTATTGTTTCTCATAATAGAATTCAAAACAAAATATGAAAAATATTCAGTTTTTATATAACCTAACATATGTAGCTTATGTGTAGGTTAAATTACCTGCATATATGTAGACTATATGTGGGTAAAAATATATAGAATTTAAAAATATAAACTTTAAATCCCAACACTTATTTATTTAGAGTTGTTCATTAGGGAACACTAAAAAAGTGGGGAACCGACTCAAACGAACTCTGATTGGACTCATTCCATCGGCGTCGGAACCGACTCGTCGAACCCTAACTAGGATCTCTTAACCCTAAACCTTAAATCCTAATCCCTAAACCCTAAATATATTAAACGGGTTTAGCTTTTAGGGTCTTATATTAGGGTATTGCTTTAGGGTTTAGCTTTAGGGTTTAATTTTAGGGTTAATCAGTATTTAGGGTTTAGCTTTTAGGGTTATAGTTTAGATTTTACGGTTTAACTTAGGTTTTAGCCTTATCACTACTAGAAAACTGGGTATTTGCGACCGCATTTACGGTCGCAAAACAGTCACAATTGCTCTGTTGCGACTGTTTTGTGATCAATCATGCGGTTGGAAAAACACTTGTCGCAATTGCCCTATTGCAACCAAGTTGCGACCGCTACTAAATCTTTCCGATCAGGTTTTGCAACCAAAAGAGCGGTTGCAAATTTTGCGACTGTTTTCATTGGTTTTGTGAGACAATCTAGTTGCGACAGTTTTGCGACCGCTTACCTTTTACAAACCTGCAACCATTTTGCGACCTCTTGTATTTTACAAAGTTCTGACCGTTTTTGCGGTTGCAAAATTGTTATTTATTTTTTTGCAGCCATTTTCTATATTAAACCTGCTAATGATGTTTATAATTTTAGAACCATGCATTTATAGAATTTTCAATATTTTATAAAATATTTCCCTTAAAATTTACAAATTAAAACATTAAAGACCCAAGTTATCCTAACATATTACATATTATGCAACCTGAATCCCAACACGTCTTGTAGACCACCGCTGATGCTCAGCCTCTCGTGCCACCCTTACCCAGACCCTTGTAGTTGATTTCCATCACGTAACACCCAGCAGTATTGGAGGCCGTGTTTGTCCCATTCCCGTTACTATCTCTTGCTGGTCGACAACAGTGATTGTTTATGGATCATCAATGTATTCAAGCTTATCTTGTTTTTCGGCTACGTATCCACTCAGATAATATCAAGCACCTATCAGTTTCCTATGTAATCACAAAACTTAGATTAGATCTGGACCCAATCATGAACTAACATCAATGTATAACATTTATATTACAAAAAATAGGCATTTTTATTAACAAATAAACCCAAAATTACTAGCAAGGTCTCTCATAAAGTTATAAACAGAGTCTATAACCAAGTGAGGTATTATACTTGTATTCCCCACAATTATAAACTACAGACCAATAATTGACTCAAGCATTTTTAAGTGTAATACAAGCCTCAAAGAATATGAATATAGCTTCAAATGCAATATGCCTGTTCAGGGTTGGCTAAACTCTCAAGCCATTTAAAGGCCTTGAACGAACTTTTAAAAGGGGCCCTGTTATCAATAAAGTTTAGATATTACTATTTTAATTTTGAAATTATAATTTTTTTTGTTTTATTTTTGATGTAAATTATTTAAAAATCAGTTTAGTTAAAAAAAATTGCAATGTGTAAAATAGTCAATACATTTATGATCAGTTTAGTAAAGAATATATCTATAAAGAAAGAGTGACAGGGCCAATATGAAGATGAAGCCTAAAATCTTTGTTTTAGAGGCTTTACCCTCAAGCCACCCTATACCTCACAAATCACAACATCATCAGAGCTTGCATTATTATGCAGCTTCTGATGCCATTCTTCCATCATTCCACCCACGCAATCGTTATTTCTCTACAGTTAGAAAATAAGTCAATTGATAATAGCTTCAACTAAAGGGAGATTTATGAAACTTTATCGACCAGAAAATAATTATAAGAAAATTGTGGCACCTGGAGACTAGAATTTCATCACGGATACGCTGCCCAACATCCCCTTCACCTCCACGCCCGACAGTTGACATAATTATTCTCAAAAGTTCACTATGTTGTATAATTCACATATACACTCTGAGAAAATACGTGAGTCTATCTTGAGCTTTGCTTATCTCACTACACATGACAATATCATAAAACCACTCAAGTTGTAGCTTGGGGCAAAAAATGGGCTGGTTATGCAGCGGGTCAAACCAGTCGGGTTGTAAAACTAACATGGTTGAGAAAAAAAATGGGCCCTTTTTCTCCCATCTCAAGAAGGCTTGAATCTCTACAAGTTCTTCAGGAATTACAACATTTGAAACTGGTTTTTCTCGTAAAGGCAGCTTAACATGGAAGTTTTGGGCATTTGAAACTGGTTTTTCTCTTGCAAGTAATTGAGTAGACACCCACATGAAACGGTTCATAACAACTTTTGGAACTAAATGGAATGGGACAGGGCAAGGACATTAATGTAATTTAAATGTAAACTCCAACACATACAGACCTCAAAAAGATAGCCTTACCATTTATTCTTCCTTTCATCTACTATTAGGAACTCTAGAGCTTGAATTGAGGGATCATCCATTTCCACTTTCAGGAACGAATTGGAGCCAGACTAGGAAAAAAATGAGTAGGCATAATTTAGTTAAAGTTAATACCCACACAAACAAGAAATTGTCCTCATCCATTATCTGATTACTGACAATGCTCCAGCAACAAATATAATAGGGGAAGTAATTTCAACACATTTGAGATTACCTCGGCAGTTAATAGAAGTGTGGCAGAATGTGGATGGAAATGCACAGCACGAAGAGAACGTCTAGTCCTCAATATAATAGCAGGTGAAGAAGAAGTCACACCTCTACTGCTGTACTGCCATAAATACAGCTGAAATAAAAAAGCTACAGTCAACATAATGATTTAACTTCATCAAATATCCAGAGCAAAACAACATTAAGAGACATGAGTGCAGTTAAATTGGTATCAAGACCTTATGGCCAGCAGTTACTGCAAGCAGTTCACCTTCAGAATGAAATGCAATGGAAGCAATAGGCTAATCTGTACACAAATAATACAAAGTAAGACAATAAAAAATGCTCACATAAGAGTTTACGTAAGCAAATGTACAAGAGTACTATGATGGATATGAAAGGACTTATGTTAGGCCAGCCTACATCTTAGCACTTTTCTTTATAAAATTATAAATAATTAATGCGCAAAGAATCACAAAGCCTAGCAGTTGCTTTGTAATCCAACACAACCATCAAAAAGTTAAATCTATTGAAAGCACATGTACCATTCACATATATAACATGAATTCAAAAAAATACATGAATGCAGTGAATCATAACTACAAGCGCGAAAAAACTAAACATTAACAAATATAAGTAAGAACCAGGCTAAACTGAGGAAGTATATCCTTGTGCCTTGCCAACTCTTGTGTAAAAAAGTAGCAGGTGCTGCAGATGCAACACATCAACTCATAGAATCATTCACATCGAGTCAGACAAACTAAAGCATGCTATGATACAAAACCTTAAAATATAATAAAATAAAAAGAAAGTCAGTTAACAAGTCTTCAGCAGATAAAATTCAAAAAAATGCAGTACTAACCTTGAACTAACTAACACAGCTAACAAAACTGAAACATACAAACTAAAACATTTAATACTATGAACCAACTAAGCTAGAAAACCCTACAAACTGTTCGTCTCATCTAGATACCTAACAATCGATGCCCTGCCCTGCAAACAGATGCCCTGCCCTGCAAACAACCAAAAGCATATCCAAATCATCATACATCGTCTCAGCTTTCTAGTCAAAATAACAAAGTATGAATGCGGGTAACAGTTCTAGTTTGTATTTCAATTGCCGTTGCCAAAAACACACAAATCCAAATCAATTTTCTCATTTCAAGCCCTAACATCAAATAGGACAATAATAACCGACAAAACCTAACAAACTCATTGTATTCTACTTAACCTAACTGACAGCAATGATAATGTTTAAATCAACGAATAACAAAGTATGAATATCGGTAACAATTTTAGTTTGTATTGCAATTGCCGTTAACAATTAACCGAAATAAACAATAAAACCACCAGAGAAGATTTGAAATAAGGAACTGCGAGTGTTTTTCGTTGACGGCGACGACGAATGTGTGGATTCCGGCCGCCCTGGTGCTGAAATGAGAGAGAAAACCGGTGATTAGGAAGATAAACGAGCGTTTCAAGTCCAAAATCGAACTTTCATCGAACGGTTGCAACGTTTGGTGTCGATTAGGGTTTTGGAGTGATTGAGTAAGGGGAGATTATCGGCAGTCATGGTGTGTGGAGGATGATTCCAGAGATAGTGGAGGGGAAATGAGATATTTTGGGGAGCAAAGTTATGAGATCCCACCTAAATTTTGGGTGTAAAAAGTGATGAAAGAGGGAAAATGAGATATTTTGGGGAGCAAAGTTATTTTATTTTGGGTGCTGACATAAAATAAACTAAGATCCCGCTTAATCTAACCTAATATTGCGATTTGCGACCGCTGTGAAACGATCGCAAACTTAGCAATTGGAAAGCGGTCGCAACTACCACTAGTTTTTTTTACATATTTGTTACCATTCTGTAACCTTACTATATAAATACTTTTTAGTTTTGGAAGAAAGAAAAAGATAATAGGAATATTAGAATAACTAGTTCATAAGAGAACACTACTCTAAATTTTGTATATGTAGATATTCTCGCATTTGCGATCGTTTTAGACGGTCACAACTTTTGCTTTCATATATATTTCTCGTATTTGCCACCGATTTAAACAGCCGGGGCTTTCCTTTTTTCTCGTATTTGCGACCGCTTTAAACGGTTGCAACTTTTGTTTTTTTTTATTTTTTGCGTATTTGCGACCGTTTTCCGACCATTATTCAACTTATTTGCGACTGGAAAATTGCAGTCACAAAATTTGCTACCGTTTTACGACCGAATCTGGGTTGGTCGTTAATTTTGCAATTGTTTAGGTTTTGGTCGCAAACCGGTCACTAATTTTGCGACAACCTTATGTTGGTCGCTAATTTTAGTCGCAATTGCCTAGTTTTCTAGTAGTGTATTGTTAAGCTTTAGGGCTTAGGTTTAGAGTTTAGGATTTAGGGTTAAGAGATCTTAGTTAAGGTTCGACGAGACGGTTTCAATGTCGTTGGAATGAGTCAAATTGGAGTTCGTTTAAGTCAGTTCCCCACTTTTTTAGTGCTCCCCATGAACCCTCCCCTATATATATATGTATGGAAAGGGTAAAATGAGAACAAACATGAGTTGTGAGAAGGTTAGGCAAAAAAAGTTTTTTTTTCAAAAATTTTTCCCCAAAATTTTTAAAAATATCAATTGTTTTAGGAAAAAAATGTCGGCTGCGAAAAAATTATCAGTTGTTAAAAAAAACGTTGGCTGCGAAATTTACACCATCATAAATTTTTTTTACGGGTGACACCATTAGTTTTGTAAAACAAATTTACTAAAGTGTAAATGGAGAATAAATTTCATGTCAACAATTCTTTTTATAGATATGTTTGTAGTATGTTCATCTATATTTGTGCAAAAAATATGAGAAAACTCGTACGAAAGGTATGAGTTCTCACGGTTCTTACAACTTAAGGTGGTTCTTAATTGAACCGGATATATATTTACACACACAGGTAAAAGGGTTATTTTTTTTTAATTCAGCCCAATGACTATTTTGGGGGAGGTGCCCACCCCCAACGTTCAAATGGTTCTCAATCATCAGCAAACAACCACCTAACCTTGCCGCACCACCATTTGCCAACTCACATCGCCACACCGCACGGAGTGGTGCACATTGATATGGCGTGAGTTGTCGTATGTCGCTGGAGTGGTTTTATCGCTCTACTTCGTACACCCTAACAAATTAATAAAAAGGCATGCCTTATCCATTTCGTTGTACCAAATTATAAGGTAGTTATACAATGAGTGAATGTCTAATATACTCAAAGATAAAAATATATGATTAAAAACAATAAAATCAAATTAAAGATATTAAAATAATTATAAGGAAGTTATATAATGAGTAATACTCAAATTAAAGATAATAATATGAGATTAAAAACAATAAAATAAAATTAATTAAAGATATTAAACTTTAACAAAGTAAACAAAGTTTATGCTATGAATTCTTTTAAAATTTAACAAAGTAATGATACATTAACATGTTAATCCATAGTATACAAGGTTCGCCCATTGTATTTATATATGTACAATAGACATTAATGCATGTATTTCTAAACTTTGGAATGTAAGTTCCCCTGCCCCTCCTCTCTCCTCACAACGGCACAATGGACGTCGGAGAACCGTCGTACACCGGCGAAATCCACGGTGGTGAACTCTATGTATACGGTCTCGGCTTCTTCTTCGGCTTCTTCTTCCTCATCATCGTCTTCTACATCTCTTACATATGCAAGCGCTACATGTGCTCCCAAAGGCCACCACCACCACCCCCCATATCTTCCCCCACCACCACCATTGACGCCGCCGTCATCAGATTTTCTGGAGGCCTTGATGATGACGTCCTCGTGACGTTCCCGACGTTTGTTTACTCCGAGTTTAGTATGCCTCGAAAGGGAGACGGTTGCTATATATGTTTGGCGGAGTATAAACCGGTGGATACCGTCCGGTTGTTGCCGGAATGTGGTCACTTGTTTCATGTTAGATGTATAGATACGTGGTTGAAGGCTCATCCGACTTGCCCCGTGTGCCGTAAGTCGCTGCTTGTAGCATAGCAGTATCAAAGTGCGAGCAAAAGGTGTTTCACTCGGTGAGTTTAAGGGTTGAAGTTGTATAGCAAACAACAATGTAGATTTTAATATAGTATTAATTGGAGGGTACGAAATTTGGATGGTAAAAAACATTCCTTTGACATGATTCCACAAATATAAGTTGATATTAATATTGGGAAATTCACCGTAATATCCATGTCTAGTTACATAATTAACAAAATACTCTTTTTAACCTTTAAAATTCATGAAATAGCAATTTAACTTTTTTTTTTTTTCAATTTCTAATAATTTCTTTTTTTTTCAATTTTTAATAATTTCAACCAATAACATGTGGACACCCTATGCCGCGAGACAACTTATTACAATATTTGTCGTAACTTTGTCGCAAATTATTATAAGATTTGTCGTGATATAGATGTCACATTTTTGTCGCAAATATGTTGAATGTATAGAGGGGGAGGTTAACGTACAATATTTCTTAATGTACAAACGTACGATATGAAATTACGCACGTTATAAAACTCAAAACACTAATCACGCATGTTGTAAAAACATAATCACGCATGTTATGACTTTTCAACATGCGTGATTATTGTTTTTCAACATACATGATTATGGGTTTTAACATGTGTGATTAGGGTTTTGAGTTTTATAACGTGTGTAATTTCATATCGTACGCTCGTACGTTAAGTTATATTGTGTTTTACACTTTCACAATGTATATAATTAAGATTGGTATGATTATTTTTATTAATGTTACTTTTATTTACTAAAAAAATACGGTTTGTGAAGAAATTGTCGCATTGTTGTAGGAAAGCTATAAAAATGGTGTCGTTGCAAGTTTCATACAAATTTTGAGACGGCATAGTTTTGTCGTAATGTTGTCGCAAATTTTTCAGAACTGGAATTTTACAGTGTTTCTTGACACCACCTCTGTCCGAAATGTCACTATGGCCTATTTCTCACAGTTTTGCAACAAATTACTGTTGGCGCAAATTAGGCTGTTTTCTAGTAGCGTAAAATGAATAATTTGGTGATTTTCCTCACAAATATTTACATAGAAAATAACGAAAGATATTCAAATCCTTGTGTTTAGTCATAAGATTTTAGTATATTTATGATAATATATGAAGGGTTTATATGGTGCAGAGAACTTGTGAAGGGTCCATGTGATTTGTAAGTGGAACATAAACCGAGTAAATATATATGTTTCGATGATTCCAAATAAAAAGTGATGATGATATAGACCAGGGAATGTTCAGAAAAGAGCAACTAAGGTGGGTTTGCATGCCATGTGTGTGTTTATGAGTGTGCTTAATAAACACATGTACGCATATCTCTATGTATATGTTTATGTGTGCATGCAAAATTATTTTGTTTTCTATAATTCGTAGATCCATTATTATTTATACAAATGTTATGTGACATGTTTAGTGTCATCAACATGATAGATTGATTGGGTTGCACTTGAGTAGTCTGGTGGACTACTTAAAAAAAAAAACTGATATTTGAGTCCTCTTGTTTTTAAACTTTTTAGGGTTTATGTACGTCCAATTCTCTAGGATTGTCTGATGTTAATTTTTCCCCCTTTCTCTCAATATTTTGAATTTTTGTTGGAATTGTTACCAACAAAACAACTATCAACGTTCTACAACATCTCGGCAGCATAACCACGACACTGAGAAAATTTGAAGTCGTTCACTCGTCAGTTTGGACTTTGGGCTACTACCTCACTCGTTCAAAACAAAGAGAAGACGAGGTAATCGAAAATATCCTTGTACAATTGTTCACTACATGACATATAATAGTAGTAGTTATTGATGTGTGTTTAGAAGTTTTTTTTCTTTTCACTAAGGCTCTCCCCAAGTGTAATATGTGTGATTACGTATGTGCCATTTAGCATTTAAAGTATGATTGTCTGTAAGAGAAAATGTATAAAAAACGTGTGTTGTAATATTCCCATGTTTAGGATCCCAAAAAAATATTTCTTTGTAACGAAAAGTGTCTTAATTTTAGAATCCGCTTGAGCCTCTAAAAAGCATAAACCGGCCATGTCATGACATGTCTAGATAGACTTAAGTTGAGCTTTAACTCGTATAAGCTATCCTAGGATTCTAAATCAAAAGAATGAGAGGATTAAATAGTTAAAGATAGAGTTCTAATTTTATACTTTCCTAGAAATATCAGTGTTTGTATAACGCGTTGTCATTTTATGATTCAATATACAACTTTTCTACGCTGGCTTCTCTATCCTCATGAGTGTCTATGTATATAGACGTGTTCAATAGAACTTTTTAATGTTAAAGACAATATCTAGTGATCTAATTGTATGATGTGTGTCTTTTACAATAGTGATATGGGTTTATCTGATATAAAAGTGATACGGGTTTAAATTTTTTGTAAGTGCAAAGATTATGTGGTCTTTAGGTGTGTTGTTCAAAAATCTTAAAATATCTTGGATGATATTTTTTGCGCCCTCTGGTTAAATATCTTTCGGATGCACTGTTGACGCTGATGTGCCTTTTGAAAAGATACACTAGAATTTGGTTGATACTCTCCACCCTAAACTTCCACGTCTACGCTTCTTACATTTCCAAGCACTCTACGTCATTACCAACCATCGTATTTGGTACCACCCTTTACGACCAATTATATCAATAGATCAAAGAAAAAATTACACTGTTAGTCCTTGTTGTTTCTGTCAAATTTCAATGTAGGGTACTAATAGTTTTTTGTTGCAAAATCAGATATTAACTTTCTAATTTGTCACAATGTTAAGTACTAAGGCCAAACCTTGTTAACTTTTTTTGTTAAGTCTTAATAAAATGACTAAAATGCCCTTTAATAAATAGAGAGTCTATTTTTAATTAATTATATTTGACTAAAATAATTTAAAGTTTTATTTATATATATATTTATATTTATATTTTTTTATATATTTTTGTTTTATTTATATTTTTTATAAAATTATATGGATTTGAAGTTTATTATTTATAAACTTTGAGTTTATATATAATATTATTTAGATTAAGTTAAAAAGTTTATTTTACTAGCATATTATTATATATAAACTCAAATTTTATAAATAATAAACTTCAAATCCATTTAAATTTATAAAAAAAAATATAAATAAAACAGAAAAATATAAATATAAATAAAACTTTAAATTATTTTAGTCAAATATAACTAATTGAAAAATAGACTCTCTAGATAATAAAGGGCATTTTAGTCATTTTAGTCAAACTTAACAAAAAAAAGTTAACAAGGTTTAGCCTTAGTTGTGACATCCTGTACTTTCAGGTTAACGCCGTTAACCCTTTTTCTGTTAATTACAATTTATAAACGCACAAGTTAGTAGCACACAAACAAAAAGACGGAGTTAATTTGGTTAACTTTGCAAAACGAAGGACCTGAATGTCATTATACAAAGTTATTGTGATAACTTTCTGCCCAAGCTTTGAATTGAGAAACTTGAGGGACCAATTATGCATTTATTATAAGTTGTTTTTTTAAATAATAATAAAATCAAACCCAACCCTAGGCCGGCCCTCCCATTCACGTACGTATTCTCCCTCTCTCTTACTCTAGGCGACTTCAAGAAAACCAAGAACCCTAATCTTGCTTGTTTGATCTTCTTCTCCGTCTCTAGGCTCTTTGCTTGCTTCCGGTAATCACATCTTGGTTGTTATATTGCATTTACATGTGTGTGATTTGAAATCTTGATCTTGCTTTGATTCTTGATGCATGAAAACATGATCTTATACGTGTTAGGGTTTGCTAAAAAAACATGTATTTTGATGTTTATGTAATGATTCTTGATAGTATAGTAACTTGATGATCATGTATGCATGCTAGGGTTTTGATTATGTTTGATGTTGATGATGAAACTTGATGCTAAATTCGTGTATGTGGTGTTGTTGAGGTTTTGATTGCTGAAAATAGGGTTTATAGTGTCATAAACGTGTTTTAATTGAAAGCTGAATTCAAACAGAATCTGATCAGAATTTACAGCCGACTTGTATCGGTTGTAAGAGGGTCCAAACTTACAAAAACGTTCAATTTCTGAACCTATGATGTTCTTCCAGGAAATATCTTTCAAACCCCTCTGGAATTGCATTTTTTCGATGAAAATTGAATGTTTTATGAATTTTTCCGTATTGAAGGTTTAGGCTGCGTTTTCTGTCAGAATTTGCAGCCCATTACGAATATCATAACTCAATATAGGAATTGGTATATGATCTGAAATTTTTACTGTAAGTACTTCCTGGTGATTCCAAAAATCTCCAACTGGAATTTCGTCAATCAGATGAATGAGGAATTTTAAATGAATTTTTTCGTAAGCTGCAGTCAGAAGTGACGAATCTGATTGCAGCTTAGTAAATGAATTTTTGTGAATTATTGGTGAAGAGTTAGACCTTGAAATTTTAACACAAGGCCTACCCCTCCGAGATGTACTTCACATAAAAAAATCATAATTTTTGAAGACTTGTAAATAGGTTAAACGGGTCACCCAAAACAGCCTATTTTCAGTGATTTTTCTATACAGTAATGCATGAACGGATAAGAACCAACTTGCTACTTTTAGTATCCATGCTTGTTTGATAGTTGTATAAATAGCGTATATAATATCGTAGAAAGGTTGTGAACATGGTTATGAAATCATATGATAGACGTGCTATGAGATTGCTTGTTTGTGTGCTAGTTGCTAGACATGTGTAGGACTTTCGTGCAATGTATAAACAAAGTCTAATATACCATAGTGACTATTATAGGGCGTGGTCGGTCGCTCTAGATTTCATACACTTAACCTAAACTTAACCTAATCTGTCGAGCTAATCTAAGGTGAGTTCACACTTTTCTACAAAGCATGAGATTCCCGGTGGTTTGGGAATGAGTTAAATAAGGATTCCCAATGGTTTGGGAATGGGTTAAATAACAACAATCCCCCTTGGGTGGGATACAACCTGCGTATTCTCCTTGGGTATGATACGTACCTCTGCTCTCCTTGGGAAGAGCGGCAACCTTAAACTTACTAGACCACAACTTTATCATGAAGTCCCTCATTTTTATATCGACTTAATCGCCGGGCCAATGGCGAACGGGTCATTAGTTAAATAGCGCTACTAGGTCTGACAAGCCTCACACCGTGCCGCAGAGGATGGGAGTAGACTAATGTACTTGGGCACTTAGTCAATGATAATAGACATTGACGCAGGGCACTCAAACATTACTCAAGTCAGTAGTCGATATGGTAACGGGTCTAGTAGTTTAAAACAATGGGGTAGCTCCCCATGACATGTTTTCTAAAGAACAAAGTAATTTAACAAAACTTATGTTTTTGAAACAACACTAAACAACTGTGAACTCGCCAGCTTTATGTTGACACCCTACTACATGCTTTGCAGGTTGATAGGTACAGCTATGGACGAGCGTTGCAATCGGCTGGAGTGTGTGGTTCATAAAGCTTTGTGTTACATACATTTATTAAACTTATGGTTTTAAGTTTAAGATGGGTTTACTTTATTTTTCCGTTGCTAACTTAAACTGTAATGTGCACTTTTAAACACTGATCACTAATCGTGTTGATTGTGATGATTTTACAACTTACATAATTGGTTCAACATGATTAGTGATTGGATCCTGGTCAGTCGCACGCCTCGCGGTAAAACCCTGCACGTGGAATTTGAGGGTGTGACATTAGTACTGAACATTGAGACAAGATTTGGCCTTAGTACTCAACATTGTAACAAATTAGAATATTAATACCTGATTTTGAAACAAAGAACTATTAGTACCCGACATTGAAATTTAGCAGAAACCATAAGGACCAATGAGGTAATTTTTTCTAGATCAAATTGTTTTACAATCCTTCATATTCTAGAGTTTAGATAGTCTAAAAAGCCCAATACCGTATTTTTAACGATAAATTTGGATCACTGGCAGGCTATTGACTGTCATCGTGCCATCAGCGGAACCACCCGATCATATCCATCTCCACTAGGCTATAATGTCTATACAACAATAAAAGAGGAAACCCAATATCTGAGAAAAACCTTTGTGGAAATCGAACCCAGAACCTAATGATCCCTAAGCCTTATCTCACACCTAAAATATTCTTAGGATATAATGTCATGGGCCCAATACCATTTTGATGATCCAATATCCTTTTAGATTGCACCTTCTTTAATGTTTCACAACAAAAGATGAAAATACACAAGCTCTAACAAGTAGGTCACCACCAAGAATTATCTATATATTATTAATTAATTATTAATTAATTAAATTATTATTAATTTTATTTTAAAATTAAAAAGAGAATGAAATGAACAGTATATTTAATATATTATAATCATATTATAACTAAGTATATTTAATATATTATAATTATAATTATAACATAATTAAAAATTCGATACAGTTTTTTATAGTTCATTATTTTAATATTATAATAATTGTTATTTTCTTTACTTTTTAAGTTTGATAAGTTTGTTGTTAACCGGTACCGGTACTTGTATCGAAAATACTAGTTCGTTATCGGTACATGAAGGTAAAAAACCAGCACCAGCCTGGTACATAAAACGCCAAAAGTCGGTACCGGATTGAGTTTGATAGTCTTTTAGTTTAAGAAATTTGGTACTGCTACCCAGTACCATTTGCTCATCCCTGATCACGGGTACCGTACGAACAACAACGGTATCGTACAACATTTTTTTTAGTTTCAAGGGTAGGGTTGAGCTCGGTGCCAACCGATACCCCGGTTACGGTATCAGTATATGAAGGTAAAAACTAGTAGCGAACCAGTACCAGGAACGCCAAACGTCAGTACCGAACTGGTACTTAGGACCATTCGGTTCAGGAAATTAGGTACCGGTACCCATTACTATTTGCTCATCTCTGACTACGGGTTTCTACCGAACAACATCATTACCATACAACTTTTTTAGTTGATTCTCTTTCGGTTATTTTTTAGTGTTTTCTTTAATATTTTCTTTTTTCTTGTCAGCGGTTTCGTGTACAACGCGCTCGTAGTGATTTCAAACACATATAAACACAGACTAAGGGGCTGTTTGGCTAAGCTTATTTTAGTGACTTATTTACTTATTTACTTTTTGAAAAGTTAAAAGGTGTTTGGGTTAGCTTATTATGTGAGAGGAATAAGTAAATAAGTCATTCTATTATGACTTATTTACTTTTCAAATAAGCAAATAAGTAAATAAGTCATTCCAATAAGCTTAGCCAAACAGCCCCTAAATAACAAAAGAAGTTCACCGCAACACAGCGACAGTTTCTATAACTAGTATATATTAAAAACATAATGGAATTAACATTAATAAAAATAGAATTGAATGAATGGTATCGGGTACCGGTGTCGGTATTAAATTTGTCAAACCGGGTGTATTTTCGGTACCGGTATTCATCGGTTTTTACCCTCAAATACCGGTGCCGTACTAGTACTGACCGGTACCATACCAGGTATATTCGGTACCGGTACCCACAATAAAAATATAATTGAATGAATGGTATCGGGTACCGGTGTCGGTATTAAATTTACCAAACCGGGTGTATTTTCGGTACGTGTATTCATCGGTTTTTACCCTCAAATACCGGTGCCGTACCAGTACCGACCGGTACCGTACCAGGTATATTCGGTACCGGTACCCACTTTTGGGTATTTTGGTAACGGTATTTTCGGTACCGGTTTGTACCAAGCTCATCAAATCCTGTAGCAACGTAGCAATGCAAGTAATTGTACCGTTTAGATTACATTTCATACACACGGTAAGTAAACTGTATTTCGTTTTAGTGATGTTTTATATACACAACAACTTATTTTACTTTATTTTTTGTCTTTTTCTGTAATTAATGCATTGTAGCATATAAAATTAACTTGGATATTTAGATTATTGATGAGCAATCGTATCAAATCCTGTAATCAAACCGGTATCGTATCGGTACCAAATTTACTATACCAAATCATTTTCGGTACCAATTTGGTACCCAGCTTTTGGCGTTTTCAGAATCGTTACTTTCGGTTCGACACCGGTCTAGCACCATACGTATATTTATTGATTTTTACCTTCAAATACCATACCGTATTGTACCGAGCATTTTCGGTGTCGGTACCTAATTTCGATGATTTTCTGGATCGGTACTTTCGTTGTCGTTATCGGTACCGAGCTCATCCATATTTTAAAGTGTTAGCACCGTAATAACTGAACTGAAAACAACCGAATTTCCAACGTGTAAGACGAGTGGGTCCTATTATTATATATTAAGTTATTTAAAATCGTTTTTTTTAGGACGGGGTGACTATCATTTTCACGACATTTTTATTTATGTTTTGATATTCGGTATCTGCTTGCCGTTACTGACATGCATTTTGCAGTCATTGGGTCCCCGCCGCAACGCGCGGGTGGAAATCAAGTAGTTTTTTTAAATATAGTAACAATTAAGTCTACATTTTATTCATTGTAATACCTTTAATCAACGTAATTTTCTCTAGCAAATAGTAACAATTAAGTCTACATTTTATTCATTGTAATACCTGAAATCAAAGTAATTTTCTCTAGCAAAAATATTAATTCGTGATTTTAAAAACGAAATTACCTATTAATTGTTTATGCGTTTTAAGTGTTTTATTAGTTTAAAAGAATCTATGATAAATTATGAAAACTGAAACAAAAGCATGAAACATTAATCTCACATAAAACTCAGAATCAATCAATCTTTACAACATAAACCTCACCTCTATATATAACAAACTAGAGGTGTAACTAACTAACCACCCTACCAGAAACTAACTAACTCACTGAACCAACTCTATGCTATATATACAATCTAATATGCCCCCTCAAGCTGAATGGGGAGCAACCACGTGAAGCTTGGACCGCAGAGTGTCAAAACGAACCGAAGACAACCCTTTGGTCAAAATGTCTGCAATCTGAAATATAATAGAAACATACCGAACATACAAAACACCTGCCAATACCATGTCACGAATAAAATGTAAGTCAATATCCAAGTGTTTCGTACGCTGATGAAACACCGGGTTAACTGCAAGATATGTAGCTCCAATATTGTCACACCAAAGAGATGGTGGACAAGTCATCGTAATATGTAGCTCATGCAATATAGATGTAATCCAGCGTAACTCAGCAGCGGTATGAGCAAGAGCACGATACTCAGCCTCTGTGCTCGATCTAGCAACCGTATGTTGTTTCTTGGAGCTCCAACTAATGAGGTTGGGCCCAAGAAAAACACAATAACCTGTGGTGGAACGTCGATCATCAGGACATCCAGCCCAATCAGCATCACTATACGCATGTAAATCAACACAAGTAGACCGACGTATACATAATCCATGAGAGATGGTACCCTTAAGATACCGCAAAATCCGCTTGACAGCGACCCAGTGTCGATCAGTAGGTGTCTGAAGAAACTGCGACACCTTACTGACCGCATACGCAATCTCTGGTCGTGTCAACACAAGATACTGTAATGCACCAACAGTGCTCCGATACATAGTAGGATCAGACAAAGGATCACCAGTGTGCCGAGAAAGCTGTCTACCAGAAGAGACAGGTGTAGATAATGGACGACAATCGGCAAGACCCGTACGCTGTAACAAATCAAGTAAGTAGCGCTGTTGTGATAAATGTAAGACATCCTCAGAAAATGTAGCCTGAATACCCAGAAAATATGATAACTGTCCCAAATCCTTGAGCGCAAACTGAGAGTGCAAGCGCCCAATCAAACCAGTAACAAAATCAGATGAGCTACCAGTAATAATGATGTCATCAACATAGATCAAGACATAACAGAGTATCGAATCTCGACTGTAAACAAAGAGAGATACATCTGAAAGACACTGGGTAAAACCATCGGCAAGCAGAGCGGTGGATAGCTTGGAAAACCAAGCTCTAGGAGCCTGCTTTAGGCCATAAAGAGCCTTCTGCAGGCGACAAACATAATGTGATCTAGATGAGTCAACAAAGCCTGGGGGCTGGGTCATATACACAGTCTCAGAAAGATCCCTATGTAAGAACGCATTGTTGACATCAACCTGACGAATAGACCACCCTCGAGAGAAAGCGACTGAAAGAACAAGACGAATAGTAGTAGGTTTGACCACAGGACTAAAAGTCTCAGTGTAGTCAATACCCTCACTCTGATGAAAGCCCTTGGCAACAAGCCGGGCTTTATAACGACTCACTGATCCATCAGGATTATGTTTAATCCTGTAAACCCACTTACAACCAACAATGTTGGCGTCAGTGGGAGCCTGAACCAAACGCCAAGTCTGGTTGGCATGAAGAGCATCAATCTCAGCACGCATCGCATCCCACCAAACAGAATACTGCTGAGCCTGCCGAAATGTGGAAGGCTGAGTGGTAGAAGTAGTAGAGACATGAAAAAGAACATGATCAGGAAACTGACGCGGCTGCTGTGTATGATCACGAGATCGTGTAACCATCGAGTGAGTCGGAACAAGAGTAGTAGTAGTAGGAGGAGGAGGAGGAGGAGGAGGAGGAGAAGGAGGAAAAGAAGGTGAAGTAATATCAGGAGAGGGAATAGCATGAGAAGATGAGGAAGGAATAATAGGAGAAGATGAGGAAGGAATAATAGGAGAGGATGAAGAAGAAAGAGAAGAAACAGAAGTAGAAAGCGAAGGAGGAGGAATGGAGAAAGGAATAGAATCTGAAGAAGCTGTGGGAGTAGTAGAACTCCCCGGAATGTCAAAAATCGACTCATGGAACCGAACATGTCGAGAAGTATACGTACAAGTCGTATGAGGATCATAACAAAGATAACCAAAATGAGATGGGGCATAGCCAACAAAGATACAAGAAGTAGACTTGGGTGAAAGTTTATCCGCTAGAGTATCACCTAGAAACGGATAACACAAACACCCAAAAGTACGAAGAAGAGAGTAATCGGGACGAGATCCAAAAAGAACCTCATAAGGAGATGAGTGATGAAGAACTGGTGATGGTAACCGGTTAATAAGGAAGGCAGCAGTGGCATATGCATCATATCAGAATTTCTTTGGTAATTGAGCATGAAACAATAAAGCTCGAGCTACCTCAGAAAGATGGCGGTTTTTTCCGCTCAGCAACCCCATTTTGTTGGGGAGTATAGGGACATGAAATGCGATAAGCGATGCCAGAATCTGAAAGAAAACGAGCCATAGATCCACGAATGAGCTCAGGAGCACCATCACACTGAAGATGCTTGATGGTGCAGGAGAAAAGGTTCTCAACAAGCGGTTTGAAGTGCCGAAAGCAATCAACCGCTTGAGAACGACAAGTCAAAGGATACATCCATGTAAATCGACTGAAATCATCAATGAAAGTAATGAAATATCTGTATCCATCTCTAGAAATAACAGGCGAGGCACCCCAAATGTCACAATGTATAATATGTAAAGGTGAAGTAGAATGAGATACAACTGATGTAAAAGGCAATCTAGTTGATTTTGAAATACTACAAGCGGTACAATGTGTGTGTTGGGTTTTGTTTGTCAGATGTAAAAACGAACATCTAGACAAAACATCATCAGACGGATGACCCAACCGAGAATGCCAAGTCTCACAAGAAACAGAAGTGAAAGCAGCAAGTGAATATAGCTGATGTGGACTACCACGTGTGTGATGGAGGAGCTGTCCATCAAGAGTCTGAATGGACAGACCTAGATGTGAAAAAATAACAGCTATAGGATGATCAATCACTAACTGCGTAACCGATAAAAGGCTCTTGGCTAAGCCAGGAACCACAAGAACATGTCTAAGAGTGAGAGTACGATCAGATAAATGAAGCAAGGCAGTGCCAATGTGAGAAATAGTAAGAGCCATACCATTGCCTACAACGACTCGCTCAGAGGCGGTGTGAGGAGCAGCATCAAATACAATAGAAAAATCAGCAGTCATATGCGCAGTGGCACCGGAATCGGGTATCCAAGAATCAACACGCTCATATGTACCCGATAAATCAGCCATCAATCCAAAATGAGGAGAAATCTCGTGACTGATCGGGCCCAAAACAGACGATCGAGTTTCATTATGTGAATCGGTAGAAATTGGCCATATAAATCCTTGTGAAAAATCAACTGAATTTGTAGAAATGGTAGAGTTTGGGCCTGGGCCCAATATCGATGTCTGATCAGTTATCCCAATAGATTCACATTGAGGCATGTTTTCACCATGTTCAGAAGAAACCCTAGCTTTATGATTCAACTCCATTACATCATTCGAAACTCTAGTTTCACAATCATCGTGCACAATTACATCATCCGAAACCCTAATTTCACGAACATCGTCATCCGAAACCCTAATTTCACCACATTCCTTGCTGACAAACCCTAATTTCACCGATTCAACACTCACAACACGATCTATCACCTTCAATTTCACCGAATCATGAACAGCAAACAGATCAGAGAGAGTATTACGAGCCCTAACCTTAACATCACACGAGTTTCTCTGTAAATCCACAGCAAAATCACTCACATCCTTACACCTCTCACCGGAAACAGATTTAAAGATTGACGGAAAGATTTGAAGTTTAATCCACATAATACTTTGTTGATTCGATAGTTATTGAAACAGATTTGAAGATTGATGAAGAACAACAGAATGAACAAATCGAAAAGAAAGAATAAGAATGGAAGAATCAGAATGAAGAAACGAGATTTAGAAAGAAATCAGAATGAATCAGAATGAAGCAGATCGGAAATAATGGAGAATGGCCGGAATTTTCGCCGGAGATGTAACAGTCTGCCGGAATCAAGCCATCAGGATCAAGAGCATATGCTCTGATACCATGAAACAAAAGCATGAAACAGTAATCTCACATAGAACTCAGAATCAATCAATCTTTACAACATAAACCTCACCTCTATATATAACAAAGTAGAGGTGTAACTAACTAACCACCCTACCATAAACTAACTAACTCACTGAACCAACTCTATGCTATATATACAATCTAATAAAAACAATTAGACAAAGAACTAAGAAGACCATTATATATGTTTTATGAATAATTGGACCTTCTTAAGGAGAGGTAATTAAACGTTAAGCTCCACTAAAGTATTTTTATTTTTTTTATAAATCTTGAAAACATATATATTATTCTTGAAACACATCGTAAGTCTTCTTTTGAAAGATTAATACGTACTGCGGAAAATAATATAGTTTGATTATAGACCACTTTTATAAAATGGGCAACTTTCACAATCAGTGGCGAAGCTTGAGATTTCCGACCGAGAGGTCGAAAACGTATATACGCAAAAATTTCTATAAAACGTGGGGTCGAAAATTTAATTTAATATATATATGCTTCATAGGTTACTTAGTTTTCAATAGATGTTACAATCATGTAAATTTAATTTAATACAATATATATATGCTTCATAGGGTTCTTCGAAAATGGAACTAATGAGTCTGATAGGCATACAACTGTGTGTATATATTGTAATTTATTAGTGATAATATATAATTTGAGCTATGAAACATGCGATACTGAGCTCAAGACAAATAAACCCTATAACATGCATATTATATTTTTAGGGTAGAACAACAGTACATGCTTATTTCTTTTCTAAGTTTATACGGTTTAATACTATTTTATTATTTTAAAGCAAAATATCAAATTATTTTAATCAATATTATTTAAACATTTATACAATTGCAAAATTTTAAGCTTATTAAGAAAATATAAGAAATCTTATGCTGAAGTTGTAAAAACTATTTCTACAATTTCTTTAAAATAATCATTTATTAGTGTTTATTAAAATTTGTTGGGTCTGTTTATGAATTAAGTATTTTGGGCTTCAGATAATAGCCTTATCAAATAGTTGAACAAAGCCACAAAGGTAAGGCATATGGGCTCATGGGCCTAGGAGGGTGAATGGAGTATCGGACCATGATGGCGGACCCAATTTTTAAGAAAAATGGGAAAACGAATTGGAAGGGCGGAGATAAATAACCGGGCATTATAGTAGGGTTGCAAACAAAACGAACAAATACGAATAAAACGTTCATGTTCGTTTGTTAAAAAATATATGTGTTCACGAACTGTTCATGAACACTTCGCGAACGAGATTTTATGTTCGTGTTCATTTGTTAAGGAAATGAACGTGTTTGTCTTCGTTTGTTTTGGTTTGTTAATTTTAGGCAACGAAGAAAACGAACGGTGATGAATACAAATGAACACAAACTAATGTTCATGAACACAAATGAAAACAAAAAAACTCAAACAAGCATTCATGAACATAAATTATAGAGTTAAATGATATTTTAGTCCCTGTGGTTTGGGCCATTTTGCTAGTTTAGTCCAAAGGTTTGAAACGTTGCCATTTTAGTCCAAATAGTTTCAAGCGTTGCCATTTTAATCCCCTGGGTTAACTCCGTTCATTTTTTCTGTTAGCTAGAAGGATAATTCGATCATTTTATATGGTCGAATTGCCCTTCTAGTTAACAGAATTACATATAAAATGACCGAAATACCCTTCTAGTTAACAGAATAAAGGGATGGAGTTAACCCAGTGGACTAAAATGGCGACGTTTGAAACTATTTGGACTAAAATAGCAACGCTTCAAACCTTTGGACTAAACTGGCAAAATGGTCCAAACCACAGGGACTAAAATGACATTTAACTCTAAATTATAATACACTAACACTTATTAAATATTTTATTTATCGGAAATTTAAAGCATTTAAATAAAAAATAAAAATTAAAAACACCAATGAACTATCAAACATAGTCGACTCGTTCAATAATATGCATGCCTTTAATAGGCTACGCACAAGGGGCGGACCTACTATGTAATAAGGGATAGCTTCCGCTGCCCCTTAACGCTCCGGCGGTATGTAAATTTTGGAAAATTTTGACATTTTTTTCGATTTCGTTACCCCTTTTCTTTGAAATGTTGCCCCTATATGAATTTTCTAGATCCGCCACTGCTACGTACTCAAGGGAATCGAGAATTTACAGGAGCTACTTTTGGATCTATATTGACTATTCTAACTAAATTGATTTTGTAATTTGAATTTATATTTTGAATTACAATTGAATATAATTCCCTCCTAAGGTTGTGTTGACCGGTTGGCTTGAATATCTCTAACATAAACGAATATGTTAGCGAATGTTCACGAACATAAATAAACGAACGCAACATCTGTTCATATTCGTTCATTTAACTAAACGAACAAAATTTCTTGTTCGTGTTCGTGTGTTTAATAAACGAATGAATACAAACGAACTTCTCACTGAACAGGTCACAAACTGTTCACCGAATGTTTGCTTCATTTGCAGCCCTAATTATACCCTACTAAAAAAAACCGAAACTGAGTATTAAAAAACTGGATATTACTAACCCGTCTTGTTCCCGGCAGTACCCGCAGAGATATATAGAGTATATATTTTTAATTAGAACCCGAATGCGAAACCGTACCCGAAATAACCCGAATTCGGTTTTCGTAATGCCTGAAGCTGGGTATTTCCCCTTACCCAAACCGGGTTTTACCTTTAGAGATCGAAGATATCTACTAGAGTTACACATATTAACAATTAACAATAATCTAAAATGTAGAACACTTCTTGGCTTTGTAAGTATAAATATAAACAAGTTAGGAGGTCTCTTAAGCAAAGTGAATGGCGTTTTCTGTTGATTTTAATACTGATTTCAATAACTACCATTATAATATTGTCGTAATAACATGTGATTGAATTTCGGTTTCCGTAATTTTTGTTTGCTATTTTCACGTACACAAAGGAATGTTTAACTTGTTAATATAAAGGGTATGTGTGTTTTTTTTTTTTTATCAAGATTCAAGAATAATTTCATAACCACTTCAAAACGTGGTATAATTAATAAAATTATATTAATCAACAAAAAATGATAATACTAATTATAAAGTCATTTTCAAGTTTATCACGTTTATATCATTTTGTTTACAACTTGCGTTAAGATACGAGAGTTCTTTACGCAAGGAGAAAGAAAATGATACAATTGTCATATTATAAATTGTATTTCATAAAATTAGTAAACATACATGATAGGATTATGATCAAATATAAAGGCTTCTCATTGTAAGAAGGGTACAAATAAAAAAACCCACTACAAAAAAAAAAAAAAAACTAAACATCCATCACCACCCAAAAACCTAAACACCCCCCCCCCCCCCTTTTTTTTTGTTAAGAGGGGGTGTGGGGGTTTTAGGTTTTTGGGTGGTGGTGGGTGTTTAAGATTTTTTTTTTAGGTTTTTGGGGGGTGGGGGTAGGTTTTTTGGTGAGGTATATATATATATATAAAGGGTACTGTACAAATTCCCTTATCGTACATTACGTACGCTACAATCTCAGCCGTCAGATCATCTTCCCGCAATGAAAATCGCATGTTGTTTTTTTTTGTAATAATTTCGCATGTGATAATTTTGATGAAATAGCAGGTGTTTTTTTTGTAACAATTTCGCATGTGGTAATTCAATTTCGCATGTGATAATTTTGATGAAATAGAAGGTTGTTTTTTTTGTAACAATTTCGCATGTGGTGATTCAATTTCGCATGTGATAATTTTGATGAAATAGCAGGTTGTTTTTTTGTAACAATTTCGCATGTGGTAATTCAATTTCACATGCGATTTTCAATGCGGAAGATGATCTGACGGCTGAGATTGTAGCGTACGTAATGTACGATAAGCGCATTTGTACGTTAACCAGCCCCTATATATATATATATATATATATATATATATATATATATATATATATTTTGCGGGAGGGGGGTAGGTTTTTGGGTGCAGGTGAGGGTGGGGGGTTTAGGTTTTTGGGTGGTGGGGTGGGGTGGGATGGGATGGGATGGGTGTTTAGGTTTTGGGTGGTGGTGTAGTGGGTTTAGGTTTTAGATTATTGGACCTTTTTCACTCTATATTTCCTTCTTACACTTCTTACAATTAGGAGTTTTTGTAGAATAACTTAACCCATAGATTTTTTTTGAACGGCAAATTTCTTTTACTTCTGTCGTCTGTGAGACTTGAACCTAAGACCTTTCCACCCAAAGTGTTTAAAGGCATTGCCTTTGCTAATGAACCACCACCCCATTGGTACTTAACCCATATATGATATATAACCGGAAAGTTCGTTCAAAATTTAATCTATAATAATTTAATCACTTGCTATTAACGCGTAATTACAAAAACATGACTCAGAAAATCAAAGCATTTGACTTTCTATTTATAGACCCACCAACCACACGTTTGCATTATCCTCCATACAAGTTTTCATACGTAACAACAAAAGTTGACAACCTCCAGCCACCTTAATCCTTACACACAAAATGACCATCACATCCCCACCGTACACAGCCCCCAGCCCCACCGAGAATCAACCCGAAAGCCACCATCGCTTATACCTAGTCGGACTCTTCTTGGCGGTCTTCTTCCTAATCACCATCACCTATGCTTCTTGCAAGTGCAAGGACTCTCGAATACCACTTCCATCCACCACCATCTATGAAGACGACAACAACAACACCATACCACTCTCTCGGGGTCTTGACGACGACATCGTTGAATCTTTTCCGACGTTTCGTTACTCCAAGATAACGGCTCCTCACAATGTTGACACAGCCATTGATGCCAATAGCTCTAGTTGCTCTATATGTTTGGAGGGTTATGAACCATTAGACGTTGTTCGGATACTTCCTAAATGTGGCCACTTTTTTCATGTCGGGTGTATAGATACGTGGTTGAAGGCTAATCCTACTTGTCCGGTGTGTCGGGTCCTAATCACCCGCTGTGTGGGAACTTTGTCGGTATCAGTTTAAGAGTGCATGGTGATAGGAAAGATGGAGCGGGGCGTGATGACTGAGAGAGAGAATTGGGCTGATGTGACCAGTGGCGAAACTTGAGATTTCCGACCGGGGGTCGAAAACGTATATACCCAAAAAAAAATTATAAAACCGGGGGTAAAAAACGTATATACCAAAAAATTTCTATACGAAAACTAAATACTCTCCGCTACTGAACGAAAAGTTCGGAGCCGCCCCCTCCCGCCCCGACTATGTTGCGCCCCTGGATGTGACGTGGGAATGTGAGATGGGTAGAGGAGAGGGGGAGCGTGAAGGGTTCATCCTAATTTAAGATTAAAGTTGAAGGGTTTATTCGGTTGAAAAGATTATAAATGTAAGATTTTAAATAACTAGTATTTGTTTAGTTTTATAGTTGCCGGTGTTCTTTCTTAAGATTTGAAAAGGGTTAGAACAATATATGTAAAAAACTTTACAAAAGTTGTTCTTTATTAAGATACCAAACATTAGATGTATTTGGAAATGGATACGTGTTAGAATCGAATACCGAGATTAAAAATGATGAATATTGAGTGTTTGAATGGTAAAGAGCATTGACTTTTATATATAGCTAATTTTTATCATCTTTGTGCCTAAAGCCTAGGGGTGTAAATAAGCCTAGAGGCTCGAGAACTACTCGTTATCGGCTCGGTTAAAAGCTCGAACTAGCCGAGCTTTAACGAGCCCGAACCTAAAATAGAGCTTGTTTAGTTATCGAGCCCAAGCCTAATATACATAGCTCGTTTAGGCTCGCGAGCCCAAACAAAATTTTATTATATATATGAGACATAACATAATTTTATTCTTCTAAAGCTACGGGACTTGAAAAATATATGGGGTTACAAATTCTCTCCTAAACCTTAATTTTAACTTTGAAAGTTTCACCTTATTTTATTTGATTCCATTCCTGACTAAAACACGGTACCTAAATTTATTTGATTCCATTTTGATTAAGAACTAGGTTATTTCTTTGCGCTTTGCGGCGGTACGTTATTTCAGGCGTTTAATGGGTATCAGTTTCGGTTCGTTTCAGTACTGGTACGATAATTCATTCGGTATAGAAATCAACATGTATTTATATCGACCGAAAATGAAAAAAAACGATCATTGCTACCAACACCGATATTGTTTGTAAAATATCGATCAATTCAGATTGACACGGTATCGGTAGCGATGATATTCATTTATCGTCGCTGCCAGAGTTGTATAATTAAAAAAATATCAGAAAATAGAAACCATAAAAATGAATACATATACCATTACCAATGTTGTTTGGTACTATTCGATAGCTACTGTGTCATATTATAGAAAGCAAAAACAATAAAAATAAATATCAGTACCGATACAAATGCTGTTCGGTCGGTCTTGGTTTGGTTTGGTATGACAAGACAAAATATCTGTTTTTAATAAAATTTATATCGCAATGTTAGAAAAAAAAAACAATCATAGTTAAGGAGGTAGATTTAAAAAAAAAGTTGATGTACATAAGTTATTAAAAAGCAAATTATATGACGAATAAAATATTATTAACATAAATTTAAACATATATTTATTTAAAAATATTAAATTATTATGGCAACTTTCAAATAATATATATATAAATCAAGTTGTGTGATAGAATAAAATATTATTATAAAATTAAAACAAATAATCTAAAATATCGAATTATTATTCATGGCCAGTTTCAAATAATATGTATAACTAGTGGTTTTACGCCGCGCTATGCGGCGGGAACTCAGGGTTGGTATCAGTTGTGTTCGTTATGGTACTGACACTCACTATATATAGCAACTGAAAGAGAGAAAAAAAAACTCGTGATATGCCCAAAAGGAAATCAACATGTGTTTTACATCCATCGAAAACCATAAAAACGAATACCGGTTCCTATACTACCGGTATCGGTACCGATATTGTTCTGTCGAAATCAGTTCGGTTCGTCACGTATCGATACTCGTATAGTTTACGAAAAAAATACGTTTTCTTTTTAATATTTTTACCGGCACTCGTATAGTTTACGATACAAAAAAAATACATTGTTTTGAATACAAAAAATAAATCAATATTCAAGGTCGGGTTTTTTTTCGTTTTGGTACGATAGCGGCACGATATTCATTTTCAATAAAATTTATATTGTAATGTTGGATAAAAAAATAAACATACTGCAGAGTTGGATTTTAAAAAGATTAACGTACGCAGTTTATTAAAAATATCAAACTAAATGATAAATAATATATTATAAATTTTTTAGATAAAAAATTAAAATTAATATTTTAATATTTTAATCACTATTCATGGTGTCTTCAAATTGTATATATCTATTAATATTAATATATATATATATATTTATTAATTATTATTATTAATTTATTAATATTAATGATAACATGCGATGAACAGTGATCATTTGACTTTGTCTTTTCCTTTTTCTTTTTCTTTTTTGTTATTAATTGATAACATGCGGATGAACACCGATCATTTGACTTTGTCTTTTCCTTTTTCTTTTTTGTTATAACAATTTGAAGGGCTCAATTTCAACAGTTTCATATAACTAATCAAACATCTAATTCATATATATATATATGTATTAATTAATTTCTAACACAATAAGAAACAGTAATGTTTTTTACTTTTTGTTTTAGCCACAAAACTTTTTTAAACTCTTTTTTTTTTTTTTTTTTTTTTTTTTTTACAAAGTAAACTTTAGAGTTTTTTTTTAGTTTTCTAACAACACTTTGATTCTATTATATATTTGCTATAAAAGTTAAACGAGTTTACTTTTTTATTAGTTTTTGTTCTATACTTTTTCGTGGATTTGATTATCGTTTGGCTACTACTTAGCACGATTTTTAGTGGTCACATTTGCTCCCTCAGGTTTTCTGTTCTTTCGTTCAATTACTATTTAGCACGCTGTTTGATAGTCACATTTAGTCCCTCGGTTTTTTTACCCTATCGGCTTTCTAATATGTGTTGGTATAAATTCGAATTCGTCTACTTTTTACATCACATGGTGTTAAAAAATTGTGTTTTTATTTTTCCTTTATTGTAATTAATTAATTTGTTTATAAATCTCAATTGTACTATGTCAATCATATATATCAACAAAAAAAAGTTTTTTTTATGTATATTAATAATATAAACGCTTAACCAATTTAATTTTTATCTAGTTTTGATTTTTTACTAATAACTTGTGATCGTTAACTTTCTAAAAATAATTGAATACACAATTGTGTTAAGTTATTTTCTCAACATTCCAACATAAGTTTTGCTAAAAATGGTGTTGTATTCAAAATATAGTTTTTTTGTATCGTAAGTTGTAGTGAGTGTCGGTACTATGATAAACCGAACCGAACCGATACCGACATTTGTACCAGTATTCATTTTTATGGTCGCTATAAAACACATTTTGATATCCTTTTAGGTATATCCCCACCTTATTTTATAGGTTTTTTCTTTCGATTGCTTCACCGATTGTCAGTATTGCAAAACTGAACTTATACCAACCGAACTTCCGTCTGCGAAGAAATTTTTTTGGTTTATATTATTTGCTTTTAGGAGGTTGCCGGGTATGAAAGAGGAAAATAATATAATAATCTATACTATCTATACTTTCTATAAAATGAGAAATCTGAGTGACATAAGAAAAGCTGATGTGGCAGCCATAAAGGCTGTCCAACAAGGCTTTTCTTATGTCATTATCGCATCATAATCTTTAATATATAAAATCACTTTAATTTTCAAAGGTCTGGCCCACATCTATACTTTCAAAGGTCTGTCCGTAGGTTCTTAGGCAGTGTTTAAACATATGCCCACATACAAAAGGTCAGCTGTTTATAAAAACGCTTCAAAACTCTGCCCATATTCAAAATTTAAAATCCTGGCTCCAAATTCAAAATTCAAACTACATATGAATCTGGCTCCATATAAATAACATATATGAATTTGGCTCCACATTCAAATTTCAATTTATCTCTCTCACTCATATTTGCGATCATATCTCTCTCACTCAAATGCTTAGCTCTCATGATTGAGCCGGTTAATCTTCGATTACAGTTCTTTGTTCGAACATTTGTTGACTCTGTTTACACATTATCCTTTCAATATCATTGTTTCAACATCGTTGTTTCATTGAAGCTTTGTTTCACACATCAACGTTTCACCTCAGCTTTTCTTATGTCACTTGGTTTTCTCTTTTTATAGATAGTATAGATAGATTGTTACAAAATGTAGAATTTGCATATTCAGTCTGTTCATCTGCGATTACAGCTTTTTGTACTTCACATAATTTTTCCAACATCATTGTTGCAACCTCGTTGAGGGTATGTTTTTTTCTATGATTATGAATCTTAAATTTTGAACTGATCTATTCTAATTCACGCTTTATATTTCAGCCTAATCAGAGTTGTTTAAAATTCAAACAATCAGTTGTGGGTTATTTTAGGTTTGTGGATTCTTTTAAACTCTTGATATATGTTGATAATATTTATTTTAAGGTGTTGATATATTTCATCTTTGTTTTTTCTGAGCGAGCAGTGGAAAATTCTTCTGCACTGTGCTTGAAGTCTGAAGTGTAGAAAGTGGAGTACTTCATGAAGCCCGATCTTGAAGTATGAAGTGCAGAAAATGGAGTACTTCATGAAGCGCCGATGTTGTTCCAGGTTTTCTTGTATTTTATTATCACTGATGATCTCGATTTTATATATTAGTTCTTCAATCAGCCTAATCATCAGTCTTTTATAGTGTTTAAAATGCATCTTTATAATAAATGAAGAAGTTAATGGTAATTATGATAGCCTTTTTTTATTTATTTTTGTTCTTTTGGTTTCTTGATATTTAACTTTTTAGTTTTCCTATGAAAACTTATTTTTGAAAGGCTTTGCATTAAATGGCTGCTGTTTTGCATTAAATGTACACGTTTTTGCTTCCTAGATTAGTTTAATGGTGCGGTGAAATTAAGTCTGACCTTTGGGCTGTTAGCTATTTCACTATATAATATGATTGTCAGTTCAGTTGTTTTTCATCACGTTTTACTACCATAATATCCTTCTTTTACATCAGACTTGAAGAAATATACAAGTTAAAAATGCCATCATACTCTTCTGTAGATTCTTATGATTTAAAGTATCGCTTTATCAAGCAAGTTGAGGATCAAGTATATGAGGATAGGGCTACTCTTCAAGAGCTGAAGAGGTGTTTTGATGGACTACATCTTGGTCTGTTTACGAAAGACCAAGTGTCTAGAAACCTGATGGTGATCCCTTCAAGTGCCGTACGTGACCTTTGTGTTATCAGTAATATAGAGTGCGGAGATAGAGACTTGGAGTTCATGGCGAAGCTCACAGATATACATAGAGAAGTTCAGTACTCAATGGAGTTGAAGCTAAATTTTCTTAGTTTTTGCTGTTGGATTATTAAATTTCGTTGACTACTGCTTGAAATCAGTGTCTTTAGATTATTAAATTTCGTTGTTCAGTACTCGATGTAATTATTGATCTATCGTCATTTTGTAGAGCATTTTATTTTTACTAATTTGAGCATCAACAGTTGTTAGAGTTGTTAACTGATATTGTAAAGGTATGTTAAAATTAAAATTTTCCAAAAGAGAAGAACTGTTTGGAATCATCGTCTGTTGATGATTAAAAATTATAATGTCTTCAGAACATCAAAAGTCCATTCTTAAAAAATAGGTATTTGTAAAAAATTTGACAAAAATCTTTAAAAGTTTGTTGAAAACAGCTGTTTTTAAAACATCTGTTTGGCTAAAGATTTATCCACTACTTAAAGGTATTGTCTGTTCTCATAATTTTTGTTTTATGTAACGACTGTTAATTTGCTAATGTTGCCAACATCTGTTATTCCCAACAGCAGTTTCCAAAGAATTGTCAACCATTAACACAACAGAAGTTTGTATTCACAGGGACACCACAATATGATGTCATACCCTCATATGAGATGTCACGACCCCCGACCCACCCTGGACGGAATCGGGAGCCGCGAACAGCCCAGTGGTACCGGTGATTTATTTTAAAAACGTTGCAGCGGAAATTTCATCAGAACCGTGAGTTAGGAAAAATATCAGAGTTTAGAAAACACCGGATTTTATTTATTAAATAGATGGGATAAATCCCTGTTTTACAATGGTAGCTTTAATAAAGATAAATTTAATTACATAAAACAATATTTCTTAATTTGATTTAATTAATAAAATAAGTCACTTCTTGATGCCTTTCAGTGCCGTATCTAACTCTTACTCCAATCTACTGTAATTACCTGAAACGCGTTTTAAAAAGGTTTTGTCAGCAGGAAATACTGAGTGAATCATTCATTTTGCTAAAATGACTCTTTTGTTATAATTCACAGTATTAAGAGAGATTACAATGTTTATTTCAACCAAATACCCACAGTACTTATCATCGACTCGTTTCGGTGACTGTGGTCATATTACTATTGAGTCTGTTCACCCAATAGTAACGAGTATCATTAATTAGGTTCGCCCACCTAAAGTGATAAAACAGTAATACTGTGCACAATACCCCACATACCGGCTGTAATTTGGTGACTACATAAACTTAATCACTGTAATTATAATATTGAAAATAAACATACTTTTGTAAACAGTTTTGATACAAAGAGAATGACTCACATTATAATCATGCAGATTCATACGGCCAAAGTTTAGTCTACAGATAAGCCTTGATAGATTGCAGATTTATACAGGCAGAGCTTAGCTTATTGATTTAGCCTTGTAACTTCGTGCACACGAACTAGGTAGGTAACTTAATACAGCATTTACGATAACTCACGAGATTAAAACCCTCACAACGAATGACAAAGTGCAATCACTTAAACATCCATCGGATTCACAACGAATGACAGAGTATTCCCGAGTTCGGGTGGTACTCAAACATCCTGTCGAAATCACGACTAATGACAAAGGATAGCGCTTAAACATCCGGTCGGATAGTTTAAATCGATCGGACATTGAATCGTAGCAGCGATCGAGTTAATACCCTGTTTGCAGCAGCACCCCGCTATACTAATTAGTGATTCGTGTGTGTTTTGAGAGTATTCGGATGATATCTCCGTGCCTGAATCGAATTTTATCGTCGTTCCAATTGCAGAATTCAAGTCCCAACTCCTGGTATTTATACCCGAATTTGGAACCTCCCGCGTGTCAATGGTCCCTGTCGCGTGTCGCCTGGGATGACAAAGTAGGCTAGGCCTGCTTTGTCACCTGGGTAGCCCTGCTGAGTCGACGGAATCGAGAAATTGAATTTTGACAGCGTTTTGTGAAGATAATCGTTAATAGGGTTTTATCCCCCTTGAGTTTTAGGGGCCCTGATCCTGATTTTGATTATTCTGAAATTTGTAGGGTTTATGTAGAATTACTTGGGTGTCTCAATTAAGGTTTCCTAGTGAACAAAATATAATAATAATAAATAATATTTTTGGTGAGAGTTGTTATGGTTTGGGACATTTTTGAATATAATTATATTACAAAGAAAAAGGGAATAAAATAGTGAGAAAAGAAAATGGGCTCACTTTGTAACTTTAGGGTTCAAATAGAAAACCTCCTGGCATAAATTTTGGGTATAACTTTTGGGCTAATATATAATGCACTTGTGTTAAATATAGTACCCCTCATTCAACCTTGTCCCTATGTCACGAGACAGAACCCCAACAACTTAGTCGGGCAGAGCCCTGACATATGTTATGAGGCTCAGATCAATCGGAAAGGGTAGCGGTGATCGGGAGTTAAAACACTTAAAACGGGGCAGAGCTTTGTAGTATTTAGAGTAAAATACTGAAAGAAAATATGGTCTAAAAAGTTTAACAGAGACATGGCGATAGAGAAGAATAACTGAGTAGTTTTGGATGCTTGTACTTCTACCCCTATTTATATAAATTCCAGACTTGAAGGCTACGCATCATAGGGACACTTGCCTTTATTTAAAAAGCCAATACTATATGATTCATGCATTTGTTTAGAAAATTGAATCCATACTTGACACGTACACTTTCCACCATAATGTCATGGCAAAGTTAGATTTTTATTATTTTATTTATTTTAAATTTCGATTTCTTTTTGAGATTAACTTACGTATACAATAACAATAATTTTTGTAAATTAAGTTTATTATTATTTTATTAATTTATATATTATAATTAATTTAACTGCTTCATTTATTTGGCGCGTATAACTTATAAAATATAATGTTCTAGAAAATAATAAATATGTTATTAGAACGAGAATATTTATATCTATATTTGGGTCTAAGTTTCATTAAAAATAGAGTAGGTTCAAAATACAATATATTTTTATAATTTAGTTATTATAGGGTTCTTAGGCCCGTCTAGGAACTTCATATTTTTAACAGTCGACTTAACCGTAATATACCTGTCTAATAATATAAGTTTTTATAGACTTTTATTTTATTAAAAAGGTCACCCATATACAGGCCAATTAATTATATTATTTCAACCAACTATATAAAATAGTGTTTAAACTATTTGGGTTGAATATTTATAGTAAAAATAAACTAGTTACTAGTGGTTAATAAATTTAACTAAACCTATAATTCTTATGATAAAATTAGGGATGTTACATGAGAGTATGCTTAAAAGCCCTTCTCCCAGGGCAATGTCTTTTTCGACAGCAATCCCTTCATTTTCTATTCCACCAAAGTTTGTAACACTGCTTCAAGCTATTGACATTCAGACTGATATCAGTCCCTCCCATGAACACTTTACTGAGAGTTTAACTTCAACAATAGCTATGTCTGAACCTGTTCAATTAGCTAACCCAGAAATAGTTGAGGAGGCTACACCTCTTGAATTTCAGCAAATTCTTGATGGTATTTCAAGTGAAGCAGCTACTACAAATGTCAAATCCACTGATTTACATTTGGACAGTAGTTTCATCAGTCAGACTCGCTTGAAGGCAAACACTGCTGTGTCTATCAAGGTATCCACTGGTGAGTTCAAGTTAACCACGGGTGAGATCACTAAGGTAACCACTGATGAAGAGGGAAGTCCCAAGAACCAAGAACAAGGGGCATCTGCTAATAAAAATTTGGAGATACCTCCTCTTTCAAAAGCAGATACAACCACCTCTGGTGGGAATTCAGATGATCCTATTAAGTTAGGTGATGGATCAAAATACCAGGATTTGACGGAGAGGATATCTAACTTGGAAACAACTGTTGCTAATATGAAAGATCAATTGAAGCAGTTGGTGGATGCTTTCAAAAGTCGACCTTCTCATCAGCAGTTATGCCAAGAGCTTTGGAATTCGGTACAACCCATTCTTGCAGCTCAAAGGGAACTGGCTGAGATTCAACTTAATTCCCACATGAAGCTAATTAGAGTTATGGTTTAAGCAAGATACAAAGACACACAGACACATCAAGGGCATAAAAGAATGCATTGCAAAGTTAACTGGTACTACCCCTGCACCTGTGTTTAAAAAAGACGATGAAGATGATGCTGAAAAGAGGGAAAAGGATTCCATGAAAAACTTTGGCAAACCAACACCAAGGAATCAACCAAAACAAAATTCAAAGCCTGCCGAGCAAACTTCTGCAAAATCTCTTGGAAAATCTGATACTGGTAAGAAAAAGGGAATTGATAATACCGTTAACAAACAGACAGATAAGGAGATTGAACGAAAGCAGAAGAGGAAGCATACAAAAGAGGAAGATGAAGTGCTCAACATTGGAACCTCAAATAGAAGAAAATCACACAAACACAACAAATCTCATATTGTCATATTTCCTAAACCAATATCACCACCAGAAAAACCAACCACTGCTGCGAAATTTAAAACCACTGTTGAACCTAAGAAGCCAGATTCTGATACACCTAAAACAAAACTCTCACCAGAAAAACCACCTGTCAAAAAGCAGAATACAAAATCCTCACCACCACTGCCAACCTCCACTGAAACAATTGTTGATGGAACAAATGCTTCAACACATGTTAAGACAACAGCGGCTGAGACACCAGTTGTTTCTACAGTTGTTAGTCAATCTACTAATTCTACCCAATTTCAATTCCCATCACAATCAACCCTTACACTCATAGCACATTTTTCTTCCCAAACTCCTCCTTCTCCAAAATCTGTTTACACAAGAAAGAGAAAATTCATGGTGCATGAAGAAGAGAAGGAAGAAAAAGATATACCCGCACCAATTCCGTTATCAGCTACTCCATTCATTCAAACTTCACCCAAACCATTCGTCCCACCTCCATCAACAAAAATCAACCCATTGGCAGTAAATTTCCCTCTGGAACTGCTTGCACTTCAAGATGAAATGACTCAATTTTACACAGAGGATGATCTATCCAAAAGAACCTTCCTATCTCTTCATGGATTCGAAACTCCAAAGAATATTGATGAATATCTGAAGCTAAAGGGCAAGCAAGCAAAATATCAGGCAAAAGAAGAGAGTAAAGGGCTAGGAGACATTAAGTTATCAGGTCGCATGCAACATTGGCTTGGTCAAGTCAAGAAGTTAGAAGATTTTGCTAGAGACCTGAGTAAGAATATGTCAAATCTGTCACCAAATGCTGAGCTACAAAAGACATTAAGGAATGATTTCTTGAACATTATCATGGATACCAAGCCCTACGAAGCCTACAAGTCTGATTTCAAAGACTGGCCCCTTGAAGCTCTTAATGAGGAAGTTAATAGAACTGAAAAGATGAATAAAGATCCTCAAATGCAAAAATCTGCTCCCAACTGGAAACAATACAAAAAGGTTGAAGTGGATGAAGTGTTGAAGTACAAGAGAATGAGGGCAGAACTTGTAGCAGCTAAGTTTGGGACTGCTAGACAAATTGGAAAATGGTCTAGGCAGATCCATCCCTTCCTAAAAAGCTAGAAGAGCGAAGAAAGACAGATCCATCCCTTCCTAAAAAGCCAGTATACAAAGATGAAACCACTGTTAGACGTCGGCAGACCATTACATCTAAAAAGTTGTTCTCATCAGCAGATGTATCCATCGCTGTCTTGAACCAAAGGAAAAGACAACAACTGATGGATGAGGAAGATGAAAAGAGAGAAGCTGAAATCAGAAAAGAGTCTATCAGAAATCAGTTACGATATGGATTGGATGATGCTTCGTTGCAATTACAAGCTCAAGTTGCTCAAACACTCCAGAAGTTGGCAAGCAGGCCTCAATCGCCAAACTCCTCTCAAATAAAACTTCTCCCAAGAAACCCATCAGACCCAAAAATAGTAAAGTGGAAGTCTGACAAACAGACCCATGAATAGACTTTGATCAAGTCTGATGGTAGTGTTGAAAAGATATCAAGGGAGAATGCACTTGGTCTGAATCCAGTTGACCTCCAAGATCTTTTTAACCTTCAGCTTGATAGGGATGAAGATGATACTGATTCCTTGGATTTTGAGCTCTAATTCAAAGGGCAAATCCGGGAAAGGTTGATAAGAGAATAAAGATCTGCTGATTCCATGATTTAGTTTTGCTGAAAGTTGTTGAGGCAGGTGATTGTGTGTTTGTAGTTAATGTTTGTTGAGCCTTAAGTTGTATTCAAATTCTATTAAGTTTTGTTAGACATCTTTTATATGTACTTATGTCTACAAACAGTTTATATTGTCTTTTTGGGTAAACAGTTAAATTGTCAATGGGTGGATATGCGCTTTTTTGAATAAGAGAATGGAAATAATTGTATGTAACTGATATATTAACCGATAATCTATGTTTATAGTTGTCTTTTACACTACTAGAAAACATGGTTTTTGTCATGTAATTTTTTGTTACAAAATGGTAGCCATTTCCTTATTGTCACCATTTTGCCATCGAAAATACGGTGACAAAAACACCCGTGTCAATTGCCCTACTGCCACCAAATTGCCACCATTTTTATATTTTGCTACCTTATTTTACCACCACAAAAATTGGTCAAAATTATTTGCCACCGCTTCATGTTTGCTACGCTCCGCCTTGTTTGCCACCGACTTTACCACTGAGTTGTGACGTGTTTTCATACCATTTAGCCACTGATTTGCCACCATTTAGCCACCGATATTGCCACCATTTTGCCACACCATTTACCATTTAGCCACCTATATTGCCACCATTAACACCGATATTGCCACCATTTTGCCACCATTTTACCATCATTTTTCATGAGTTTTAATCCATTTTTTACATAATTGCAACCATTTGCTACCATTTATTTGCTACCATTACTGGAATATTGGTTTTTAATTCAGATTTTTTTCTCCCTGCTATTTTCATCAAAGTTACATATCAATAAAACTACAAATAATATAAAAAAAAGTCTAATAAAATCCCAAAAATATATAAAACATCTTGTTTTCAAAAACATATAAAAAATACCAACTAAAATATAAACTAACTAAAATTATCCTAATAAGATAGACATCTAAACATTCAAAACCAAGTGTTTATAGCCTATTTTCGAACTGTAGCTGTTAACATAGCTTCAATTTGTGACATCCTATCAAGCAACACATCTTTATCCACCTTATCTTTCTCTTTGTCAGCCAACAACCCCGCAATAATTCCATTGAACCTTTCTTTTTCTTCATCTTTTCCTTAACGAGCTCCTTGATAACTAAGTTCAACTTTTCAATCTACAAAACAACCAATGAATAGAATCAAGAAATCAAAATTAACGAAAACTAATAATGGATCAAGTTTGTTGCAAAGAAAACAAAATACAACTGTGAGCTACAATTCAAGTGCTAGAAGCTAAATAGCATGTTCCAGTTTGTTTGCATATTAAGAAAGAAATTATACCTAATTTTAAAAACATTTTTTTGTATGAAACAACCCGTAAAGAAGGTGTAATCAAATCATTATGAAATTCCTTAACATTCTCACTAATTTAAGAGCATCAAACCTAACAATAAAAAACAAGCATCTCAAACCAAACAAACATAATAACAGTGGGAAACGATACAAATGCACAAAAGTTATTAGTCTAAAAGGATTAAAAATACCTCAGGGTCTTCTCTGCTATGTACACACGGGTCAATATCATTGCCTAACCCGTACACTTTTCCTTTATTCTTGCCCTCAGCAGCTCGTGACCACAAGTCTTTTGTCAAATTTTGGATGTTTATTACGTTCTTTCCCATACTTCTCCTCAAGAAAACCTTCATATTTAACCTAATGGGACAAACACATAATTATATTATACAAATTTCATTGTAACAAACTTCGTGTTGTTAATTTTGAAATACTTTGTTCAGATTTACTAATCAATTGAGTTACCCAAGTCTCCTCTGCCCTAGCATCAACCCATACAAGATTTTCTTCTTGAGCATCCCCTTCCGAATCAACGTCCAAAATTAGTGAACTGCTACAACTTAGATCTTTATCCAATGGTCGACTTCCTTTCCTGCAGCGTGATTGCTTCCACGCTTCACGAACCATCAATTCACGCCCAAGTTTCTTTTCCTGGAGAATTTGGAAGTTAATAAAAATGATAATATTGACATGATATATATATATATATATATATATAAAATAAAAGAGGGAAATTAACAATTTTTACCGCTTTTCTTTTCATGGTCACATAGGATTGAGATCCTAGTGTATGTTTGCCGCCGGTTGCCCTACTTCTAATGTCTTTGTTTCTTAACGACTTTGCTTTCCACTTAGGTGTGTTCCAGTGGTCAAGCATTTGTTTCCATATCTCAGATCTTATCCATGTTGGTAAAGTGAAGGATCTGGTTTGTGAAATAATGGCAACGGCCACTGATGCAGCGGCTGTTAGATTTAAGTCAATCAAGTCATTGATGATGATGATGATGTTAATCCGTCGGTTTCTGCTCAAGGATCTGTTTTGGGTTCGTGGGGGAATAAGAAATGGGGTTATACTGCTTCTTATTTTGCTAAAAAGGTAAATCTAGTATTCAAGTTACACTTTTCTTGTTGCTTGAATGTACAATGAGTTCAGAAATATGGTTCGACCAGTTGGAATTTCTTGATATATATTGCAAAATGATCTTTTTCGTTAATGCATACCGTGACTCGCTAAGTTTGCTTGTTGCTTTTGAAGACTCGAGTGATATGAATAGAAGGTTTTTTTACGGTTGATGAACCTAAACAACATATAATGATAAGAAATGGTAACATGTAATTAAATCTAATGTAAAAACAACCAATGAGATTGAAGGTTAACATCAGCTGTATCGCAGCCTGTTACATACAGGAGCTGCATGAGGATGACATTGTATAAACCTCCATAAATATCATGTACTCTGTTTTAACTAAGTTATATATTGTTTCAAATCCCAGATGGCAATCATGCAAATAAGCCAGTTTTCCTAGTGAAAAAGAGATATAAACAAAATAATTTGAATTAAATAGATATTAGTCCAGTTAACTTGAGAATGATCATGGTGTAGATGTCTTTCTGTCTTCAGTTCTATTTGTATGGCACATGCAGTATTTAGGGGTGCAAACGAGCCGAGCCGAGCCCGAGCCCGACCAGGCTCAAGCTCGAGCTCGGTTAACTTATGAGACCTCAGGCTCGAGCTCGGCTCGTTTGTATTTTCTCAAAGCTCGAGCTTGGCTCGGGCTCGGCTCGTTTATTATCTATTAATTAATATATTAAATAAAAATAATATAAATACTATACTTTTTAGGCTCGTTTATTATCTATTAAATAGTATACTAAATAAAAATAATATAAATAATACAAATGGACAAATGGTACAACTTTGATGATAACCATGTTTCAGCGAATAGTGAAGATGATGTGAAGTTAAATGCTGCTTATGTGTTATTCTACAGGAGGGCGAAAACTAACGGTGCTTCAGCAAGGAGTGGAGCTCATTCTTCGTCAGCTCAAAACTTTTCCTTTTCCAAGTGACATCGTAAGCGTATTTCACAACAGTTTGTAGTTTGAGATGAGACCAGATTGTGTTCTCGAGAATTTACCCAAAAATTAAGATGGTTTTACAGGTGTGATAGAGAGTCTAAAATATTTTAAGTAACTGGATGTTTTAATAACTGATTATGCTTAGGCTGCTTGCTAGGATTTTTTCTGACTTCCTGTAGTTTTTTTTGTCTTTTTTTATGGTTGTGTGGGTGAGAAATATTTTTTGCTATGAGTTAGAGCATTCTCATCCAATCCATCAAATTATACATACATTCCACTAAAAAACAACTCCTATATCAATATATTTCCACTAAAAACAAATATTTTTTCTCTCTCTTTTTTAATTAAATAATATTATCATCACATTTTTCTCTTTCCTTCACTCACAACCACTTTCAATATATATTAAAAAAATTATACTGGGTGAACAGTGTCCCCCCAAATATACAGATGAACAGTAACATTTTCTCTCTCCTCCACTCACAACCACTTTTTTTACCCTTTACAATATAAAAACTCACCCTCACAAGTTTTGATGGATTGGATGAGAATGCTCTTAGATTATACTTTTTTTTTAACGGCAAATTTCGATCACACTAGGGTATTAAAGGTGAGCTCTATATTTATGAATTTGGTCATATCTATTTAACGGTCAGCTTTGTAAAACAGGTCAGTTTTGCTAAACGTTTCAGTTTCGATAAGCGGGTCAGTTTTGCTAAACGTTTTTGTTTCGATAATCGGGTCAGTTTCACACAACGAGAAAGATTTTTAAAATGCTTTTAGTTCGGTTTCATTTTTCTACGGTCCGGTTTTGATTTTCGATTATCAAAAACCGTTGCTAACGGTTTGGCTTATGGTTTGACTTAAAAACCGTCCAAACTAGACCGCGAACACCCCTAGGTTTTAGTATGAATGGGTTCTATAGCATTAACTTTTGTTAAATATCCGTTCTAATATGCCTAAGTTAGCTTTTTAACAAACAATTTTGACTAGTTTCATTAAATTTAAATTCTTTTCATTTACTTTTTCATAGTTAACTTTCATAGCTTTTATCATTCATAAATTTTGTAGACTAAACTAGTTACATTGGATTATGAATCTAAAAAGTTGCTTCAACAGGTTCGTGATCGGGAGGACAATTCTTATATATTGCTTCACGTTAAAAGTTGAAGAAAAAGAAAGTTTTCTAGCATTGATAATCGCACAAAGAACATGAGAACAAAATTAAAGTGATGAAAGAATCAGAACGAACCTGTTGTCCGTTGGTCACCGGTGGCGGTGTTTAATCAGAACTTTAGTTGAGAGATGATGGTGGAGAAGTAATGGTGAGATGATGGTGGAGAAGTAATGGTGTATACGTAGGGTTGTTCATTTTTATCCAAAACCCGAAACCCGACCCGAATTCAAAGCCACCCGAACCCGAATTAACGAATACCCGAAAAACCCGAACCCGAGAAACCCGAACCCGACCAACCCGAACTTTAAATGGTTCGGTTATCGGGTCACTTTTTTCAGGCCAAAAACCCGAACAACCCGACCCGAAAAACCCGAAACACGAAACCCGAAAAAAAACCCGAACATTTATTGTTTTTTTTCTTATAAAAGTGTTTAGATTTGGAGTCTTTAATAGATGTAACACTAAATTTTGAGACTTCTAAATATTATAACAGCATATTGTCAACTAATCTTTTGAACTTTGATGATATTTTTAAAGTAACAATATGAATTTTGACGATATTTAGTAAAAAAAACATTTATTTTAATTTTACATCTAAACCCGAAAACCGAATAACCCGACCCGAACTAACCCGAACCCGAATAACCCAAACCCGACTAACCCGAACTTTAAAATGGGTTGGTTATCGGGTCAATTTTTCCCAGAGAAAAACCCGATCAACCCGACCCGAAAAACCCGAAACCCGAAGAAAAAACCCGATGAACACCCCTATGTATACGGCTGGGCATATAGAAAACTGTCTTCCAAGTTTGGTGGAAAGAATAAACCCTAAATCTAATTAATGTTTTGAGCGGCAATTGCTTTTTTGGCCGCCTAATTTTTTGCTTTGCTATATCTTTTAACTTTTATTCAATATTGTGACCGCAAAGGCCGTGGCAAAGTGAGCGATCGGATATATGTTATTTCCTACCATTTTGCGACCTTAACTTTATCATTTATTATTTTTATTTTTATTTATGATTTTTCACGTTTTTGCTACCGTATCGTAGTTAATCCGCCTAGTTAAATTTGGGCTTAAAATTTCATGCCTTAAAATTTCATTTTGTTACCGCTAACACAGTAGTAATTAAAAAATACGCGTATATTTAGGGAAGTTACTTTTATTTTTCCACGAATTTGTCACCAAAAATAGATGGTGGCAAAATTTTCCACCGCTTTGCTACCAAACGATGGTGAGTACGCTTAATTTACATATCCGTGGGAAATTGGTGGCTAAATTTGTCACCGATTTTTTTGGTAGCAAATTTTGGTGACAATTGCCAAGTTTTCTAGTAGTGTTAGCTATAATAGATAACACATTTTGGTACAATATCTATATATCTATCTATACTTTGTATTAATATACGTTATGCATGGTTTTCTAAGAAACCACACGTGTTTGCACACGGGTCTTACCGCTAGTTTAATAAAAGAAACCATTTTGTAGACACTTGTCATCATATTAGGTCATGTCGTATAGATAATTATTATTTATTTTATTTTTTAATTAATTATAGATAACCCTTGTACTAAATATTATTTAGTTTAATCTCTTATGGATAACTCTCCTACTAAATATTATTTAGTTTAAATTTAATGTATACTTCTCATTATAATATTCTATTTATTACGGGTTTTTTAAATATAATTTATATTTTATCAATCAAATAGCTGCTTATTTGCTTCTTGAAATCACCATATCTATGGCGTACCGAGTACATCCTTTAGTTTTTTTAAATATATTTTTCTTATTATTTGGTATATAAAATAATATTTATTCAACCCGTGTAATACACGGGGGGTTTTTAAAGATATAACTTTTTTTATTATTTGGTAAACAATATTACATTTATTCAACCTGTATAATACATATGGTTTTTAAAGATATAACTTTTTTTATTATTTGGAAAACAATATTACATTTATTCAACCCGTGTAATACACATGGTTTTAAAGATACAACTTTTTTATTTGGTATATAAAATTACATGTATTCAACCCGTACAATACATATGATTCTTACAGATATAACTTTTTATTATTTAATATATAAATTACATTTATTCAAACAATGCAATAAAGAGGTTTTTAAAGATATATTATTTTATTATTTAATATATAAAATTCATTTATTCAACCCGTGTAATACATTATAACCTAGTTATATTTATAAAGATAAATAAATGTAGATATTCAAAATTTTTTGACAGGTATATATTAAATATAATAGTTTTAATGGGTGTAAATATCATATTAGAAAATTGTCATTTTATTGACTTTGATTTGTCCTTCCGGTATATTCTGGTGAGAAAAGTGTCTTAATAAAGCGGTATAAGTATCATGTAAAATTACTTTGATTTAAATGAGATTTTAAGAAACAGTAGTATAAATAGAGGTGTACAAATCGTTTTTTTTTTAAAACCGGTTTCGGTTATTAATCGAACCGGTTTTTTTCATCCAAAACAAAAACCGGTTTTTTCTATAACCGGTTTCGATTACTAACCGGTTTTTCAAGTCCAAAACAATAACCGGTGTAGTCGGTTGGGATCGGTTTTTAACCGGTCTTTTTAAAAACGGTTTCGGTTATTAACCGGTTTTTCAGATAAGAATCCTAACCGGTCTACAACCGGCGGTTCGGTTCGGTTGTAAAACCGGTTATAAAAAAACCGGTTAAAAAAAAACCGGTTTCGATTCTAAAACCGTTTTCTTTACACCTCTAAGTATAAATAACTTAGGAAAATCGTGCAACGTTAAAACTGTACTTTAATCACTTGTTATTTACAGGTAACTACAACTATATGCGTCAGGAAATGATCCGATCAGTTGACATTTTCATTTTCAACAACAACAAAAGTAAGTGTCGGCACCGACAGGGAATAGTTGTTGCCCTTTATTGGGCTAAATGGGCGGCCTTTGGCGGTGAGTTTTTTTTTTCTTTTTTCATATTAGAGTTATTTATAGGTGATGCCAAATTATAATTTTATCCCAAATATAGTTGGGGGAATAGTGCCAGACAGCTGCCTGTCACTCCCCTATTGGACCAACTTCTTTTTAAATTAATTTTATTCCTAATTTAAAATTACGCTTTCGTCCTTTGTTTAAAATTACGTTTTTGTCCCCAGCTCAAAATAAAATTATAATCTTGCCCCTAGCTCAAAATTACGCTTTTGCCCTTGGTTCAAAACCTCACTTTTACTTTTGTTCCCAGTGTAAAATTACGGTTTCGCCCTCCGTTTAAAATTACGTTTTTGCCCCCAGTTCAAAATATGTCTGGCACTTCCCTATCGGACCAGCCCAGTTTTAAATTAATTTTATTCCCAGTTTAAAATTATGCTTTCGTCCTTTGTTTAAAATTACGATTTTACCCCCACCTAAAAATAAAATTATAATTTTGCCGCTAGCTTAAAATTACGCTTTTGCCCTCGGTTCAAAACCTCACTTTTGATTTTGTTCCCAGTTTAAAATTACGGTTTCGCCCTTCGTTTAAAATTACGTTTTTGCCCCCAGCTAAAAGTAAAATGTTGTTTTTTCCTCTAGCTCAAAATTACGATTCTGCCCTTAGCTCAAAATTACGCTTTTGCCCACCGTTCAAAATGAAAATATGTTTTTCCCCCTAGCTAAAAATTATGATTTTGCTCTCAGTTTAAAATTATGATTTCGCCTCCGGTTCAAAATATAATTACGATTTTGCCCTCTGTACAGACATACATGTCATGAGAGAGAAGCCCAAAATTACGGTCATATCATCGTTTTTTTTTTCATAGCAAAATTATAGTAGTCTTTTTGTAATTGATTGAGAATTATTCGGCAATCGCCCCGCAACGCGGGCGGGGCATCTACTAGTTCTATATACAAAGACCAAGCAACCACACACTTGCATTATCAATATGTTGTATACAACTTCTCGTATAAGTAACCAAAACTTGACAACTCTTTGTCTCTTCAATCTTCCTACCATACACAAAATGAACATCACAACTGACACCGTACCACCACCGTACACAACCCCGGGCACCACCATGAACCCGCCCGGAAGCCACGACTACTTATACCTAGTCGGATTCTTCTGCACCGTCATCCTCCTATTCACCATCATCTACGCTTCTTGCAGCTGCTTCAAGGCCTCTCGATCACCACCTCCACCCGCCATCACCCACGACGATGGATACAACGACAGATTCTCTAGGGGTCTTGATGATAATGTCATTGTAACGTTCCCGACGTTTGTTTACTCCGAAACAAGGACACTAGATCACAAGTTTGACAACACCACCTATGACAAAGGTGGTTCCGGTTGCTCTATATGTTTGGAAGATTATAAAGCAGTAGATGTTGTTCGATTGTTTCCGGATTGTGGTCACTTGTTTCATGTTACGTGCATAGATACATGGTTGAAGGGTCATGCTACTTGTCCCATGTGTCGGAACTTTGCGGGTATCAATTTAAAAGAGTTGACATAGTCGTTTCTAATTAATAAATTCGAAGGGTAACGTGTATTGTGTAAGTTAATGTGTTGTTAAAACTCATAATTAGAATATTCACTTAAATTCCTTGTACAGTTTTATAAAACTGAATTTTGCAAGTCAAAGCTTCCAAAATTTCAGACAGATAGGTGACGCCTACGTGGCGTCTAAAACTTGACACTGTCATCGGAGAGATGGCTGTTTGTTTAACATATTGTGTGTAATTGTTTTATTTGTTGAAGATTTACGAGTATATATATATATATATATTTTTTTTTTCAATCAAGAATTACGTAATTAGTAAACCACATTGTAAGTTATAGTTACAATTATCCAAAACAAAAACATAAAAAAACATATATAAGGCCAAACAAATTACACCAAGATAGCCGGTAAGCGGGCAACAAGCTGCGCCGCTACCCCTTTTTGAATAGCGAAACCTAACCTAGTAAAAACGAAACCCCGATCTCTAGGAGACGAAATGTTGCTGTGAACAACCCGTTGGACCCGTTCAAGAAATCTGGTGGCTTCTGGGGCTAGCGAGCCAAAGGTATCAAAGGCAAAAGGGATAAAGGAATGTTGATTATCCTCGCAGGCTTTTGCATGTTTGTCCATTTTCTTCGCTGCCGCCCTTGCAATCGCCTGACTAGGGACAAAACCTGTATCCCGAAAGCCTACAAGGGGGGAAACCCCGGTAAGATCAACACAAGCGTGTTTACCTGCATCCCACCCGAAAACTAAAACGTCCGCGGGGCGCAATGTGGATCTTCCTTCCCTCGGATCTGTCAAAAAGTTTACGGGGGCTTCTTTCTTCACCGAGATCCCCGCCCGTTTGAGGATGTCCCCCAAGACATCCCGCACCCAGTCGTGCCTATACTTAAAACCTGGCAGTTCTTTACAGTGCAGAGCATGCTCCCCAAATTGGTCTAACAAAGCTTTCCGGCAAATCGGGCATTGCTCATCATCAGGGAACATAGGAATCATGAGCCGATATTTTAAGATAGCACGGTATTCAACGGCTGACATCTTTTGGCCTAAGCCCTCGATGGGGATGACCGATAGAAAATCTTGGGCGTGGGGGCCCCGCAAGCATTCTAGGACGGCGTTCTGACGAGGGGTCGTACAGAAATCTGATCCAATATTCTGAGCGATACGACAAAACAGAGCACTCGCCAAAGTCTTCTGGGTCTTCGGTGGGGCGGTGTCCCTGTTAGCGAAACCGCCAATATCCAAATCCGGGAGGTGTCTATGCAACTCCCCCAGAGCCATATCATAATCCCCATCCATTCCAACAACCCCACTCTCGCGCAAGATGTGATCTTGCAGCCCCCACGATTGAGCTCGCGAGGCAACAAAACCGTAAATGGAGACATCCATGGCCGATAGAAGCCCCAGCCCCCCCATCTTACAGGGCAAAGAAGCAACCCGCCACTGAAAATCCCCAAAAAACGGACCCCCACACACCACAATGTCCTCTATAGCCCCCCGTAGCCCTTTATATTAATTCAATCAAAGTTCATTTTTACAATTTTTGGATACTACTTCATGATTGTGTATTAACTGTATTTTCGTTTGTATCTTAAATTGGAATTAGATAGAAATTGTGGTTATTATATGTTTCCATAGACTTAGCCTTGTTACTATCCTTTCCGTACATGTATAACCGTTATTGTACCAGACTATTTAGAGCCTTTTTATTCATGTAATAGAGCTGAGCTTTCAACAGTAGAGAGTGGCTTTCAACAGGAGAGACGAGCCATCACGGTGTACGGCCAATGTGAGACTAGCTATCAACAGGTTAGAGTGGCTCAGTGGAGCTAATGGGTGTGGCAACGGGTTTTGCGTCGTCCATTTTGAACTTGGTGAGCGGATTTTGCTCATGAGCTTGTTGGTATAGAAATAAACAATTGGTGGTGAAATGACTTCTATACCAGGAAAGTGGTGAGGCATGCCAAGATCTTTAATGAAAAAAAATTTAAACAACGCACGAATGATATGTTATTGTTGCCGGTTAGGACAATTTCATCAACATATACCAAAAAAATGAGACAATTCGATCTTGATTGTAGATGAATATGTAGCGTCATATAAATCAGAAAAGTGGAGGCTGTTCACGATTGTAACGCCCTAAATCGTTTTAATCAAATTTAACGCAGCGGAAAATACATACTAAAAATTTCTTTTATGATATTCTTTCTTTCACTTAAATACATTAATCCCTTTTCATAAATTAATTAAAAACTAACATACGTATATCGAATTAAGTGACCACATACACACCCAAGTACAACCCATGTCTTGACTCGATCTTCAACCGCTTACACATCTTGAACAAACATTCATAAACCTGTAAAACCTGCAGTCACCACATCCAATTACTTCATTAGCAACCAGTGACATAATATATATACTTTAAAACGTGCATAATCAAGCATCAACATCTCTTATTCTCGTTCATATAAGTCCAATCGTTCATCCATTCGGACACTCTCGTACGACTTCCATACTTAACCTTCACTCTCCATTATTAGTATACCTGCACTTTCATTTCATTCTTAACAGAAAACAATTAGCATCATTATACTTTCCTATTCACTTTCGACTTCTTTTTCCGTAAACTTACCTATTTACTTCCATTGTTTAATACTTTCACATGTATCACAAAAATGATCATAGTACAATATATTTTACATCTAAAGTGTAAGTCCGGGATCTACTTACCTTACTCGTCCGTATTTGTATTCGCTTACTTGAGTCTTCTTGTCCCGTTAGCCTTCCACGCTCCCATCCATCTTGACATGATTCCTATACTTTCATGTCATTACATTAACATCCTTATTAGCATACATGATTATTCCTATGAACGATCATATCAAGTTCATATCTCACATATGTATTCCATTAGCCGATTCAAACAAGCATATAGCATACTCAACATCATCATAACACAACCTTCACATATTATTGTCATTTAGACATTTCATCAAACACGTGGCGTGCGTACTACTTCCTAGGCATCATGTACAACTAGTTTATGCATAATCTTCCTAGTTCATTTATATTTCATCAAATCTTCTTACTAATCAACAAGTATCATTAGCACATAAACATCAAGCATAGCATCATCATATTTCTCCTAATTCATCTAACAAGAATTCATCATACCCACCTAATACATCAATCTTTCCACAAGACTTGGACATAGATGGTGATTCTAGTCATCATCTTCACCATAACTAACGGGTTTCACCTCTAATCATCAAATTAGCACTAACCCTACATAACCGATGTTCTATACGAGGGTTCTAACCCTTGTACATGATTAATTTCATATTAATTCACGGATTAGAACATAACCCACTTCACCCATGATCACCAATCTTAAATTTAAGACATACCTTATGATCCCCTCGTGATAGTGATCGTTTATCCATGCTCGGTTATGATTTTAGACCTCATTCCACCCTTCAATTTGAAGATTTAACAAGAACTAGGGTTTGAACCCTTGTTCTTCTTCTTCCTGATCGTCTCACACACACACGAAGTGTGTGTGTGTGTGTGGGGGGGGGGTTTCCTTTATTTAATAAATCATGTTTCCTTTTTAACGGTTTTGGTCCCTCAACTTCGTTTCAATTAATAAAGAAACTAACACTCATTATCTTGTTACTTATATATACATGTCACCACTCGGTAAATTATTCCTAGTCAACTTTTATTTACGGGTCACTTTTACCCCAAACGGTAATTTACCCGTTCCTTTATATTAACCGGGTTTGAATTATCAAACCCCATTTTTGGGGTGTTACAACGATATGGTCGAATGATGCCTCACTCCACTTCAAAGGTGGTAAACCACCAGAAATCTCCTCCACAGCAAATATGGTATCTTCTTGCTAAGACGAGGTGGACATCGTTGTAACGAACCTGGGAAACTAAGAAGATTCCGACGAAAAGTTTGAATGCCGGTCAAGTATCTTCAAAGAACAACAAAGGACAAAGGAAGAGTGAGAGAATTTTGGGAAGAAGTTGAAGGGAGTGATGAAGTTCTCACCCTAATGCGATGGGTAACCGTGCCCATCACTTGCGGCGCAGGCCCAATCACAGTATGTCACGTCAGGTAGCAGACACGGAGTGACAGTTGCCACGTGCGCCTGGACATCACTCGCCTGACACAAAGACGAAAAGGCGCCGCTGACACTGCAATGACATCCCACGCACAGTGTCAGCAGTCACATCAGCCGTACTTCTCACGGAAGCTTATCCTAAGAGATTCCATTTTCAAAATTCAAATCTTCAACGCAGGCACAAGAAAGCTCACATTATTCAAAGAAACTAAGAAATCATGCACAAGAGCAACAACTTTCTATACAATACATCATCTAAATTCGAAAAACGCAACAGCAATAACAGTAGCAAGGTTCGCCAGTCGTCAAACAAGAGCAACATTTTTTCTAGTCCAGAGCTCACTTGCATCCGCGCTTGAGGCTAGTACTGGGCTGGGGGATTTGATGGGGTCTGATCCTAGATCCTACGCAAGGCATTACAAGACAAGCGCGTAGAGGACCATATCCAGACTTAACAAAATGACACTCACCTATCACCGTAGCGTGCGTGCTAGCTCTCATCGGCACACGCTACACGGTGACAGCTAAGACGAGTACAATTAGTACAGGTGGCAGGAACTGTAGCTAATCAGCATGCACCGGGATCTGTCCAGACAACTCCCACGATGGACAATCATGCAGGAGACAATAAGTACGAAAGGACAGTGACGTGTAACCAATTTGGTTGCGCCATTCACTGCTCCATGATCTCCACCCACAGCTGGTGACACACTTGACAACAAGGACAACCGTCAGGCCACATGGCACAAATCACCGTGCGCTAGTGTTCAAATACTCTGCAACCACTAACAGTCATGTCAGAGAAGAAAAATCGGATACTCCTTAATGGCGACGTCTGGCCCAAGACCTATCAGCACATTTCCTTCTCCACACTCATCGGCTATAAATATCAGCCTTCAGCCACAGGTTTGTGCATCGGCTCTCTCACTTTCTTACTCTTAACACACACTCATTTACTCTTCTTAAATGATACGTATTCTCACGTTGAAGGGTGGTTACAAGGAACTGTCACAACCCCCATCCCCTAACAGTCCCGGGTATGGGCGGCCGCGGCCAGTTTCGGTGGTATCAGGTGTTTTATCAATTTGGTAGCGGAATTTACATCAGGACCGTAGTTAGGAAATATTTTATCATAGTAAAATACCACACTTTCATAATATTAAATACATGGGATAAAACCCAAGTTTAAGTACACACATTTTCATAGGGATAAACCCTATTTTATTTAATAAAAACGTCTATTTCTTTTAGGTAACTTTATTGCCACTTTTCCAAGCCTTCAGTGTTGTCCAGCTGGCTTCTATTTGGCTTTCACATTTTGTTACCTGAAACGCGTTTAAAAACATTTTGTCAGTGGGAAATACTGGTGAGTGAATCCCAGTTTAATCAAGTTTTAATATAAACCATTGTACAGTATTGAGGACGGTCTCGCAATTACATTTGTTTCCAAGTCATATCAATTACCACCCACGGTACTGTCAACCCGACTTGTGGAAATGTTACTCCTCGCAAGGCAGTAACAAATTTTGTATACAAAACCCCAACATACCGACGATAATTGTATCCTTACAAATACTCAATAACTGTTTAATATATAATTAATCGTGTGAGGTTTTGTAAAAACAGTTTGCAAAAAGGAGATTACTCACATTGTTGTCTTAGATTATCCTTTAGGGTTTCCTGGTGACAATATATAAATTACACAAAGGCACACGTGTTAGTATAATAATCCATTTTAACATTAGTAATACCCTCCCCGAGACGGCATTCCAACGACTACGTCGGGCAGAACCACGACAGCCGTTACGAAACCCTAGATCAATCGGTCAGAGTATCTAATACGTATCCAGGGGTTATGTTACTTACAACGGAGCAGAACTTCGTTATTTAGGGGGATATTATACCCGAGTATAGTGTACACTACGTAGAAATTGAGATGGAAAGAAAGATTTGGGACGAGTTGGACTGAAGGCCCGAGGCCTCCTTTTATAGTGCTGGTCGACAGGTCTGTCGCGCCCCGCGACGAAGGAAGGCAGGGGCTGTCGTGGCCCGCTACATAGGGGTCTACGGCTCTAGCTTTGTCCGGTCATTGGGTAGCTTCGACAGGTGATAGGCCACGTGGCAGCTCAGGGCTGCGCCACTTGCCCAGGCGCTCGCGGCCCGCGTAGACTCAAGTAGAGTCTATCACGGCCCGCCAGGGCCCCTATTTTCTTGTTTTTAATTAATTTTTAATAAAAATTAAGGTATTCGGGGTCCGTTTTTATGTATTGGGGTATTTTAGGGGATATTTTAATATATTTTAGGGTGTTGGAAAAATTTCAGGAGGGTTGTTATATCCTCCCCGCCTAGTTTTAGAGCTCGTCCTCGAGGTCTACTGGAACAAGTGTGGATATTTCCTTCGCATCTCTGATTCAAGTTCCCATGTATACTCTGGTCCTCTTTTGGAGTCGCATTTCACTTTGACCAGAACTAATCTCTTGTGCTTGAGGTTCTTGACTTTTCTGTCTTCAATCTGTAGAGGCCTTTCTAAAAACCTTAACTGTTCATTCACCTCTATATCCTTAAGAGGCACTACAAGTGATTCATCAACTAAATATTTCTTAAGATTAGATACATGAAATACATTATGTATTCCTGCCATTTTCTCCGGCAGTTGTAGCTGATAGGCTACAGGTCATATTCTTCTAATAATCTCAAAAGGTCCAACATACCTGGGAGTTAGCTTTCCCCTTTTGATGAATCTTAGCACTCCTTTCCAAGGAGAGACTTTTAATAATACCTTATCTCCTACTTGAAATTCTAACGGCTTGCATCTGTTATCAGCATACCTTTTCTGTTGATCACGCGCTGTTTTCAGCCGTTCCTTGACTTGAATGATCTTGTCGGTTGTCTCTTGTACTATCTCAAGTCCAGATAGTTGCTTTTCCCCAATTTCTGCCCAACAGACTGGGGTTCGGCACTTTCGTCCATAAAGTGCTTCGAATGGTGCAACATTGATACTTGTGTGATAACTGTTATTATAAGAAAATTCTATTAATGGTAAGTGATCATCCCAATTACCTCCGAAATCAATTACACAAGCTCTAAGCATGTCCTCCATTGTCTGAATTGTTCTTTCACTTTGTCCATCCGTTTGAGAATGATAAGTTGTGCTTAGATTTAGCTTGGTTCCCATTGCCTTTTGGAAACTTATCCAAAAATGAGAAGTAAAACGACTATCTCTGTCAGAAACAATTGATAAAGGAATTCCATGTAATGAAACTATTTCATTTACATATAACTTAGCTAATTGTTCCTTACTGAAAGTTTCATTCATTGGTAGGAAATGAGCTGACTTAGTTAGCCTGTCTACAATCACCCAGATTGTATCATTACCTTTCCTTGTTTTGGGTAATTTGGTAACAAAATCCATTGTTATCAATTCCCATTTCCACACTGGCATTTCTAACTGTTGCAGCAGTCCTTAGGGTTTCTGATGTTCAGCTTTAACTTGTAAGCAAGTTAGACACTTTGTAACATATGCTGCTATATCCTTTTTCATTCCTATCCACCAGAAAATTTTCCTTAAATCCTGGTACATCTTATCACTTCCAGGATGCATCGTATACTTAGATTTATGGGCTTCTTCTAATATACGATGACGTAGGTTTCCTAATTTAGGTATCCACATCCTTTTCTTATGGAATCTCCAAATTCCATCTGTTCCTTGTTCTAATTCTTTAATCATACCTTTTAACTTTTCAGTATCTTCCTTGATTACTGATTCTTGTGCTTTTCTAATTAGTTCATTTAAATCTACTTGTAGATTTAACTTAAGAGAACGTACTCTTTTTGACTTTTCATGATACTTTCGACTTAAAGCATCAGCAACTACATTTGCCTTTCCTGCATGATACTGGATATCACAGTCATAATCACTAAGCATCTCCATCCAGCGTCTTTGTCTCAAATTCAATTCCTTTTGCCCGAAAACATACCTTAAACTCTTATGATCGGTAAAAATAGTAAACTTACTACCATAGAGGTAATGTCTCCAAATCTTAAGGGCAAAAATTATAGCTCCTAATTCAAGATCATGGGTTGAATAATTCTCTTCATGATTCTTAAGTTGTCTAGAGGCGTAAGCTATAACCTTTTGACGTTGCATTAATACACATCCATAACCTAACTTAGAAGCGTCACAATAGACTACAAAGTCTTCAGTTCCTTCTGGTAACGCTAATATGGGTGCATGGGTTAATCTTTGCTTAAGAATTCTAAAGGCTTCTTCTTGCTTTGGTCCCCATTCAAACTTAATGGATTTACAGGTTAACTTAGTTAAGGGAATGACTATTCTAGAAAAATCTCGAATAAATCTTCTATAATAACCGGCCAATCCTAAGAAACTTTTAACCTCAGTTGGTGACTCTGGGGTTTTCCATTTGGTAATCGCCTCGATCTTTGTGGGATCCACATGAATTCCTTCATAATTGACTAAGTGTCCAAGAAATTGTACATGTTCTAACCAAAACTCGCACTTTGAAAACTTAGCATAAAGCTTTTCTTTCCTTAATAAACTTAGAAGTGCGTGCAAATGCTTTGCATGCTCTTCTTTACTCTTAGAGTAAATGAGAATATCATCAATAAAAACGATTATGAATTTATCCAAATACGGCTTACATATTCGGTTCATCATGTCCATAAATGCAGCTGGGGCATTGGTTAAACCAAATGGCATGACAGTAAATTCATAATTGCCATACCTTGTTCTAAATGCGGTCTTAGGAATATCCTCTTCCTGTATCTTTAATTGATGATATCCTGACCTTAAATCGATGTTGGAGAAAAATCGAGCTCCTTGCAATTGATCGAACATATCATCGATTCTTGGTAATGGATACCGATTCTTAATCGTGACTTTGTTCAATTCACGGTAATCAACGCACATACGCATTGATCCGTCTTTCTTTTTGACGAACAAAATTGGTGCTCCCCAAGGTGATGAACTTGGCTGTATGAATCATTTATCCAATAACTCGTCTAACTGTTTCTTCAATTCATGCATTTCTGCGGGTGACAAAAGGTAAGGTGCTTTGGCAATCGGTGCCGTTCCTGGTAGCAGGTGAATTCTGAATTCAACTTCTTTGTCTGGCGGTAGTCCTGGTAATTCTTCTGGGAATATATCTGAAAACTGAGACACTACTGGAATGTCTTTTAGTTCTTTTTCTTTAGTGTTAGTGATTATGGAAATCAAATACACTAATGATTTCTTTCTTATACAACTTGCTGTTTTCATCACAGAGATGAATTTCGTGGATCTAGATGGCTTATCTCCATTAATTGTGATCTTTTCACCTCTTGGTGAATTTACTTGGATTGAGTTTTGATCACATAAAATACTGGCTTTATTGGTTATTAACCAATCCATTCCTAATACAACATAAAATCCTGCCAGATTCATTGGGTAAAGGTTTGCAATAAATTTTTGGTTTAAAATTTCTATTCTTGCTCCCTGCAAGATTTCAGAAATCCTAACAGTTTCTCCATTAGCTGTCTCTACTAGACATTCTTGTGGAAGTTTAGTTAATGATTGATTAAGAAGTTTGCAAAACGAAGTATTAATAAAACTTTGGTTCGCACCAGAGTCAAATAATACTTTAGCAAAAACATCATTAACTAAAAACGTACCGGCTATTACGTCCGGAATCATCTTGGCTTCTTCTACCTTCAGAACAAATGCTCTAGCATATTTAGTGTTCTTGTTGTTTGTGACTGGAGCCAATTTTGGACAGTTTGGCTTGATATGACCTTTTTCTCCACAGTTGAAGCACAGTCTTTTACTAGATTTCCTCCTGCAATCTTCTTCCTTGTGTCCTGGTAACTTACAGAAATTGCAGTGAGTGGAGCATTTTCCCGAATGCTTCTTCTTGCAAGCCTTATAGTAAGGTGCAGAGGTAGAACCTATATTTCTACGGTTGTAATTTCTAGAATGGAATTCGTGGGTAAGTCTCTGAGCTAGGTTTCTTCTCTGGTCTTCTTCTCGTGTACGCACTAATTCATCTGTCAAGGTATTCGCTAGTTCTACAGCTTCTTCTATGGTTTGGGGCCTAGCTGCCTTGACTACATGCCCAATCTCTCCAATTAATCCCCAGATGTAAATGGAGATCAATACCGGCTCTGGTGATGCAAAGGTTGGCACTATTCTAGCATATTCAAAGAATGTGGTAGTATAACCCTTACTATCTACCCTGGTCATCCTAAGGTTCAGAAACTTATTCGTTATCTGTTCCTTTTCATTGGGAGGACAGAATTTCCTTTCTACCATATTTTTAAATTCTTCCCATTCCATATTATAAACCTTATCACTTCCCCTAGACTGGAGGATAGTGTTCCACCATTCTAAGGCTGAGTTCTTAAACATATTGGAAGCAAACATTATCTTATCTTCTTCTGCACATTTGCTTATTTTCAGAACAGCCTCAGTCTTTTCTATCCAGTGCAGAGTTGCAATGGGTCCTTCATTGTCCGAGAATTCTATTGGTTTGCAGGACCATAATTCTTTATAAGAACAACCATAAGGCATGGTTCTTCTTCTTTTGGGAATGGGTGCTTGAAGTACGGGTCCATTGTTCACGCTATTTTCCGGTTCAGTTGGTCGCTTACTGCTATGTTTACTTTTATTATCAGCTTCTTTAACAGTTTGGATAATAAATGGCATTGCATCTATAATTCCTCGTGCCACTATGTGTTGGATGACACTATTATCCACTTGGTTTCCATTATTATTGTTTTTCGGATTCTCATTATCCAGATTATCGTTATTCGGGTTGTTGTCATTCTGGTTTTCCTGGTTCACTTCGTTGTCCATCTGAATTTTAAACATTTACAACGTATTAATATCACAAATAATAATTGGTACAACCAATCACACAATACGCATGTTGTTCAAAAACGTCGTTCATTGCGACTTACTCTATTTTTATAATATGCATCTAATACAAACCAACACTAAAAATAAAAATTATAATACCAACTGAAAATTAAAGTTACACTTACTAGTAGTAGGCATCCGTAGTTTTTTTTTTCATACACATACACGCATATTTTATTATTATATTATTATTATTATTATTATCATTTCTTCCATCACATTCATGGATATGGATTCATCCAGAAATCCATATTGCGCTCGTCGTACTTCCAGACGAGTGGCGCTCCCACCTGTCTCATTCTCTCACTACTCTCTAAGATTTCCTCACCAAATTTCCTGAGTTCTTGTACATTTTCTGCACTCATTGGGGGTGCAGGTTCTAGGACTGGGTTTGGAATCTAGGGTGTGGGTTCCTGGTATGGGGGTGTTGGTGCCTGAAACGGGTAAGGATTCTCTAAAATCTCCCTAATGAATTCATCGTTATCATAGTAGGGATCTAGAGGGTCCAAACCTGGGTATGCTCCTAGATTCGGCATGGGCATGTCTTCGTGTATCGGGTAAGGTTGCACATAGTCCCTATTGTCGTCCCACCATGGGTCGTAATTTAGGTCTAAGGGATTGGGCGCTGGTACCCTAGGTATCTCTTCTGGGTTAAAATCATGCATTTCTACTTGATTTTCAGGGTTATTTTCTATCTCCATTGGTTGTAATGGTTGGGGTGCTATTAGTTACTCCAGGTTAGGGTCGGCTGCAGTGGTTGCTAGGATATGGAAATTGGCTAAACTCCAATTAATCATATCCTGGGCATGGGCATCTGTCTCTCTTTTAACGGCTGCTAGGGCTTGCTGCTCTTGCAACTTTTTCATTCGCTTTCTACGCTCATGTGCTCCCCTACTGAATCATCCTCTCTTTTTCTGAGGGAATGGCTCTTCAGACTGAGCCTTAAACACGAATATTCCTTCTTCATTATCAGCAGAGTACCCTGAGAGGGGCAGGCTGTGAAGAGGCGCCTTCGCTTCTAGGCGAACCAGACAACTGACGGTACGCGTCAGATGGTCCTTGGTCACTCATACTGTAAACTAACAAATAGTCAAATAACACATAACAATAAAATACAATTATGCACATAGTTCCGTAATTTATTTCCTAACAGATTGAATTTTGATGTCAGCAGAACACTTTTGTGGCTGAATCAGTGGCTTAGCTCTGATACCACCTTCTGTCGCAACCCCCGTCCCCTAACAGTCCCGGGTATGGGCGGCCGCAGCCAGTTTCGGTGGTATCGGGTGTTTTATCAATTTGGCAGCGGAATTTACATCAGGACCGTAGTTAGGAAATATTTTATCAGAGTAAAATACCACACTTTCATAATATTAAAAACATGGGATAAAACCCAAGTTTAAATACACACATTTTCATAGGGACAAACCCTATTTTATTTAATAAAAACGTCTATTTCTTTTAGGTAACTTTATTGCCACTTTTCCAAGCCTTCAGTGCTGTCCAGCTGACTTCTATTTGGCTTTCACATTTTGTTACCTGAAACGCGTTTTAAAACATTTTGTCAATGGGAAATACTGGTGAGTGAATCCCAGTTTAATCAAGTTTTAATAAAAACCATTGTACAGTATTGAGGGCGGTCTCGCAATTACATGTGTTTCCAAGTCATATCAATTACCACCCACGGTACTGTCAACCCGACTTGTGGAAATGTTACTCCTCGCAAGGCAGTAACAAATTTTGTATACAAAACCCCAACATACCGACGATAATTGTATCCTTACAAATACTCAATAACTGTTTAATATATAATTAATTGTGTGAGGTTTTGTAAAAACAGTTTGCAAAAAGGAGATTACTCACATTGCTGTCTTAGATTATCCTTTAGGGTTTCCTGGTGACAATCTATAAATTACAAAAATGCACACGTGTTAGTATAATAACCCATTTTAACATTAGTAATACCCTCCCCGAGATGGCATTCCAACGACTACGTCGGGCAGAACCACGACAGCTGTTACGGAACCCTAGATCAATCGGGCAGAGTATTTAATACGTATCCAGGGGTTATGATACTTACAACGGAGCAGAACTTCGTTATTTAGGGGGATATTATACCCGAGTATAGTGTACACTACGTAGAAATTGAGAGGGAAAGAAAGATTTGGGACGAGTTGGACTGAAGTCCCGAGGCCTCCTTTTATAGTGCTGGTCGACAGGTCCGTCGCGCCCTGCGACGAAGGAAGGCAGGGGCTGTCGCGACCCGCGACATAGGGGTCTACGGCTCTAGCTTTGTCCGGTCATTGGGTAGCTTCGACAGGTGATAGGCCACGTGGCAGCTTAGGGCTGCGCCACTTGCCCAGGCGCTCGCGGCCCGCGTAGACTCAAGTGGAGTCTGTCGCGGCCCGCCAGGGCCCCTATTTTCTTGTTTTTAATTATTTTTTAATAAAAATTAAGGTATTCGGGGTCCGTTTTTATGTATGCGGGGTATTTTAGAACATATTGGGATATTTTAATATATTTTAGGGTGTTGGAAAAATTTCAGGAGGGTTGTTATAGGAACCCCCCCCCCCCCCCCCTCCTCCTTATAACGAGTCTCACAGTGTTTTGTTTTGCAGATCAAACTCAGATCATCATCGAAGAAAGATTAAGTATTAACCATTCTTGACGAGACCATTCCCGCAAAGATAAACCCTTCGGTTTAGACTTGGTGTTTCTCAATACTCGTACCAGTTTCACCTATTAAGAGTTGATTTATGTAATTATTAACCTGGATAGAAGCTGTTCCATCTTGCAAATATTGCTCACACCCCCTAATCCCCGTTCTTGAATGAAAAGTTGCAATGCATTTCCTACATCATAGTTGGTTCTCCTTGCCAATGACCTCTAGATCAAGTGGTGGAAGATTGCATTTATCTTGGAAGATGCATGTTCAACTTCCATTTGGTGCAGAGTGAAGCACTGGTGGGCAATGATAGGAGATACAAGGAAATCTGGGTTCGATCCTTGAGCCTTGAGCCAAACAAGTTTTACCGGTAACTTCACCGTTGTGCTTACGGGCGGGTGGGTTACCAAGTTTTCCCCGGGATTGATAGTGGATTCGGGTTACTCTCATAGTATTTCGTTTGGTCCAGTAGGTGCCCCAAAAGTACTTGGGATTGATTTGGTTGGCGGTTAAAAAAAAGTTGTTCTCATGTGTCTTGTACTCATTTTCAAATTTATAATATTGATTCGGTGAATCCGTTTTTCCAATTGCAAACATTTAGATACGAGAAGTCGTGTGAAAGACTATAATATAATAGATATATTATAAATTGTATTTAATAAGATAAATTATTTTTATCGGGTATTTGTTTGATATAAACTAGCAATAAGAACCGTGCGGGTCCATCGCAAACGTCGAATAGATTAGTTCAAACGTTATGTGATGCGTAAACATATGAAATCACGCGTTTCGACGTATCTGATTGAAGTCAATGTAACCTATATAAGCATTGCGATTGGATCAAAACACAAAGTAAATCAAATTTATACCGTACAATGATAACGTATTATATGTGACTCGAGTCATACATAGAAAATGTAATGTGTATGATAGAAAAACTGACACGTATAATCAAAATAGATTAATTAGATCTTTTGAAAAAAAGGGAAAAAAACCACAAGTTGACTCCACTTGATTCAAAACAAAATTTACAAAGCATTCATAAAATTAATCCTGAAAACATATTATATTTGACCTGGCTTGTTTCCAAAAAAAAAAAATTACGTCAAAACATACACCAACTCAGTTTATACCAAAATGCACATAAAAATATGCACGTAAAAATGTGTTTTTTTTAAATGAAAACGTATTATATATGACCTGACTCGTTTCCAGAAAAAAGTTTATGTCGAAACATAGAGAAAATCAAATTTATACCGACACGTGCGTAAAAATATACACGTAAAAAATTAGTAAGTGAGATATAGCGGTAAACTTGAAACAAAATATTAGTAAAAAAAACTTAATAGGTTAAATACGTTCGTAAAATCGTGCCAAGTATCACTAATGTCACGCCACTGTCAGCGACCACCTATGTCAGAAAAGCTCGTAAAAATAAAATAAAAAAAGTAAAAAATAAAACCGTGCGAAAACCGACATAAAATCGTTGAACCACGCACGCCCGTTGCGGCGTGTTAATGCGAAAAAAAGTAGACAGAAACGTGAAACTCATAAAATAATAACTAAGTCGATCTAGGACCCGCACGTTGCGAAGAACTTGTCAAATGGGAAAAAACAGACGAAAAACGTTGAACCCCACACGCACGTTGCGACGTGTTGACTCGTAAAATTTAGAACGAAACGTAAAATGAAAAACTTGCGAGAGATGAAAAAGTACGAGGGACCAAATTGAAAATAAAAAATATTGGGGTTAAATTTGAAAAAATGAAAAACTTTGGATAAAGAGTAAAAAAGTCATTGTTGGGGACTGGGGTTGAAATTCTAAAAGTAAAACTTTTAGGTTAAAAGTAAAAAATATAATTTTTTTACTAAAAAAATGTTACAACAACATAAAGCAAGAAAGTGTTATGGAAATTTTTTAGTCTACGTAAGTATGATATTAGGAAACATCCATTTCATTAACTTTGATTTAATTAGTCTACGTAAGTATGATATAAGGAAACATCCATTTCATTTACTTTGATTTAAATGAGATGTTTAAGAAACAAAAATATAAATAACAGGAAGGTTCGTGCAAACTTAAACTATATTTGAATTACTCGTTATTTACATTTACATATAAGACTTAGGAAATGGGAGCAGTTGACTTTGTTTATATAAAGATCTACCAAGTACCAACAACACACTTGCATTATCAATCTCTTCTATACATGTTTCCAAATAACCAAAAGTTAACAACACAACACAACACTCCATTCTTCGTAACAATGGTAGTACCGCCTCACACGACCCCGGGACCCGCTGGGAATCCCTCGGGAAATCACGACTACGTATTCGTAGTTGGATTCGTGTGCACATTCCTCCTCCTAATCACCATCACCTACGTTTCTTGCAGGCGTAAGAACTCTAGGTCACTACCTCCACCTTCCACGACCGCCTCTAACAACGACAATATAAGATTCTCTCGGGGTCTTGATGACGACGTCATTGTAACTTTCCCAACATTTGTTTACTCCGAAACAACAACGACGCCAGATCACAAGATTGAGGATGAAAAAGGCTCCAATTGCTCTATATGTTTGGAGGATTATAAATCAGTAGACGTTGTTAGGTTGTTTCCGGAATGCGGTCACGTGTATCACGTGAGCTGCATAGATACATGGTTGAAGGCACATCCTACTTGTCCGATGTGTCGCAACCTTGCCGATGATGATACTTCAGTGGTTCGTTAGTGATTCAAATTTGCTGTTAAAAATAGATATTCAACTTAGATCCCGTATATTTATAATTAATGTAGAATGTAAGAATATTTTATGCTTTGTATAAACACTACGATCCCTTTATAAATCAATTGTCTGCATTCAACCCTACCTCGTGTTCTGGATTATGACCACTAGCGGTGACATATTGGACGTCGCTGCTAGTGACCATATTTCTTGTAGTGAAACAAGCGACTAGTGATCTCTCTTCTAACAATTATTCTAAGCAAAGTGAACCATTTTTTCTGTTGATTTTATTAGATAAAGATTTGTAAAATATTTATATTTACTGTGTATCTTTTATATTTGTTAACCTCCTTGATTATAGGAGAGTTGTTGTAATTCTTTGATTATAAAAGTTCCCTTTCCCTCATTCAATTGATGAGGTTGAAATCATTATTATCTTATACGGTATCAGCCATCTTCTCCCTCCCTCCTCTAAAACCCTATTTTTTTCTTCTTGTAGTCGTCGCCCCTCTCCCCTTCTTCTTCCGTTTCGCTCCTGGGATATCTTTTCTTCGGCTATGGCGGCTCCTTCTTCCAGTTCTGACTCACTTTTCTCCATGAATGCCTTCTCTCAAATGATGAATATGAAGCTTTCTTCATCCAACTACCTTGTCTGGCGAGAACAGATGCTTCTTGTTCCCGAGTTTCACAAGGTGTCGGCTCAGGTTGATGCTGCTGCTGCTTCTCCTTCGGCCACCGTCACAGTTAATGACAAAACCACTCCGAATCCAGAAGTTGCTCTCTGGACTACCAATGATTGAAAGGCCATCCTTCTTATTAAGTCTGCCCTCACCGAAGAAGCCGCTACTGAAGTGCTCGGTCTCAAAACTGCCAAAGATATTTGGCAAGCGCTTGAACATGTCTAAAGTAATGCGTCCGTTGAACGCGTTCACTCACTTTGTGATTCTCTTCGTTTGCTTAAGAAAGGTACGTCCACTGTTACCGAATATTCTCGTAGTTTCAAAGCATTATGTGATCAATTAGCTGTCATTGGTCATCCGGTTGCCGAGATGGATCGGCTCCACTGGTATCTGTGTGGTCTTGGTGCCTCTTATGAGATTTATGCTACTGCTATACGGACCGCTCGGCCGCCTCCTTCCCTTCGGGATCTAGTCGCTTAAACCGAAAGTCATGAACTATTTATGCAATCTATGCACGGTGGTGAAACACCACCGGTTGCGTTTCAGGCTCAACAGTCAATAGGTCGCGGCCGTGGTTCTTCAGCCCGTGGCTCTTCTGGACGCAGTTACAGCAATAATCGAGGTCATGGTTCTAATTATGGTCAAAATAGACGACCTCCGCATTGTCAGTTATGTCGCACCAATGATCATTATGCGAATGCTTGTCCTTAACTTGCTAGCTTTACCTCTCATGCTACCATAGATGAGTCTTTAGCCAAAGCTTTCCATGCAAAATGTCATGTTACTGATGATTCCCCGGATTCGGGTGCGGATTCGGGTGCCACTGATTACATGGTTCCACCTTCTGCTTCGGTTCAGAATTCGGCTCCATACAAAGGTAATAATCATGTGTTGTTTGGTGATGGTAAGACTCTTGCTATCTCTCTTACCGGGATGTCTACTATAGCCAATAATATTATGTTACGTAATGTTCTTGTTGTTCCTGGTCTCACGAGGAAGCTTTTATCTATCAGTAAATTAACCAAGGATCATCCGGATAATGTCTTATTTTCCGACTCTTATTTTCATATTCAGGATCGGGTAAGCAAGCAGGTACTCGCTGAAGGAACGTGTGTCAATGGTCTATATGTGCTCAAGAATTCTACACAAGCTCTTGTCGCCACCACTGGAAGATCGACTAAAGCCTCCTACGAGTTATGGCATGCTCGCTTAGGACATGTGTCTTTTAGTACTATTTCTTTTTTGAACAAGTTAGGGGTTTTAAGTTACTTCATTGTTACCTAAACCTACGATTTGCACACCTTGTCAACTTGCAAAAGGACAACGTTTATCCTTTGATTTGAATTTAAAGTGTGCCTCTAATTTTTTGGATTTAGTGCATTGAGATTTGTGGGATCCTGCACCCATTTGTTCTAATGATGGTTTTTGTTAATACGTAGTGTTTATTTATGACTACTCCAGGTTCACATGGTTATATCCCCTAATGTAAGACCCTTATATGCCGTTTGATAATTTACATGATATTTATAAGCTTAATTAATGTGCCGAATTTACAATACGACATTCACATAGATTTTTAAAACCTTCAAACCAAACATTTAAGATTATTACACATAAGTTTCGTAGCAAAAGACACTATTTTATTAGCGGAAGCTTTTTAATTGGAGTGTGTTCGGTCCTTGCACTAGCTTGATCTTCAACTGACCCATTCCGTGAGTTACCTATTCATCAAAACACTCAAACTTGTTAGTTATGAATGCTAAAAAGTTGTCTATACGAGTTTTTATAAACAAAATAGAAATCAGCAACAATTTTCAGAACTGGTAACCCGTCACGCGGCGCGACGGGATGTAGAACCTGGTGTCGCGTGACGCGACAGGCATCGCGGGCCGCGACGGTTCCATCCAACAGCGTCGCGTGACGCGAACCCCTTATTTCGGCAGTATGATTGTTTAAAAATCCTGCACATTTCCAGCTTAACTAACTTGTACTAAAACGGACATAACTTGTCCGTTATTGGTCCAAATTAGGTCCCGTTTCTTCCTATGTGACCGTAATTCGGTATTCTATAACATGAACTCAAAACCCGACTTCTGAATTTACAAAATTCTTAAAATTATGCTCTCGGATTAAAATAAATTCCGTTTATTTTGACCCGTTTAGATCTCTAGACCACAACTTGTCTTATTACTTTAAATTTTTGTATAAGCTTGATCTATATGACCATTTCTAAAATTCTGGGATGTTACCCATATGGTTTACACATCGTTATTTTTGTGTTTGTCCTTTATTCGACCCGTTTAACTATTTATCAATTAAACAATTTAACACCAATCCTATATTTGGAAATCATGCATATTTAAGTCATAACCACAACTAAGTTTATGACTTATATTCGGCATTACCCTTTCTCGGCTAACGACTAATATATATGTTAATTCAATATTCGGCATCATTTTGACGTCTTTAATCATGTAACCTTCCCGGTTTACATCAAGACATCATATTGACCTATCTAGCTTTCTTAGTGACATCCCTCGCTTTGTATCACCAAAATCTTACAACTTTGGTTATTTTGACCCGTTCGGTTTCATTAGCGACATCCATCGCTTTTTATCACCAAACATTGATTACTCGAGTCGATTTGACCCGTTTGTCTATTATAGTGAAATCCATCACTTTTACTTTCTAAAGTCAAGTAAATTTCTTAATCAATTCATCCGGTTTAATCGTACGGAATCCACCATTTTATATCAACCGAAATTCCCCATTATACTTCTATCATTCAAGATAATTGAACATAGCAAAATAACAAAATTTACGAAGCATATAGCCACGTACCTTTAATGCTTTCTTTTCAACCGATTATCCGCTCCGCCTTGGTTAGTAGACGATCCACCCAAATTGCCTATCAAATCCAATTCGGACATATCGCTTAGTATTCCGTAATTATATATTCAATTTCTAATGTTTCAACTAATCAAATAAGTGATTATTTCATAATTCTCACTTATTTCAAGTTCATTCAAGCATTTTATCAAACATCTTGTGTGCATAATTAGTATCCTAACATTATCATGTTCATGATTACTAACTTTAACCATATTTAAGCATAGTAGTTGGATTCTTATATCAAGAATAGCATAACCACACTTAAACTTACTTCCAAACATTTAAGTAACACTAAATCATCATTACAATTTAAGGGTTCTTCACTCTATTCAAAACCCCATATGATAGCCATTGAAATCAATGGATTTTAACATGAATCTACCAATTTCTTGTCTAAGACTTGTTCTTAGACCTATAGTCATCCTAATTACATCATAACATAAATCAATTCTCAAATATTTTCAGTTACGAGAATTCTAGAAAAATCAAAACATCACCAAAGATCAAAATTAAGCATACCATATGATCTTCTAAGTGTAATGATCACTAATTCAGCTTAGAATCGAATCCCAATCGATTTCTTCTTTGAATTTTGAAGGAATTTGATGAATTTAGGTTTTGACAAGATGAGCTCTCTTGTACTGGGTTTTGATCGAACAGGCTCTCACACACACTATGTGTGTTTTGAGTTTATCCTGTGGTTTTAAAAACAACTTTCAAATAGGTCAACATTAGTCCCTCTAGTTTTAAGATTTACAAAATAGTTAAATCTCTAATTTCCATCTTTTGCAAGTAAAACTTTAACTAGGTTAATTATTCCTAGTTTTAAATTTTACTATTTTAGTATCGATGTCAATAATTATACATGTTTAACATACATATATAATTTAATATTTTTAGGGGTCTTACACCTAAAAACAAAAACAGGTTTCTACTCTGTTTTACCAGTTTTTCTCAACCTGGTTCAAACGTAATGTTCACGTAAGGTAAAGGTCTTCTAGAGTGATGGTGGTACTGAGTTTGTAAATCACACGGTTTGAAATATTTTCGAAGATAATGGCACTTTTCATCGGTTTTCGTGTCCTTACACACCTCAACAAAATGGGCGTGCTAAACGAAAACATCGTCACGTTGTTGAAACAGGTTTGGCAATGCTATTTAATGCTCATATTCCAGCCTCATATTGGGTTGACGCATTTACATCAGCCACATACATCATAAATCGTTTGCCAACACCATTATTGGGTGATAAGTTGTCACACCCCGATATTTCCCCGTATAACCGGTGGGCCCGGTGGGGAGTATCGTGACGTAGTTGATATCATCATAGTTAATAATCACAGTTCAGTGCACAGCGGAAGTCTAAGAGTAATAATAAAACAAACCGAATGAAAGTATCATGAGTATTACAACGGAAAGTAAAAGGATCCACAGGTGGATCAAAACATAGGAAACATTGTTCAACAGATTTTTAAGTGACAAAGCTTGCAAGACTTCTTCATTTATTCACTCAGGAGTAGTCAGCCTATTTCGCATAGTACCTGCACTTAACCTTTTGGAAAATACGTCAGTTTACACTGGTAAATACAATTAACCGACACTTTTGAAAATGTTTTAGGAAAATTGATTTAAATGCACAAGGCACAAATAATCTTTTATAACTTGGGATAATTATTTAAAACTAATCTTGTAAAAGAATTATATGTTTATTATACGTTCAGTAGCCCGGGCTGAATACCGGGTTAAAGATAAATAGACACACCACATAATATATCCCACGGTGAGTTATTCTCGAACAGGCGGGCATATTATTTTACATACGCACCGGCAGGTGTATGCCTACACCCCGTGCTTAAGTCGTGGCCATTTCAATGAATGATCCGAGGATATCCAGGACATGGTCATTAACCCCCCAAAGGCTTTAACAAACAAAACAGATTAAACGGGTTATCTCAATGATTTAACCTTCATACGATTAAAGATTCAATACCCGACCAAGCGGTATTTTATATACCGTACCCCAAGCCCGTATAAGAGGAAAATAAGTTAAAAGTATTTACCTGAGCAAAAATATCAATTTATTCCCAGCCGTAAATCAATCAAGCAAGTGCAAATATCTTTTACTGGGCTCCTAAATCTGGGACGAATGTTTAAATAATCTATTAGATTCCTAACGGGCCTTATTTAAGTTTAGACTTAGACCGGTTAGTTTTAAAGAAAGGTTTACGGTTCCAAAACGCAAGATTAAGTGAAGATAGGATTAGAATGTGATTTAGACCCGACAAGCATGAAGACTTGTATAATATGGGTAAACTAAACACATTCTGGATTTTGAGGTAAAAATGATAAGGTTTGACCCGTTTCGGTAAGTTTATGCAAACTAGTCACATACACCGTACCAAACGCGAAAAAATGCATAACGGGTAACCAAAAGAGTCATATACAGGTTTCACAGGTTAATATGCTTTAAATATGTTGTGATACCAGTAGGATACCTTCCATTATGCCCAAAACGGATTAAAAATCAATTTAAGCCCCATAGGGGTATTTTGGTCATTTTAAAGGTTATAAAAGAGATTAATTATTAATCTGAGGTTCTGATCTAAAATGATCAGTAAAAATATTTATTTTAGCAGGTTACATCAGTAAGGTATTAAACATATGTGAAATTTATCATTCATAACCAAACTATGCATCGTATGGGCATTTTGGTCATTTCACATAAACTTTAAAGGTCAATTCTGGAAATCTGAGTTTAAAACTTTTACCTACTGTTAAAGTATCAAAATATACTTAAAACCTCAGTAGGTAATAAGTCTTATGTGCCAAAAATGGTTTTAACCCATACTATATGTTTAAAAAGCGTAAAAGTCGATATTTGGCGATTTTCGGGTTATTTAAAGGAATCTGAGTTTTGATTAGTTTATAAGGCTCAAAATATTTTATTTAACATATGAAATCAGTAGCAAAAGGGTTGGCATCAAAATGTTATGTAAAACTCATTTTATTCAAGAAAAGGGTATAACCGTCAATTACCGAATCGAAGCAAGAACCCTATGTTATGATCAGTTTAAAAATAAATAAAAATCTTCAAAAATTCCAAAATATTACATTACATCAGAAGGTAAATGGTTTGGTGTCGAAATTTGGGTTCAAATAGGCTTTATGCTAAAAATGCCTTTTAATTAATAAAAAACTTTCAAATTACGATATTGAGCATAACTCCTAATTTAGATCTCAAACTGATGTCAAATTTTTAGGACATGTTTATAAATCAGTAACAAAGGTTTTTGTCCTCTCACATTTTCAAAAATCTCGTTTTAACATCAAAAGGGCATAATGGTCAACATTTAAGCAAATAACGGAAACACGCAATGAACTAGGATTACAAAGGAACCACATTGTATAAACTCAGAGGGTTATACTTACATGTAATATGGTCCTAATGGAACCCTAAGGCATATCGAAACTAAGCTAAATCGGGTCGAACTGAAAGTCAAAGCAAAAGTCTTCTTTTGCGACTTTCGGTTCCGAACCGAGCCTAGACTTAGAATTGTCGGGTTGAACATGCTTAGACATGTTATTACATTAATTACCAAGTTATTTTAGTGTTAAAACAGGTTCCATACCTTCTACATTGTTAATTATGAATTTATTTGCAAAATAGCTTTCTGTTGACGTTTTAATATTAAGTTTGACCCGACAATTAACCAAGTTAGAGTGGAAATCATAGGGTGCTCTATTAAGGACTTATTACCCACATAATTACCAACTTATAGCCACTTTCAATTCGAAAAATGACTGGACCATTAGTGATTAATCACTAAGTCAAAGCTTAATTACGACGGCTTTGACTTTTGGTCATTAGACTAATAAAACTTGAACTTAGGAGGTTAAGAACACTTACAATGGTCCTTAACACGAATTAGGAACTTGAGAAAACTTCTTGAAGTCCAGAGAGCTCCAGAGAATGGGTTTAGAATGATTTCAAAGTGAGCAAGTTCAAGTGTTGCAACATGAGGTCTTATATAGGACTTAAAACATCACAAGATCATTCCAACAAAGTCTACAAGTGATTCCTTATCATCCCAGGTGTCCCCTATGCATGTAAAACCATTGGATCAGTCCCTGAATTCGAAAACCACCATGCAAAGGCGGTGTAACCTGCTGTACATGCAACTGTGCAGAGAATCTGCCCAGGTCGGGCCGTCGCGTCGCGCGAAGGCAGAAGGTGATGGTGGAGGCGTGATGCCACCATGTGGGTCATCTGATCAGCAAGTTTTCAAATATGACATTTTCACCCCCTGGACCTTCTAAAGCGTAAATTCTTTCATTTTAAGCACATTTACCCGTTTAACTTTTATTCTTGTAATCCATGAGATATAACCAAACACCGTTAGCTCCAGTTTCGATAAACGATAACCGAAAACACAAGTTTTGCCTCGTTGATGCTTTTAACCCCTTAATTACGAAAGTTAACGTATTTTCCTCATACGATATCGAAGCCTTGTGAAATTTCTATCACTTATTCTCGGGAGCATAATTAATCGTTACAAGGCTCCAGGTTCACTAAAAAGGTCACTCAGAGGTATTAATTAAACATGTTGACACATTTAACCCTCGCGTCTTGTAAACTTTAACTTTCTTCCACAAACGGTTTGATACGATTCGTGATTATTCGTTTAAGGGTATAAACATCGTGTAGGGTCATTGAAAGGCAAAATTTTCATATGTTTAACACTTTGGATCCTCTTACACACATACTTTCTTTGTATTTCCACTTTAGTCCCTCAAAATCTCGACCTCGAGATTTACTGAAATAAAAGAGGGTACTTCTGTTTCATTGTGGTTTCAACCTCCCACGTGTACTCTGGGCCTCTTCGGGTATCCCATTTAACCTTCACAATCGGCACATGCTTCTTTCGAAGCTTCTTAATTTTTCGATCGTCAATCGACAAAGGTTTTTCAACAAACTTTAAGCTCTTATCAATATGCACATCCTTATGTGACATGGCTAGCCGATTCATCAGCTAGACACTTCTTTAAGTTGCAAATGTGGAACACATTATGAATTCCACTATGCTCTTCAGGCAGGTTTAACTTGTAAGCCATGGTTCCGACACATTCGATGATCTCGAATGGTCCTATGTATCGTGGGCTTAACTTGCCTTTCTTGCCAAAACGCATTACCCCTTTCCAGGGTGATACCTTAAGTAGAACTTTGTCACCTACCTCGAATTTTAGAGGTTTATGCCTTCTATCTGCGTAGCTTTTCTGTCTATCCCTGGCAGCTTTGAGACGATCACGTATCTGCACAATCTTATCTGTCATCTCCAGGACTATACCAGGTCCTGTTAGTTGGACATCTCCAACTTCTGCCCAACAAACGGGCATCCTGCACTTTCTCCCATACAGAGCTTCAAAAGGTGCAGCTTGAATACTAGAATGATAGCTGTTATTATATGAGAATTCTATCAATGGAAGATGATCATCCCAACTTCCACCTAAATCAATAACACATGCTCGTAGCATATCTTCCAGCGTTTGAATTGTACGCTCGCTTTAACCATCCGTTTGGGGATGATATGCAGTGTTGAAGTTTAGTTGAGTGCCTAGGGATTGCTGAAAGCTTTTCCAAAAATGTGATGTGTATCTTGTATCTCTATCAGAGATAATAGACACTGGTACTCCGTGAAGAGATACAATCTCGTCCACGTACAGCTGGGCTAACTTATCGGAGCTGTGTGTTTCCTTAATAGGTAAGAAGTGGGCTGACGTTGTCAATCTGTCGACTATAACCCAAATAGTATCATTTCCTCGCCTTGTCTTTGGTAACTTAGTGATGAAATCCATAGTTACCATTTCCCACTTCCAGGTGGGAAGTTCAGGCTGTTGTAGCAAACCTGACGGCTTCTGGTGTTCAGCTTTAACTTGTGCGTACGTCAAACATTCGGCCACGTAAGTGGCTACAGATTTCTTCAAACCTATCCACCAATAATTTTCCTTTAAATCCTGGTACATCTTATCACTACCAGGATGAACAGAATACTTGGAACTATGGGCTTCCTGGAGGATCACATCCATGGGTCCTCCATAAATTGGAACCCATATTCGTCCATTCAATCTTAGGATTCCGTCCTTGCCATATGATAACTATTCAGTAGTTACGCCTATCTCATTTGGATAGTTAGCTTCTAATACAGCTTCCTTCTGAGCGGCTAACAATCTTTCATTCAAACTATTCTTCAATTCAATGCTCTTGGCATTGATTCTAATAGGCTTAACTCTTTCTTTTCGGCTCAAGGAATCGGCAACCACATTCGCCTTGCCTGGATGATATCGGATTTCACAATCATAGTCGTTTAGTGTCTCCATCCACCGACGCTGTCTCATGTTTAGATCCTTCTGGTTAAATAGATGCTAAAGGCTCTTGTGATCCGAATAGATCACACACTTGGTACCATATAAATAATGCTTCCAAAGTTTTAGTGTAAACACAACGGCACCCAATTCCAAGTCGTGGGTGGTGTAATTCTTTTCATGCACCTTTAATTGTCGGGAAGCATAGGCAATAACTTTGCCCTTCTGCATTAGCACACATCCCATGCCAGTGTGTGATGCGTCGCAGTAAACCACAAATTCTTCAATCCCTTCAGGCAATGTCAACACATGTGCATTGCTCAGCTTCTGTTTAAGAATATCAAAGGATTCTTGTTGCTTCGGCCCCCAATCAAACTTGATATTCTTGCGATTTAATGAAGTTAAGGGTGCAGCAATCCTGGAGAAGTTTTCAATAAAACGCCTATAATATCCTGCCAGACCCAAGAAGCTGCGAATCTCCGTGGGCGTCTTTTGTTCTTGCCAATTCATGATAGCTTCAATCTTAGCGGGATCCACCTGGATACCACGCTCGCTAACCACATGTCCAAGAAATTAGACTTCACGAAGCCAAAACTCACATTTTGAAAACTTGGCGTAGAGCTTCTCTTGCTGAAGAAGTTTAAGAATACAACAAAGATGTTTCTCATGATCAGCCTGATTCTTTGAGTAAATAAGGATGTCATCAATAAAGACAATGGCAAACTTTTCCAAGTAGGGTTTGCAAACGCGATTCATGAGGTCCATGAACGCTGCTGGAGCATTAGTGAGCCTAAAAGGCATCACTAAGAACTCGTAGTGACCATAACGAGTTCTGAATGCAGTGTTATGCACATCTTTATCTCTAACCTTCAGTTGATGGTATCCTGACCTTAAATCAATCTTGGAAAAGTAACTTGCCCCTTGCAATTGATCGAACAGATCGTCGATCCTGGGCAATGGATATCAATTTTTGATTGTAACCTTGTTAAGTGATGTGTGCAAAATGCAACATATAAATTACATCAATTATGGCATAAAACTAACCCCTTTTTAGTACTAATGTTGGAAAAAGTGTGCTTTTGTCTTCCTTTTGTATTTTCTTGATTAAATGAGCTCAAATTAACAAAAGAAGCAAAAAGACAGCAAAATCTAACATAAATACAAGAAAAGGAACAAACGTGACATGCCCGACCCCACGACAGCATCTTCCCAAGCAAAACCAGAAGACAGAAGACTGAACACGCCCCGTGCTCAGCCAGCACGGGGGCGTGCCCAAGTGTCAGCAGAAAAGACAAAGTGGTAGAAGCTTCCATTGCCCACCACGGGGCCGTGCTCAGCGGGCACGGGGTCATGGTGTCACACCCCGATTTCCACGTGTCACCGGTGGGCCCGGTGGGGAGGATCGTGACGTCATGGTTTGCAACATAATAGTCAAACAACACAATATTAATATGCACAGCGGAAGCAATTGAAATTATAATACAACCGAATTTATTATTGTAATATCAAATGTCACAATATTCGGAAGTTTATCCACAGAAGGATCGAACATAAAAATGGAAACAATAGTTCAACAGACTTTAGGCATCTTAAGTTTGCGAGGCTTCTATTGATGCTAAGGAGAAGTGTCCAGCCAATTACGTATAGTACCTGCATTTAACCTTTTTGGAAAATACGTCAGTTTACACTGGTAAATACATTCAACTGACTCATTTTGAAAAATGATTGAAAATTGGTTTGGATGCACGTGGCATAAATGTTTTATAATTTGATTAAAATGCACAGAGGCAAGATTAATCTTTTTAACTTGGGAGAATTATTTTAATATTATAATCTTGTGAACGAATTACATGTTACTTGTGCGTTCAGTCGCCCGGATCTTGTCCGGGTTAAAGATCAATAGACACACCACATCATAGAGTTATACACTGACTGGTGTACGCCTACACCCCGTGCTCAGGTCGTGGCCAATCTCGTAAGATGATGCCGAGGATATCCGGGACATGGTCATTAACCCCCCAAAGGCATTAAGTAAACAAGACTGTTTAAACGAGCCGATCAAATTTAGTCAACTACCCACTCAACTGTGGAGATTTGATGCTCGATCAAGCGGTATGCTATATACCGTAACCCAAGCCCGTATAGGGAAAATAAGTTAAAAGTATTTACCTGAGCAATGTATAAATCACAATAAGCAAATTGCAAGTAGCTTTTACTGTCCTCCTAATCTGGAACGAAGGTTTATAATAACCTATTAGAATCCTAACGGGTCTTTTAGTTAAGCTTACGCTTAGACCGGCTAGTTTCAAAGATACGGTTCGTACGCACGATTAAGCGAAGACCGGATAGAATGTGATTTAGACCCGACAAGTTCGGAGACTTGCTTAATATGGGTATTTCATACACATTCTGGATTTTGAGAACAAACCGATAAGGTTTGACCCGTTTCGGCTAATTTATGCAAACTTGTTACATAAACCGAACCGTACGCGTAGTAAGCGTGACGGGTATTCATGAGAGCTATAGACAGGTTTCCTAAGTTAATTATGCCTCAAATATATTGTGACATCAGTAAGATGTCTTTCATTATGCCCGAAACGTGTTTAAACACAAACTAGGCCCCGTAGGGGTAGTTTGGTCATTTAAAAGTTTATAAAAGAGTTTAAGTAACAAGCTGAGTTACAGGTCTTATGTAATCAGCAAATATACTCAATTTAATGGGTTATAACAATAGGATAAAATATATATGTGAAATTTATCAATTATAACCAAACTATGCCCCGTAGGGGTATTTTGGTAATTTCACATAAGCCGAAAAGCTCAAAACTGAAGTCTGAGTTAATCAACTTTTGCTTACTGTTAAAATATCATAATTTTCCTATAATATCAGTAGGTATCAACCCGGGTATGTTTAACATAGTTTTTAATACATACTATGCGTTAAAAACGCTTATAAGGCGATTATGAGCCGTTTACGGGTTCGATACATAAAGCTGATATTTTTATATTTCCAGAAGGCTAAAAATAATTTATTTATCATATGTGATCAGTAGCAAAAGGTTTGGAGTCGTTTAGATATGTAAAACTCATTTTATGGCCCGTAAGGGCAAAACCGACATTTACCGGATTAAGCCTACGACTATGAGTTATGCTCAGCCTAAAATTAATTAAAAATCTTTAAAATTCCCAAAATAATATATTACATCAGTGGGTAAAATATTTGATATCAAAAAGTATGTTTAAGTAGGCTATACGCTAATTACGCCGTTTTATTAACATAAAGCTTTAAATTTGCGTTAATGAGCATAACTCTTAATCTACAATTCAAATTGATGTCAAACTTTGCATACACGTTTATATATCAGTAATTAAAGTTTCTACTCTTTTACATTTCCAGAAATCACGTTTTAAGGTAATAAGGGCATAATGGTCAACATATGGGCAATTAACGGAAACATGCATATTAATTGGATAACTAATGAACCAAGGTGTATAATCACAGAGGGTTGTACTAACATGTAACCTAGTCCAATTAAATCTCTGAGGCGTTTCTAAAACATGCCTAAACAGGTCAGAACTGAAAGTCAAAGTGAAAGTCAAACTATGTGACTTTCGGTTCCGAACCGGGTCTAAACAGGAAATTGTCGGGTTGAATTGGACATGTTCTTACACTTATTACCAAGTTATAACAATGATCAAACAGGTTGTATATGATCTATAATGTTAATTATGCATAAATGGCATTTTAGGCTTCCTGTTGACTTTTTAAATATAAGTTTGACTCGACTTTTGACCTGGTTAGAGTGATGATCAGGGGAAACCCTTTTGAGGTTTTATTACCCACATAAATACCAACTTATAACTATTTTTTATTCGACTAATCACTGGACCATTTGTGATTAATCTTAAAGTCAACCGTTAATTACGACGGTTTGACTTTTAAGCTAAAACTAAGCTAAAACTCAATTAAGAAAGGATTAGAACACTTACAAGGGTCTAATGGTTGGTTAGGAAGTCTTGGAATCAGCTTTGGAGTTCCAGAGATGATCAGAAATGAGTGCAAGAATGTTTGTAACTTGGAGGCCTTATATAGTGTTTGCAAACACCATAACATGTTGACAACTAAGGCTACAAGTGACCACAACTGTCCCACAAGTGTCCCTGGGGTCTAGGAACATTTTAGGGGTCGCCCAATGGTGAGAAATACCAGTGGAATCGGTCATAATCGCGCAAAACAGGCTGCAGCCTATTTTTCTGGTTCTGGGCATCTGATGCGGCCCGCCTCACGGTTAACAGATTCTAACGCGGGCCGCCTGGGCCTGAAATTCTGATTTTTCCATTTTTGTTATTTTGCAACTTATCCCTTGGCTTCACGAAAGGGCAACCAAGGTTATTTCTTGCATTTTGACCCCCTTATTTTTATATACAAGGGCTTTAGGACTTATTCTCACTTTGCCAAGTCCCTGGACACTTCCGGTTAACCCGAAAAGTCTTAACTTTAAACGTTAACGCATTAACCCCTCGCACACGAATTTGATCATAACTTTCTCATACGATAACGAAACTTTATGAAATTTATATCGTGCATTCTAGTGAGCATAATTAACATTTACAAAGCTTCGGGTTTGCCAAAAGGTCACTCAGAGGTATATCTTTAAACATGTTGACACATTTAACCCTTGTAGTTTGTAATCTCTCACTTTTTGCTTCGTATGATCCATGATTTATCCGTTTGATGTTATAAACACCATGTAGGGTTATTATGAAGTATATTTATTCACTGTTGACATTTAGAACCCGTATAATTACATACTTTCCATGTTTGTCAACTTTAGTCCCTTTATAACATTCTTTCACACGTTCAAACTTTATGACACGTGTCAACACATTATAGGACGTGAATTTTCGAGGTGTTACACATGGTCAACTATAAGATTCGCAGAATCCAGGCAAATCTTCATAGTACAGATATGCTTCTGCACACGGGGTCGTGCTCAGCGGACACGGGGGCGTGGTCAACTAATACAGACAAGCTGCAATAAATGAAGAAAGAGAAGGATGTGGACACGGGGCCGTACCCACTGGACACGGGGTCGTGCCCGAGCTTCTGTTCAGCCTATAAATAGGAGTGCTTGGCTCAAGCTCAAACAATCCCTTGGCACACCACCTCTCTCACCCACCACCCACCACCACCATAACACCATCATCCATTGTCCATCGTAGAGTGTGTGAGTCGTCTCAGGATCCAAGATTGATCGTAAGAGTTCTTGACAATCAAGGCCATGTTTGCCTAAGTCTCTTACATCACTTGGTAAAGACAAGTGTCTAGTGTAATACTTTTTATTTTTAATCTTTTTGCACTTTTTAATTGGTTATGTATTAATGACTTTAATAACTATTTTCTTATGTTGAAGGTGATTCTTCCTTATCGTTTGTCCGTGGTGTCTTGGCATTATTTTACTGTCTATATAAAATAAAAGATTTTCACCATTCATATCTCCACGGTCTATATGGAGGTATGTTGGCTACCTGGTCGGGGTTTAAGGGAACGGTTTGGTAAGAGTCTTGCTGTTGTTCAGCGTTTAGAGATCCTGCAAGGGACCTGGGTCAAATTTAGTAGGACCTCCTTCAATACTTAACGGTATTGGATGGCGGGGGTCCAAACTCTTTGATCCCCTCATAAGTTAAACTACTATTAATACAATAACCCGGCTACTTAGGACTGTATCCTTGCTGACTCAGACTACTTAGCCAAGGGTAACGTCACCTTCAAAAGAGGGGCCTACCATAATTTGCATTAATAACATAATTAATTATCTTTCAATAATCCGACCCTTTAGGATTGTATCCTTGTTGACTCAAACTACTGGGTTGAGGGTAACGTCACCTTCAAAAGAGGGGCCTACTACAATAACTAAGATAATCTCTTAAATAAGTGCAAAAGTGCGGAAATAATCAAAGGTTACACTATACACGAGTCGGAACCAAGTGATTCATCTTGTCTATCTGTTTTTATTTTTTATTTTTATTTTTCAGCATTTTAGTTAGTTTTTATTTTTCTAGTTTAAAACCTTTTTCTAACTTTTTGATTTGATTAGACGTTGAGGATAAACCGGTACTAAAAGCTCTTGTGTCCTTGGACGACCTCGGTATCTTACCAACACTATACTACGCTCACGATGGGTGCACTTGCCCATATGTGTGTTTAGTGTTAGTAAATATCGTGTTTTATAAATTTAAAACTTGGCTAAAAAAGTGTAAAAGGGCTTAAAATATACTTAAACCTACATATACACCTAACGCACATCATGTTTTTAGCGCCGTTGCCGGGGACACAAGGATTTTAAGAAAGTTAGGAATCAATGGCCTAATCATTTTTTTCTTATTTTTCATATTTTTTAGGATTTTTCTTAGTTTTTCAGCTTCTGCAGAACTCAGCACGGGCCGTGCCCGCTGAACACGCCCCGTGCCCAATCATTGGAACTGGCAATCCTGTTTTAAGTCAGACAGTAAGCTGAACACGGGGTCGTGCCCACTCAACACGCCCCGTGCCCAAGTTTCAGTTACTGAAAACAGAACCGTAAGATCCCGACGGTTGGTAATTTCTGACACAAACATGAGTGATACTGATGCTTTTTACTTTCGGCACTCTTATGGTACGTGGTGTCAATTATGTGGTGGTATGATACGTGGTTGAAAACCGGTGATCGTTTATGCTTAAGTTGATGTTTTTACGTAGCTTTTAATCTTGAATAGCTTACTTTTAATGTGATTTGTGTTTTACAGGTCTAAAAGAGTTTAGGGAGCTAATCGGGAGCTAAACGGAGCACCGGGACGCGAAACGGATCAACCGGGGATGTGAAGTGAAGAAAACCGGGTTAATCACTAAGATTGGATGTATTTTGGGGAATGTTGATGGATTTAAAATGAATATATTGGAAGATGGCATAATAGAGGGTTGAATTACGAGAACGTGGGCGAAAACGGTGAGTTAAACGGAGCTATAACGAAGAAGTTATGAAGAAAACAGTTTTGGACGAAACCGACAAAACCAGGCAGCGTCGGGGACGCCCAAAAGGGCCGTCGGAGACGCCCTCTGGATTGTTCCGTCGGCCAGAAACCTCCGTAAACAGCTAATTAAGCTGTCGGGCGAAACTGAGACTTCCAGGGGCCGTCGGGGACGCCCTAAATGGCCGTCGGCGACGCCACCTACATTCTTATATCGCGAAAAACTTGATTTTTGAGTTGGGGACGAGTTATAACATCAATTTTGACCAAGAAACGGGAGTTACACTTGTTTTTCAAGTTTGAATATCATCTTGGAGCCTATTATCCTTATTTATCACTTACCATTCCATCCAACATCATACACACAACCCGAATCAAGAACGAAATCAACATCATCTTCTTGATTCCAAACCCTAGCTCCATCAATCCACTCATCCATTCACCATAATCACTTATCCAAAACCCTAACCTTCATCATTCATCATTCTACAAAGTTCCAAAATGATCCAATTCAAGTTTTCGTCATCCGTTGATCGTGCCATTTTCACCATGAGCGGCTAGTTTCTTGGAGGTTTCACCCCGATGTAGGTTTTTGTAAGTCTAGGGTCTTTAACATTGTTCTTGGATTGATTTTGTGATAAATTGCTTTTTGATTTGAAGCTTATGACAATTGTCTTGCATTTGTATTGAATTCATAAATTGTCGAGTGAAGATTAAATTTGACTTTATGAAATGTTTATGTACAATTATGCCTTGTCTAGGTTAGAGTTTACATGTTCTTGGTAACAAAGTGCATTGTGGTCCGTTCTTTATAATGTCGATAGCTCTTGGCACCTAAGCCGTGTAACACTAAATTCGTTAGTCACTTTTGCAATTGAATCAATTCTAAAACGTGTAGAAATCCTAGGAATGCAACTACTGAACCGGGTGTGAACCTTGTTTTCTCTATCTTGTCTAAATTGTTATTTACATTTTGCAATTGTTAATTTTTAGTATTCATCTACCAAATCAATTTAGTAATCTTAATTCACATTTTTCAATCAAACAAAAATACAAAAAAATATCATAGCAAGCTTCATAATAGTGACAACTTTTACAATTCATTTAAAGTCCATTCGCAAACCACAGACTCTTCGTGGTTCGACCCCTTGCTACCACTAGCTATTTGTTAAGGGTAATTTGGGACTATAAATATTATCTTTGACCGGAGCGTGACACTCCGTTCAAATTTTGGCTCCACTGCCGGGGAGTGCGTGCGCTTTGTGTTTGGATTATTGTTTGAATTTGCGTGATTATCTGTTTAAATTGTTTAGCTTTCTTTTTGTACTTGTCTTTTTCCTTGTTACGCGGGTGTGTTACTTGTGCAGGTTACAGGTAGTGTATGCATACGCAAAACTCCGGGAGGACTTCACCTTTAGTCTACGAACCAGAAATCGAAAGAGCCGCAAGGAGAAATCTAGCAAGCCGGTTAGAAGCAACTCTTGCTTCTAATCAAACCAACCAAACACCACAACTCACACCGACCATTGAAGCCGATTCAATGGCAAACCAAAACTCCAATCACCCAAACCTCAACCAAAACCAATTCCAATCCCGAGGAACCTTTTACCCCGCCCAAAATGTTCAATCTATACCTCAAGAGCGACCGGGTGGTAACAACAACAATGGACCACCCACACCACCTTTCCAAAACCAAAATCCCAACAACAACCAAAGAACACCCCAACAACAAAACCTTCATCGACAAGCTTCCCTACCCATCAATCTTGATGACGGGAATGTCAATTCCGATCGTCGAGGTAATCCCGCGAACGAAGACCCCTTCTTCAACATAGACGATTTGAGGAACGCCATCCCCGATGACGAACCGTATAGTGTTCCCGGTTATCAGTCGCCGGAGCATGTGAGCATACATACGGAAAATTCGGACGATGGGGGATATTATGATGATCGGGTTAACGACGAGGAAGATTGGGGATACGTGAATAGGGGAAATGTCTACAATGCGAGAGGCTTTAAAGATGACGAGTTCGGCTATCAAAATGCCAACTTTGTGGGGAATGATGATTATGGGAACGAGAACGTGAGAAATGATGGTTACGGAAACAACCGTCAACCACGAAACAATAACCAACGGAACCGAGATGATGGGTTTTACACAACAACAATAACAACAATGGTAACCCTAATCGGATTCCTCGTTTCGTGGGAGGGGGTAACCAAAGGGGTAACCAAGGTAGAAATCAAGGTGGGGATAGAAGAGGTGACCGAAGATACAATCGAAGACCGGTCGATCAAGAGGTTAACGGTCCACAACGTCGTCAACAACCTCCACGGGGAGTGAATGACCGTTTTCGACCGGTAGTTACCGACAATGATTCTCCTATAGTATGCGAAAGGAGAATGTTCGATTGCAAACCCCATTACATCAATATACTTCCCCACTTCAATGGGAGGTCTAATGATGAGCCGTATACGCACTTGGCGGAGTTTTCTTCCATTTGCAACACTATCGGGGGGCACAACTTTGCACTAGAGGAGGTCAAACTTCGCTTGTTCCAATTTTCGTTGAAAGACAAAGCAAAGCAGTGGTTTCTCACACTTCCGGCAAATAGCATCCGGACATGAGGAGAGATGCAACAAGTCTTTTTAGACGAATACTATTCGATGGCGAAGACCGACGATGCTAGGGATGAAATAAGGTCATTTCGGCAACTATCGAGTGAACCGTTACATGAAGCATTCACTCGATTCAAAGAATTGATGCGGAGATGCCTACATCACCAAATAGAAAAGTGGGAATTGGTGAAGTGCTTTGTACGTGGTTTGGATGACGCGACATGGAACCGCCTTGAATCAACGAGCAACGGGACTCTCTTGAGCAATCATGAAGATGATGATTGGGAGTTTTTGGAGTGGATGAGCAAACGGTCAAAAGAGAAGGAATCGGCCGATAGAGCTAAGAAACATCCCGTTTCCCGGTCAGTTCCCGATCTTGATTCTAAGGATTGAATTTCTACCTTAGAACGGGAAATGGCTCGTATGAAGAAGAAGGAGGTGAACGCGGTACAATTCGCGGTTTGTGAAGAATGTGGAGATATTGGGCATAGAACCGAGCAATGTCCAACGGGGTCAAATGATTACACCGAGGAGGTAAATCAAGTGTATGGGGATCGGAAGCAATATGACATGAACTCCAACACTTACCATCCGGGTTTGAGAAATCATCCTAATTTCCGGTATGGTAACGCCTCAAATCAAATGAATCTGAATTTCCAATCGGGTAATCAAGGTGGTTCTTCTTACAACAATCGTCAAGGTGGTAACCAAGGGGGTTACCAAAGGAATTACAATCAAGGAGGTAACCAAGGCTATCAAAATCGGGAAGGTAATTATCAACATGGTTACAACCAAGGTGGAAATGGGGGTGGTACATCAAACTCTCAAGGTGACGACTCGTTCAATTCTAAAATGGACGCTCTCATGAATGCTATGACCACCCTTACAACCGAAGTAAGGAAAGAATTTGAAGTGAGGGATAAATCTCACAAAGGATTAGAGAAGCAAGTGGGGCAACTTGCTCAAGAGATGGCTCAAATTCGTGGAAGTGGAGGAGGACTTCCAAGTGACACTAAGGTGAACCCAAAGCATCAAAGTTCAAGCACGGGCAATGTGAGGAATGTACACATTAGCGCGCTAAGTCTTCTTTCAAATAATAAGGTTTGTAGTAGTGTTGATGGTGTAGTGGTAAATACAAGAGATGAGTCGGAAAATAAAAATGAACAAGAAACGATTTCACAAGTTAAAATTGAAAAATTGAATAAAAATTATTTTTGTGAAAATTGTTTAAATCAAATTAAACCGATTAATGCATCACAAGTTGAGGAACGGTACCCACCGAAGGACGAGGGGTGGGAAAATTTTAAACAAGCAAAAATTAATTTACCGTTACTAGATGACATTAAAAAGGTTCCGGCTCATGTGGAATGCTTAAAGGAGTTAAGCATCGAAAAACGGCACAACAAATTACCCGAACCGGTTGATTTGATATCTCATGTTAGTGCCGTTTTATCGAGTGCCCTTCCTCAAAAAGCTCAAGACCCAGGAGATCCTCTTATTTCAATTCAAATTGGAACATTCAAAATAGAGAGGGCACTCCTGGATCTTGGGGCTTGTGTGAGCATTTTACCAGGGAGTTTGTATGACCAATACGACTTTGGTCCATTGAAAAGATTTGATACTCCCGTGGTTTTGGCCGATCAGACTCCCACGCATCCAAGGGGGATGGTGGAAGATGTGATTGTTAAGGTGGACGATTGCTACTACCCAGTTGACTTTTTGGTAGTAGACTATGTTGGGTGTGTTGAGGACACCCAACCGATAGTTATATTGGGTAGACCGTTCCTGGTAACTGCTAATGCCATAATAAATTGTGCAACGGGAACGGTAAGCATGACATTTGGGGACCGGAAATTAAATTTGAATGTTTTTTCCAAAATTTACTAACCCGCTTGGTGAGGATAAGTGTCCTAAAAAGGACATGAATCCAAACAAAAAAGTATGTGCTATGGTTGGTAGGTTGGGAGAAACAAAGAAGAAGACGGTCAAGAAAAAGAAAGCGAAGAAGTCACCTCTAGAAAAGAAAGAGGAAGAAGAGGTGAGGAAGTTTGGACCGTTTGGCAACAAATGGTACGAATCACCGGTGGGTGATTTTGAGGAGCTCGTGGATGGCAAGCATGCCATTCGACCACCATGAGGTGGTAAGTCAATTGTTGTTGTATATTTTATTTCGCATTTCGTTTTAGTTGTTATTCGTAGTTTACTTAGTATTGTTGTTGTTGTTGTATAATTTGTTATTTTGTTTTAGTAGATAAATGAACGTTGTGGGTGTGTTCCCTATATAGCCCTCACGAGACCTCTCGTCCTCCCAAGCTATTGGGGGGTTTAAAAGGGCTTGTTGCATAAGCTAAATGCAACCGTGATTCCTACGAAAGTGAGTTAGGTTTATTGTTGTTGTAAATTATTTTCCACATAAATCAAAGTGAAAAAACGTATAGCTTGGTAATGTTTTCATAAAATTGGTAGAACTAGGTAACTAACAAATTTTGATGGTTGTGAGAAGCATGCTTCTACACAAAGGTTAAGATTTGTAGGTACATTGGGTTCGTGGGACAACCACTTTTATGAAGAGAAGAGGAGCACACGAGGAATGGGCTCAGAAATCAGGTGCATACGTTTCTTTTTATTTTTGATCTTTAGATTAGCAAATAAGTGGATTGTAAAGTGTACATTTTTTTCCGGGGTGAAATTTTGGGGAAGTTAGTCGTGTCACATCCCTAGTGTGCTTTAAAAACTCTAGTTCTTACACATTGATGACAATGTTTACCTCAAGTGTGGGGATGGGGGAGTAGTAAAAGTTTTAGATTTTGACCCGTTCATTTAAATACTACACATTGAGGACAATGTTTACTTCAAGTGTGGGGATGGGGGAAAATTTCAAAAATGTCTTGTTTCAAAAGCGGTCTTAAAGCACAAGCAACTAAGTCAACGAGGGATGTTACAACCCATTTGGTCTTTTGTCATGGTCAAGTTCAAATTAATAGCATGACGGGTATTTAGCGGGTGGTTATTTGGGAGTAAAAAGCCTAAGAAACTAGTATATCATGCATGTCACATACCATACCCATTATATGTGAGGTTTTGAGCCACTTTTACATAATAGAATTACATATTTATGTTTCTTTGTTGGAGTGGACCATTAGTCATGTATTGTAGAACTTGCATCTTTTGATGCGTTTGAGACCATAGACCGAATAGAAGCACGAGAATGATTAAGGCATTAGGTGACTTTTTTCCTTTAAAACCATTTATCTATCCTTACCCAAACAAATCCCCTAGTCGCCCACTTTGAGCCTAAACCTTTCGTTTGACCAACCCATTTAGCCCATAACCGTTAAACCTTTTATTTTTAACCCGTGTGGTGAAAATTCGATTTTAGGTTTCTTTGTTTGTATAGTGTGCTTTGCATAAAAAAAAAAAAAAAAAAAAAAAAAAAAACAGAAAAGTTGTGAAAAAGACAAAAAAAAATTGTTGAGAAAAAAAATATGAAGTTAGTAGTTGTTGAATAAAAGGCTAAAATTGTTGCCTTGTAGTTGATGTTTATAGTTTAGTTTTGTTTAGAGTAGTCGTTTGTAATAAAAATCGAATTTTCATCACCATAGCCACATTAAATATCCTATTCCCTACCCTTAGCCTAGCCCCGTTACAACCCTTACAAAGACCTTTTGACTTGTGTTTGGTATTCGTGTTCGGTGGTGGAGAATGATTGACTTGCAAGCCTATGCGGGTACGTGTTCTAATCGGTTTTGAGCGATCATTCTTTGAAGTGCTAATACATTATAAAAATTAGCCAATTTATAAACCAAGTGGAGAGAACATTGTGAGGGATGTGCATGAATTGTTGATTTCACGGGCGGGTTAATCTTGGATAACCATTTTATATATGTGAATATACTTTACCGTTAAATATGTTGCAAATTGTAAAGAGTTTGAACTTTAGTATGACAATTGACCTTAACCTTCGTCTCGGGAATGGGAGTGTATTCTTTGTTCGACCCACGTGAAAGAGAAAAACAGATTTGCTTGAGGGCAAGCAAACGACAAGTGTGGGGATGTGATACGTGGTTGAAAACCGGTGATCGTTTATGCTTAAGTTGATGTTTTTACGTAGCTTTTAATCTTGAATAGCTTACTTTTAATGTGATTTGTGTTTTACAGGTCTAAAAGAGTTTAAGGAGCTAATCGGGAGCTAAACGGAGCACCGGGACGCGAAACGGATCAACCGGGGATGTGAAGTGAAGAAAACCGGGTTAATCACTAAGATTGGATGTATTTTGGGGAATGTTGATGGATTTAAAATGAATATATTGGAAGATGGCATGATAGAGGTGAGTAAAACGGAGCTATAACGAAGAAGTTTTGAAGAAAACAGTTTTGGACGAAACCGACAAAACCAGGCAGCGTCGGGGACGCCAAAAAGGGCCGTCGGCGACGCCCTCTGGATTGTTCCGTCAGCCAGAAACCTCCGTAAATAGCTAATTAAGCTGTCGGGCGAAACTGAGACTTCCAGGGGCCGTCGGGGACGCCCTAAATGGCCGTCGGTGACGCCACCTACATTTTTATATCGCGAAAAACTTGATTTTTGAGTTATAACATCAATTTTGACCAAGAAACGGGAGTTACACTTGTTTTTCAAGTTTGAATATCATCTTGGAGCCTATTATCCTTATCTATCACTTACCATTCCATCCAACATCATACACACAACCCGAATCAAGAACGAAATCAACATCATCTTCTTGATTCCAAACCCTAGCTCCATCAATCCACTCATCCATTCACCATCATCACTTATCCAAAACCCTAACCTTCATCATTCATCATTCTACAAAGTTCCAAAATGATCCAATTCAAGTTTTCGTCATCCGTTGATCGTGCCATTTTCACCATGAGCGGCTAGTTTCTTGGAGGTTTCACCCCGGTGTAGGTTTTTGTAAGTCTAGGGTCTTTAACATTGTTCTTGGATTGATTTTGTGACAAATTGCTTTTTGATTTGAAGCTTATGACAATTGTCTTGCATTTGTATTGAATTCATAAATTGTCGAGTGAAGATTAAATTTGACTTTATGAAATGTTTATGTGCAATTATGCCTTGTCTAGGTTAGAGTTTACATGTTCTTGGTAACAAAGTGCATTGTGGTCCGTTCTTTATAACGTCGATAGCTCTTGGCACCTAAGCCGTGTAACACTAAATTCGTTAGTCACTTTTGCAATTGAATCAATTCTAAAACATGTAGAAATCCTAGGAATGTAACTACTGAACCGGGTGTGAACCTTGTTTTCTCTATCTTGTCTAAATCGTTATTTACATTTTGCAATTGTTAATTTTTAGTATTCATCTACCAAATCAATTTAGTAATCTTAATTCACATTTTTCAATCAAACAAAAATACAAAAATATATCATAGCAAGCTTCATAATAGTGACAACTTTTACAATTCATTCAAAGTCCATTCGCAAACCACAGACTCTTCGTGGTTCGACCCCTTGCTACCACTAGCTATTTGTTAAGGGTAATTTGGGACTATAAATATTATCTTTGACCGGAGCGTGACACTCCGATCATGGTACCCATGAGGAATTAGAATGTTATTTTCTAAATTATAAGCCCCACTATATAGACCCATCGTTTCCTTGTATCTTTAAGAGGGGCGAAAGTAAAAATAATCCCTATCTCTCCCTCGAATGCTCTCAACCGGATTTTCTAGGAGAAATGCTTCTTGATGAATTATTTCAATTAGAAGATCTAATTCTTAATTGGATAAAAGAACTTAGGAAAGATTTTAATGATCTATCCCAAGACGATAACCAAGAAGAAGGGTTGGGCTCGCATTAAAACAACTTCGTTGTTTCCGACGATACTTCTAACTCTAGTAAGGACTTGAGCGATAGTCGTCCCTGTGTCGATTGTGCCGTGAAGGACTCCCCATTGACTTCGTTCGATGCATACATAGATCTGAGCGATTCGACATACACCTTCTTTAACGAGAGCCCGGAAAAGGGTTGGACTTGTCCACCTACTTATAGCATAGGAATCACCCTCACCGACAACCTCTTGCGTTCTCATCTTAATCTAGAACAATTAAGGTATCTTAGGCACTTTGGGGTTGTTCCATCTAGTAAGGAACCGCCCGATCCGGAAAAATTCCTTAAAAATAGACAAACTTCATAAACAGCCCTCTGACACGGGGCCGTGCCCAGGTCAACACGCCCCCGTGTCCACCAAAAGATTCCCTTCTGACTTCTGTCAGAATACGGACAAAACGTGTCAGGATCTTGCCTGCACACAGGGCCGTGTCCAGCCGACACGGGGCCGTGTCCAGCATGCTGTCGTTTTCTATAAATGCAGCCAAGAACCCTGCACATTTGGACCATCCAGGGACAGAGATTTGAAAGGATTTTCTAACCTACCATCCTAGGTATGTTCTAAAAGAAGGTTCTAACAAACATCTTGTCCTTTCCTCTTTTATCCATTACCTTCTTCTTCATCTTTCTTGCAACAACACCTCCACTAAAGCTTGATTTCAAGCTTTATTGTGATGTTTGTTGAATTTTTGTTCAAGGAATCTTGTTAAAAATAAGTTACACAACATTGTTTTAAGTTATTTCTGCTCAAAAATGCTTCATAAGTTGGGAAAATAATTTGAAACTCCAAGATTCCTTGTTCTAAAAAACTGCAGAAAGTTGAACACGGGCCGTGCTCATTGAGCACGGGGCCGTGTCTGTGATATTGTTTCATTAAAACGAACTATTTTTGGTTTGTTTTCGTAGAATGTCTAGCCAAAATAGTGGAACCTCTTCTGCGCACTCCAGAAACAGTCGAAGGGAAATGAGGCCATCAATTGAAGCAACCCTCGTAAGATACGTGATGGCGTTATGTGAAGCCCTTGACGAGATGACTTCGGTAGAGGAGGTCCTCATAGACCGTATAAATTATCTTTCGGTGGGGTTGGAAAACAGTTTTCAAGAAATAAACCTCTTGCACAAGAGGTTAAACATTCTTGTAACACCTCCCATGGAACCAATCCTCCCTCAAGAGGATTGGAACCTAGCACTTGGAATCCACAATCCTACCGGTTGGGACGACATTCCAGTGGAACCCTCTCTTGAAAAACTCCAAGAAGTCCCGGTAGAAGTTACACCTCCTCAAACCAATACTAATGAGCCCGCTTTTCTTCTCCCTATAGAGATCGAAGAATGGCTCGCCAACGTGTGAGGAACCCCTGACCGGAGAAAGAAGTTTTTCAAGCCACATTTAACCGAAGGATTTACCTTTTCGGAAATTTTGCTAATAGAATAAGTAGTAGGCTAGAACTTCTTGGTTTAGATTTCTGGTGTTTCTTTGACCTAACTATCTAGTATTTTAATTTTAGGACTATTATGTAATTCTCTCTATGACTTAATGAATGATGGTTTTAGTTAATCCGGTGTTTGGATGGTGTTGAAATGAATAAAACACACTTGAGATGGCAAAGGAAGCAAGGGAAACTTGAACCAGCACCCCATGCAGGAAAACAGGACCATCCGACAAAATTTCTTTGTTTACAGTAAGTTCGGCACGGGCCGTGTCCGCCCAACACGGCCCCGTGCTGCACAGTCTGCAGAAATACCCAGTTCAGGTAAACTGGACACGGGCCGTGCTCACCCAACACGCCCCCATGTCCAGGCTTCTGTTTCTCTTGATTTAATTTTGTTACTGGCACTTGAACACGGGACCGTGCCTGGTCACCACGGGGCCGTGTTCAGCACCCAGTAACACAAAATTTTTGCTTTTTCACCCTTTTTACACATTCAATCAACCTAAAAACTTGTCACGACGATACATTCCCGGTCCTTACCAACTTAAACCCGAGTAAGTAAATGATGGAGGCATTAGGACTAACTCTTTTTATTTCTACACCATTATTTTTCTTTTTTTTTACCACCTACCCAAAATCCCCCTAGTTAGCCCATTTGAGCCTAAACCTTTTCATTTCATAACCCAAACCAAACACCCTTTCACCCACCAAAACCTTTTTTATTTTTAACCCTTTGTTTTAGTAACTAGCTCGGTTTCTCGTATGACTTTTCAAAAAAAAATAATAAAAAATAAAAAATTTTGATGATTAAGCAAAAGAAAATAACAAACAAGTTTATCAAAAATAAATTTGTTTGAATAAAAGTTTCATCGAAATAAAAGTTGCAAAAAAAAATTAAAAAGTCATAACGAAAACCGACGCTTGTTACGTTTTTCGCCCTTTTCTACTAACCACTAACCCAACCACCTACCTTTAACCCAAGCCTAACCCTTCACCCAAAAAGTCCTCTTGATATTTACAAAGGTATATAGTTAAAAAGGATAAGGATTGATTGTTTGGCAAGCTTATAGTAGGAGTAAGTTCCATGCCGCTCTCGAGTGATCCACTAAAATACATCTTCGGCCGAGTGTTGAGTGATCCCCGTGAGGTATGTGAACTTGTATATAAATGGAATTTTAAAGAGGCATGTTATGCCCTAATAAGTAATTTATCTTATGAAAAGTTTTAAATAAATCATGACGAATAAGATTGTAAATAAATAAAAATAAAACTTAATAAAGAATCTTGGAAATCCCGACACTCTATGACAAGCCCAAAAACTTTCTCTTCTACCCATTCCATTTGGGAGTGTAAAGTCACATTATAAAGAGTTTTGCTTAAGGACAAGCAAAGATTCAAGTGTGGGGGTATTTGATGTGTGCAAAATGCAACATAGAAATTACATCAATTATGACATAAAACTAACCTTTTTTTAGTACTAATGTTGAAAAACGTGTGCTTTTGTCTTCCTTTTGTATTTTCAGGATTAAATGAGCTCAAATTAACAAAAGAAGCAAAAAGACAGCAAAATCTAACATAAATACAAGAAAAGGAACAAACGTGACATGCCCGACCCCACGACCGCATCTTCCCAAGCAAAACAAGAAGACAGAAGACTGAACACGCCCCGTGCTCAGCCAGCACGGGGGCGTGCCCAAGTGTCAGCAGAAAAGACAAAGTGGTAGAAGCTTCCATTGCCCACCACGGGGCCGTGCTCAGCGGGCACGGGGCCGTGGTCAACTCTAAGATTCGCAGAATCCAGGAAAATCTTCATAGTACAGATATGCTTCTGCACACGGGGTCGTGCTCAGCGGACACGGGGGCGTGGTCAACTAATACAGACAAGCTGCAATAAATAAATAAAGAGAAGGATGTGGACACGGGGTCGTACCCACTGGACACGGGGTCATGCCCGAGCTTCTGTTCAGCCTATAAATAGGAGTGCTTGGCTCAATCTCAAACCATCCCTTGGCACACCACCTCTCTCACACTTCACCCACCACCCACCACCACCATAACACCATCATCCACCACCATCATCCATTGTCCATCGTAGAGTGTGTGAGTCGTCTCGGGATCCAAGATTGATCGTAAGAGTTCTTGACAATCAAGGCCATGCTTGCCTAAGTCTCTTACATCAGTTGGTGAAGACAAGTGTCTAGTGTAATACTTATTATTTTTAATCTTTTCGCACTTTTTAATTGGTTATGTATTAATGACTTTAATAACTAGTTTCTTATGTTGAAGGTGATTCTTCCTTATCGTTTGTCCGTGGTGTCTTGGCATTATTTTACTGTCTATATAAAATAAAAGATTTTCACCATTCATATCTCCACGGTCTATATGGAGGTATGTTGGCTACCTGGTCGGGGGTTAAGGGAACGGTTTGGTAAGAGTCTTGCCGTTGTTCAGCGTTTAGAGATCCTGCAAGGGACCTGGGTCAAATTTAGTAGGACCTCCTTCAATACTTAACGGTATTGGATGGCGGGGGTCCAAACTATTTGATCCCCTCATAAGTTAAACTACTATTAATACTATAACCCGGCTACTTAGGACTGTATCCTTGCTGACTCAGACTACTTAGCCAAGGGTAACGTCACCTTCAAAAGAGGGGCCTACCATAATTTGCATTAATAACTTAATTAATTATCTTTCAATAATCCGACCCTTTAGGATTGTATCCTTGCTGACTCAAACTACTGGGTTAAGGGTAACGTCACCTTCAAAAGAGGGGCCTACTATAATAACTAAGATAATCTCTTAAATAAGTGCAAAAGTGCGGAAATAATCAAAGGTTACACTATACACGAGTCGGAACCAAGTGATTCATCTTGTCTATCTGTTTTTATTTTTTATTTTTATTTTTCAGCATTTTAGTTAGTTTTTATTTTTCTAGTTTAAAACCTTTTTCTAACTTTTTGATTTGATTAGACGTTGAGGATAAACCGGTACTAAAAACTCTTGTGTCTTTGGACGACCTCGGTATCTTACCAACACTATACTACGCTCACGATGGGTGCACTTGCCCATATATGTGTTTAGTGTTAGTAAATATCGTGTTTTATAAATTTAAAACTTGGCTAAAAAAGTGTAAAAGGGCTTAAAAAATACTTAAACCTACATATACACCTAACGCACATCATTAAGCTCGCGATAATCGATGCATAGACGCATCGATCCATCCTTCTTCTTCACAAATAGGATCGGTGCTCCCCAAGGAGACGAACTAGGTTTAATAAAACCTTTTGCCAACAAATCATCCAACTGAGTCCTTAACTCCTTCATTTCAGTTGGTGCCAACCGATAAGGTGCACTTGCTATTGGTGTTGCGCCAGGAATGATATCGATTCTGAACTCCACTTGCCTATCTGGGGGTAAACTGGGTAGTTCCTAAGGATATTCAGAAATGATAGGGATGTCTTCAATCTTGGGCTTTGGTTCTTCAATGGTTACTTGTGCCATGTAAATGACACAACCCTTCTTCATACACATTGATGCCTTAAGCATGGATACTTGCTTAGGCAATCCATACTGAGTATCTCCTTGTATTGTGAGTGGCTCACCATACGGAGTCTTAACAACCACTTGCTTCTTATCACAAACGATCTGAGCTTGGTTATGGGATAACCAGTCCATGCCTATTACTATGTCGAATCCAGCTAGTTTTAACGGAAGTAGGGACAATGGAAAAGAGTGATTCCTAATGGATATAAAACATCCATCTAGCACGGTCGAAGCAGTTTCTATGGTACCATCGGCTAATTCTACTTCATATTTTATGCTTAGGGTTCTAACAGGTAGATTTAATAACTTACAAAATTTATCATCCAGAAATGACTTATCCGCACCCGAATCAAACAAAACCCTTGCATAAACATCATTTATAAGGAAGGTACCTGTTATCATGTTGTCATCCTGAATGGCTTCACGTGCATTCATCTGAAAGACCCTGGCATTGGTCTTTTTACCTTCTTCGGGTTTCTTGGCATACTTTGGGCAGTTGGACTTGATATGCCCTTTTTCGTTACAGTTATAGCACGTCGCATCCTTTATCTTCTTGCAGTCTAATGTCTTATGCTCGTTTGACTTGCAGATCCCACAAGCCCTAGGCTGCGATTGGGATTTTGATTCATACCTGCATTTTCCTTGATGGCGCTTCTTGCAGACCTTGCATTTGGGCTTTTCACCCGACTGTTGGTCATCTTTCTTAAATCCTGAACTCTTCTTGTGATCCGAGTTCCCTTTACCCTTCTTATCCGAACGGTGTGAGTTATCATCCTCACGTTTCCTCTTCCCCTCTTCAGAATGCCTAAGTGATCTCTGCCTGACCGCATCAAGGGTAAGAGACAATGATAAATCAGCTACAGCCCGAAAGGTAGTAGGTCGGGATGCTTTCACACTAGCTTTGATCTCCGGGGCTAAACCCCCCATAAAACGGGCTATACGTTTTGATTCTGGGGTAACCAGGTAAGGAACCAATCATGACATAGTGTTGAAACTCGTGAGATATGCCTGGCAGTCTAAGTTCTTCATGACCAATGTTAAGAAATCAGTCTCAATTTTCTCAACTTCACGTTGAGGACAGTAATTTTCTTTGATCAACGCAACAAACTGATCCCATGTCATGTTATATAACGGAATCTTCCCTGTAGCTTGGATTAGTGACCTCCACCAAGCTAGAGCTTCGCCTTTAAAAGATTGTGAAACATACTTCACAATATCTCGCTCTGCGCAACCACTAATATCGACCACAGTGTCCATCTCATCGAGCCAGGTCATATAATCGATGGCTCCTTTTTCCCCTGTGAAGTCTCTAGGCTTGCAGGAGATAAAATATTTATATGTACAAGTTTTAACGCGTGATTCTTGGTTAGGCACAACCTGTCTAGACGGAACACTCCTCTGATTCGAAGAATGATGAGAATCGCTCTTGCGAGCTGTATGAGTCTTGGAGGGTGGTTTTGTATGTTGTACAGATAGGGTCCTGCTACGGGTACCACTTGATTCATTATCTCGTCTGTCCAGAGCTCGAGTAACGGCATTGTCTATTAATGCCTGCAATTCCGCACCCGCTACATTAACTCTGGTAGTATCATGATTCTCCCTCGGGCGACCGTTGACTTCATCTAATTCAGCCATGTAGCTTAATTGCTACATAAAATATTGACAAAGATTTATTTAGGAGTCTATTATGGAATTGTCTTTTATGGCAATTCATTAACCATGGCAGTTTTAAGCCATATTGGTTAATTTGTTAATCACATTTATTTAGGATTTTCATTATAATTTATCCTATATTATAATCATTAAAGGTATTAAGGTGGCACAAAAGGCCTAGTCACAAGGACAGTTTTAAATAATAAGCCATGATTTTTAAGAATCGAGGCATTAAGGTTTGAACGTAGTTCATTACCTTTTCTTGACAGGGAGTCGTAGACTGCGACTGTCTTTTGCCTTATATGACAATGAATGTGGTCCGTAGGCATTACATCACTAATGGATGTTTAAATAATAAAGAAAGGAATTGGAAGAATCCAATAGAAGGATGACATGTGTGACTTTACCGAGTCACATCTGCCAGAAGTGCTAACATGTTCTCAGATGTTAACAAGGATTTGAATCTTTTAAATAGGTTTTACCATCATGGCCAAGTCTATAGTGACATGCAGGCTACGTTATACCTTTTAAGATTCTTATTTAATAAATGGAGGCAGATCATTTTTAAAAGGAATGATATTTTTTATTTATTTCATATATATATATATATATTCATACATAAGACGACAATGAAATTTAAATAAAACATTCCACTAATTTTCAAAAGAAATACATAGGTTTCCCTAAACGGGACTTGTACATAATTAACTTGCCCATGCAAGGGCTAAACAAGAAAGACAGGTCCACGCAGGGACCAAAGATAGAAAGACAAGTCCATGCAGGGACTAAGTACATAAATAAATGTCCACGCAGGGACTTGATTGAATAAACAACAATACAATAAATAAATAAGGATTTTAATAATCCTTTTTCTTCTTCCCTTTTATGAGATTTGCCAAACCCTTGAGAAATCCCCGGTGATTTCTACGTTCCTCTTGAACCTCCCGTTCCACCTGGCTCAACCTCTGTAGAATCTCTTGTTGCTGCTGGGGCTGAATCAGTGGCGGCTGCTGCTGCGGAAGTTGAGGAGGTGGTGGGTATTGATACCAATAAGGTGGGTACCTGGTTTGGTAGGAGGCTGCGTAAGGCCCTTCAGGATGAAGAGCATTGTAGTTGGCCGCCTCGAGGTATGGGTCGAGGGCGGGGGCATTGTAGTAATTGTACCCCGGGTAGGCTGGCTGCTCAAATGGGTTATACGCCGCTGTACCGGCGTATAAAGGAATTGGGTTATCAAAACCCACATGTGGTGGTGGTGGTGCGACTGGCGCAGAGTCCACCTCAGAAACGGGGTTTGAAGGCCCACCCTGCTGCGGGTCTTCATATAGTGGCGGGTAGTGACTACCACTGGAGTGTTGAGGGTTGCTGAAATGAAAATCCCCTCCTCGCACGGACATTCGTGCATCTGTTCTTCTACGTCTCGGTGGCTCCGGAGGCAGCTGCTACTCAAGCGGTGGCGGTGGCGTGACTGCCACAAAACACGAATCCTCAGAGGGATCTTGTTGCTGCTGCTGCTGAGACGGGTTGTAAGAGGGAGTAAACACCCAGTCGTATTGGGCAAACCTTGCCTCATAGATGTCTGGACCACGATATGGTGATCCATGAAAAGATGACCCATCAGATATTTCGATGGGATGCGTCGGCGTCCCTGTTGGCGGCTGGGCAGGTTCTGGATCCTCGTCCATGTCCATGGAAAAGTGGTCCTCCGGCCCTAACGGGTTATAACCCATTGGTTCATCAACTTGGTTTGCCGGGTTAAACCAGCTTTGAAAGTAGGGTGTTGGGTCATTGAAGGAATGGTGTGAGTTGGAGCGTTGTGGGGGAATGTAGGAGTGATGTGAATTGTGGGGCTCGTTCTCCGATTGCGGCCCGAAAGAGTTGAGGTAGGAAGGTGAGGGGCTAAGCGAGACAGAACGCCTCGCAGGTTCTAAGTTGGTCCTCCAGTCCTCTTGAGGACTAGTGCTCATAGTAACTGACGGAGTTCGCCGGTGTGAAGGCCCGGCCTCATGATCATTAGGAGCATTGAAGGGCGCCTTGCCTCGTCCTCCTCCTCGTCTAAATCTTGGCGGCATCTTTTTGTTTGTACCTGTCAAAACAAACAAAAGAAACAACAAGGAAAAACAATAAAGGACAAAATAAAAGATTAGGATTTAGTCCTAAGTCCTTTGCCTAGACTCGGAAGTCAAAGAATGTGCAACTGTGTCACTGAGATTAAACACAAAAGGCCAGTGTTTAATTCACTCAATGTTGGCTCTGATACCAACCTGTCACACCCCGATATTTCCCCGTATAACCGGTGGGCCCGGTGGGGAGTATCGTGACGTAGTTGATATCATCATAGTCAATAATCACAGTTCAATGCACAGCGGAAGTCTAAGAGTAATAATAATACAAACCGAATGAAAGTATCATGAGTATTACAACAGAAAGTAAAAGGATCCACAGGTGGATCAAAACATAGGAAACATTGTTCAACAGATTTTTAAATGACAAAGCTTGCAAGACTTCTTTATTTATTCACTCAGGAGTAGCCAGCCTATTTCGCATAGTACCTGCACTTAACCTTTTGGAAAATACGTTAGTTTACACTGGTAAATACAATTAACCGACACTTTTGAAAATGTTTTAGGAAAATTGATTTAAATGCACAAGGCACAAATAATCTTTTATAACTTGGGATAATTATTTAAAAATAATCTTGTAAAAGAATTATATGTTTATTATACGTTCAGTAGCCCGGGCTGAATACCGGGTTAAAGATTAATAGACACACCACATAATATATCTCACGGCGAGTTATTCTCGAACAGGCGGACATATTATTTTACATACGCACCGGCAGGTGTATGCCTACACCCCGTGCTTAAGTCGTGGCCATTTCAATGAATGAGCCGAGGATATCCAGGACATGGTCATTAACCCCCCAAAGGCTTTAACAAACAAAACAGATTAAACGGGTTATCTCAATGATTTAACCTTCATACGATTAAAGATTCAATACCCGACCAAGTGGTATTTTATATACCGTACCCCAAGCCCGTATAAGGGGAAAATAAGTTAAAAGTATTTACCTGAGCAAAAATATCAATTTATTCCCAGCCGTAAATCAATCAAGCAAGTGCAAATATCTTTTACCGGGCTCCTAAATCTGGAATGAAGGTTTTAATAACCTATTAGATTCCTAACGGGCCTTATTTAAGTTTAGACTTAGACCGGTTAGTTTTAAAGAAAGGTTTACGGTTCCAAAACACAAGATTAAGCGAAGACCGGATTAGAATGTGATTTAGGCCCGACAAGTATGAAGACTTGTATAATATGGGTAAACTAAACACATTCTGGATTTTGAGGTAAAAATGATAAGGTTTGACCCGTTTCGGTTAGTTTATGCAAACTAGTCACATAAACCGTACCAAACGCGAAAAAATGCATAACGGGTAACCAAAAGAGTCATATACAGGTTTCACAGGTTAATATTCTTTAAATATGTTGTGATACCAGTAGGATACCTTCCATTATGCCCAAAACGGATTAAAAATCAATTTAAGCCCCAGAGGGGTATTTTGGTCATTTTAAAGGTTATAAAAGAGATTAATTATTAATCTGAGGTTCTGATCTAAAATAATCAGTAAAAATATTTATTTTAGTAGGTTACATCAGTAAGGTATTAAACATATGTGAAATTTATCATTCATAACCAAACTATGCACCGTAGGGGCATTCTGGTCATTTCACATAAGCTTTAAAGGTCAATTCTGGAAATCTGAGTTTAAAACTTTTACCTACTGTTAAAGTATCAAAATATACTTAAAACCTCAGTAGGTAATAAGTCTTATGTGCCAAAAATGGTTTTAACCCATACTATGTGTTTAAAAAGCGTAAAAGTCGATATTTGGCGATTATCGGGTTATTTAAAGGAATCTGAGTTTTTGATCAGTTTATAAGGCTCAAAATATTTTATTTAACATATGAAATCAGTAGCAAAAGGGTTGGCATCAAAATGTTATGTAAAACTCATTTTATTCAAGAAAAGTGTATAACCGTCAATTACGGAATCGAAGCAAGAACCCTATGTTATGGTCAGTTTAAAAATAAATAAAAATCTTCAAAAATTCTAAAATATTACATTAAATCAGTAGGTAAAAGGTTTGGTGTCGAAATTTGAGTTCAAATAGGCTTTATGCTAAAAATGTCGTTTAATTAATAAAAAGCTTTCAAATTACGATATTGAGCATAACTCCTAATTTAGACCTCAAAATGGTGTCAAATTTTTAGGACATGTTTATAAATCAGTAACAAAGGTTTTTGTCCTCTCACATTTTCAAAAATCTCGTTTTAACATCAAAAGGGCATAATGGTCAACATTTAAGCAAATAACGGAAACATGCAATGAACTAGGATTACAAAGGAATCACATTGTATAAACTCAGAGGGTTATACTTACATGTAATATGGTCCTAATAGAACCCTAAGGCATATCTAAACTAAGCTAAATCAGGTCAGAACTGAAAGTCAAAGCAAAAGTCTTCTTTTGCGACTTTCGGTTCCGAACCGAGCCTAGACTTAGAATTGTCGGGTTGAACATGCTTAGACATGTTCTTACATTAATTACCAAGTTATTTTAGTGTTAAAACAGGTTCCATAGCTTCTACATTGTTAATTATGAATTTAGTTGCAAAATAGCTTTCTGTTGACTTTTTAATATTAAGCTTGACCCGACAATTGACCAAGTTAGAGTGGAAATTAGAGGGTGCCTGGTGCGTGTTTATTTACATATATTATTTACAGTGAATTTACTCACACACGTGTGTTTTAAATTTATAAAAATGGTTTATACCTTAACATTAAAACACACACAACAAAGGACAAGTGTATCTCGTCATATATGTAGCAAAGTATTGGTAAGAGCCAGATATCGATCCATGGAACACGGGCGTTATAATATACTAAATCTTTGTCAGTATTTTACCAGATAAAAAGATAATTGAATGATTGTGTAACTAAGTTATCTAAATTATGACTAAAACATAAATATATTATTATCCTGTCTCACAAACAACCTAAACATGTTATCTATCATATATGTCACAAAAGCACTTAATCAATTTGCCAATTTCAAGACAGCTAGTTACCGGGTCTGGATTTCTAGCATTATAGTTCTTCGAAAAGTTAACGTGATGGTCACACGTTAACCACCTAAAATCATTCATTAGCGAGCTATTGATATTTATTCATGTGAGCCTTTAAAGATAGGTTATTTACCGGGTCTGGATTCCTAACCTCACTTATCAAAGAAAGCAATACCGATGGTCACAATACAGCCACAAGGATAAGCAATTATGTAGATCATATAACAAACAGTTTTACCTTTTCATGCCTTAAACACAAATCTACCATGTCAGTAATTTCAGACAAAAACTACTAAACAAGGATCATAAACCGCATGCAAGAACATGTAAACAACACCATATAATTCGTTAGAACTTTTACGTGCAAGAAAGTATTCCTAATCAAAATAAGATACATCTCGTGTAAAACCAATATCCTGGTCGGGTTTCATGATGTAAACAAAGTCTACAAATAAGTGATTAATCAAGAAATAGTTACCATCCTACTAACCACAAATTCATTACCCGAGATAATCAAACATAATCAAGAATTCAACATCAATGAAACATTCGTCATATAATCATGAAGATTCAAACATGCAAAAGTACTTAAGTTTCACACAAACAAGATTACAACATAAAGATTATTCAAGAAACAAGTTTATAACAACTATTACATAAAGTACATTAAACATAAACTAACATCAGCTCAATACTTGCAAAATGATTAGAATACATGTTCAAGAACAAGGAATCGAACCATAAACAAGCAAGGAATTGATGGGTTGAATCGGTTATGCTTCCACGCGATCTTGAGGCTTCAATGTGGCTTGATCAGAACTGTTTCGGAACCCAGAAATCGCCCAGAAATATTGAGAAAACCCCAACCCTTTGATCAGTAGCGAGTGCTGCTATTTATAGGAATTTTTTGCTTCTCACGCACGGTCGTGCGGCCTGTAGCATGGTCGTGCGGTTCTGATGACATCATTGATTACGTGTCACGCACTTAGATCCGACATGTGATCATTGCAGTTGGTGGGTGCCAGGTCAAAAGGGAACGACCGTGCCTCGGACGGAACGGTCGTTCGGTTTCGACAATTGTGTGGCACGCCTAGTCGCACGGATGGTGCATTTCCGAGAAAGTGCAAGATGTCGCATCTGCACAGGGTGCAATCAATGGCACGCCCGTGCGTTTCCGGAATACACTTGCACGCGTTGTTGCACCCTCGTTCACTTCCGGACCGGACTGCTTTTGTAGGAGATGCACGGTCGTTCGGATGATCGCACGACCGCTCCATATGCCCAGGTTAGAATTCTCACAGAATGTTCGCAGCTTCGTCGTTTCATCCGGAAAGTCCTCGTTTTCACTATCATCTTGTTTGGTATGCTGTTTTAGGCCTGTAAACAAAAGTATACATGATTAAGTATCCGAATGACGGTTTTACGACCGAAAATGCATAAAATGGAGATAAAATGGGGGACTAAAATATGTGTAATTTAGCGAATATCAGTGCCCTTTTAAGGACTTATTACCCACATAATTACCAACTCATAGCCACTTTCAATTCGAAAAATGACTGGACCATTAGTGATTAATCACTAAGTCAAAGCTTAATTACGACGGCTTTGACTTTTGGTCATTAGACTAATAAAACTTGAACTTAGGAAGTTAAGAACACTTACAATGGTCCTTAACACGAATTAGGAACTTGAGAAAACTTCTTGAAGTCCAGAGAGCTCCAGAGAATGGGTTTAGAATGATTTCAAAGTGAGCAAGTTCAAGTGTTGCAACATGAGGTCTTATATAGGACTTAAAACATCACAAGATCATTCCAAAAAAAGTCTACAAGTGATTCCTGATCATCCCAGGTGTCCCCTATGCATGTAAAACCATTGGATCAGTCCCTGAATTCGAAAACCACCATGCAAAGGCGGTGTAACCTGCTGTACATGCAGCTGTGCAGAGAATCTGCCCGCGATGGCAGAAGGTGATGGTGGTGGCATGACGCCACCATGTGGGTCATCTGATTAGCAAGTTTTCAAATATGACATTTTCACCCCCTGGACCTTCTAAAGCGTAAATTCTTTCATTTTAAGCACATTTAACCCGTTTAACTTTTATTCTTGTTATCCATGAGATATAACCAAACACCGTTAGGTCCAGTTTCGATAAACGATAACCGAAAACATAAGTTTTTCCTCGTTGACGCTTTTAACCCCTTAATTACGAAAGTTAACGTATTTTCCTCATACGATATCGAAACCTTGTGAAATTTCTATCACTTATTCTTGAGAGCATAATTAATCGTTACAAGGATCCAGGTTCGCTAAAAAGGTCACTCAGAGGTATTAATTAAACATTTGACACGTTTAACCCTCGCGTCTTGTAAACTTTCACTTTCTTCCACAAACGGTTTCATACGATTCGTGATTATTCGTTTAAGGGTATAAACATCGTGTAGGGTCGTTGAAAGGAAAAATTTTCATATGTTTAACACTTTGGATCCTCTTACACACATACTTTCTTCGTTTGTCCACTTTAGTCCCTCGAAATCAATTCGTTAAATGTTTAAAGTCCATGACACGTGTCGATACCATATTGGACATGATTTTGCGAGGTGTTACATAAGTCTCCCTATCAACTACTCTTTGATGAGCATCCTCAATACTCAAATTTCCGAACTTATGGTTGTCAAGTTTTTCCTTGTCTTCGTGATTACACGAAGCACAAGCTTGAGCCACGCAGTATTGCTTGTGTCTTTATTGGTTATAGTGTTCAACACAAAGGATATCGATACCTTGATCCCTCTACATCAAGGGTGTTTATTTCTCTCCATGCGCATTTCAACGAGTCTGTTTTTCCGTTTCATGGTACCACAGGCTCCATCGATTTGTCCTCTTTTCCTATCACAAGCTTTACTAAAGAAACTTGTTATTCTCATGTCACACAGCCTGTTGCTTCTGATTGCGGCCCAAGTTCATCCATGCCGAGCCCATCTATACCAAGTCCACCGGTCCTTCCTATTTTTGAACTCTCTATTCCATCTGCCCAACATGAGACGGATCAGTCTTCCTCGGCCCAGTCCTCTTCAGCCGATCCTTCTTCGGCCCAATAGTTCTCGGCTGGGTCCTTCTCGGCCCAACCTTCCTCATCCCAGTCCTCTTCAGCCGAGCATGTTGATGAGCCCACCAATCCTGGTTAACCTGACCTCAATGCCCAGCAACATGAAGTCCCGGCTTCTTTGTCCATTCATCCGATGCAAACACGGTCCAAAGCAGGTATTTTTAAGCCCAAACATTGAGCTGATTTTGTTTCTCTTTCTACTTATGTTCTTCATGTGGCTCTTGTCTCGGCCAAAGAACCTCGTGGTTTCAAGTCCGCTGCTGAAGATCCTAAGTGGATGGCGGCTATGCACGATGAATTAGAGGCTTTACAGCAAAACCGTATGTGGACTCTTGTTCCTCGTCCCGCCTCTACTAATGTTGTAGGTTCTAAATGGGTTTATCATATAAAGTATCATTCTAATGGTTCCATTGAACGGTATAAGGCTCGACTGGTTGCACAAGGGTTTACTCAGATTCCTGGACTTGATTATTCTCATACCTTCAGTCCTGTTGTTAAGGCTTCCACTGTGCGTATTGTTCTATCTTTGGCCGTTCTAAATCATTGGAAGCTGCACCAGTTAGACGTTAAAAATGCCTTTCTAAATGGTAATCTAAGTGAAACTGTATTTATGGAGCAACCACCTGAGTTTGCCGATGCTCGATTTCCCAATCACGTATGTAAACTTTCTAAAGCTTTATATGGCCTTAAACAAGCGCCTCGAGCATGGTTTCATCGTTTGAGTAGTTTATTGGTGTCCTACGGTTTCACTTGTAGCAGGGCAGACACGTCCTTGTTTGTCTTTCGGCAAGGATCATGCCTTATGTACTTACTCGTCTATGTGGATGATCTTATTCTTACAGGGAATAATGAAGTTGTTGTACACTAGTTCATCTCTCGCATGAATCATGAATTTGCAATTAAAGATTTGGGTGATCTTAACTACTTCTTGGGGCTTGAAGTTGCATATACCGAAACTGGCTTATGTCTCACTCAATCCAAATATGCACAGGATATTCTTCAACGAGCTGACATATTTGATGCCAAGCCAGTTAGCACTCCATTGGTACCTCATGAGTCGTTTACTATTGATGGCACTCCTTGTCCTGATCCTACTACCTATCGTTCTTTAGTGGGTGCTTTGCAGTATTTGACAATCACTCATCCTGACTTGTCATATGTTGTTAATCAGGTGTCGCAGTTTCTTCATGCTCCTACTCTTGATCATTTTCAGGCTGTCAAACGCATTCTCCGATATGTCAAAGGCACTATTTCCTTTGATCTCACATACAGTCGGCCTCATTCCACATCCATTATTGGATATTGTGATGCTGATTGGGCTCGTTGCTTAAATACCAGACGCTCTACGTATGGTTATACTATATTTCTTGGCGGAAATTTGGTGTCTTGGAGTGCTAAGAAACAACCAACTATCTCACGCTCCAGTTGTGAATCGGAATATCGGGCCATGGCTAACACTGCTGCTGGACTTGTGTGGATTACTCATCTTTTACGAGAGCTTCACGCTTTACTGCCAGATCGACCTACTTTGCTTTGTGACAACAAAAGTGCTTTATTCATGACTTAGAATCCGGTTTCTCATAGGCGTGCAAAACACATTGACTTGGATTATCACTTTATCAGGGAACTTGTTCATTCAGGGAAACTTTATACAAAGTTTGTTCCAACCAATCTTCAAGTGGCGGACATTTTCACTAAAAGTCTTCCGCGACCACAATTTGAACAATTTCGTACTATGTTACGTCTTGGTCCGCCACCATTCCGATTGAAGGGGGTATTAGATAAAGATTTGTAAAATATTTATATTTATTGTGTATCTTTTATATTTGTTAACCTCCTTGATTATAGGAGGGTTGTTGTAATTGTTTGATTATAAAAGTTCTCTTTCCCTCATTCAATTGATGAGGTTGAAATCATTATTATCTTATAGATTTTAACATTGATTTGAACTTCTATCGTCCGAATAAACATTTGATTCTAAGGGAGATGTTTAACTTGATGATATTGTCTTTTTTATCAAATATAATGTCATACAATATACTTTAGATTTAGTATAATATCACATGTATCTAACAAAAAAATTATACTATCAACTTTTTTTAATACATGATACTTATAATATCTCTTAGAACTTGTATTTAGATACGAGATTTTAAAGTGTAAGAATATATATCTATACTACACAAAGGATAAAAAGGTAAGTTTATAAAGATTTTAAGGTTAAGTAATTACTAACTCTTAAAGCATATGGTTCAATCATTTATAATACACTGGTGACTTTTAAAAGAACTATCCCCAAAATTTGTTAACGGTCATAAATTTTTTCGTATGTTAATATTTTTGAAAACTTATACCATAAAAATGAACGTTTTACTCTTTTTAATTCGAATACGGTATTGCTAGAGTTTTTTTAATATAAAATAAAATAACATGTTATGTGATTACTAATATTTATGTGACACTCGTCTAGTGTGTGCATATGTCATGGTTGCGTTATATTTAATAGAATTCCTAATTTTTATTTGATTTTGACATATCTATGTGATTTTATGAAATTGTCATTTTATTCACTTTAATTAATCTGAAATGTTAAAGAAACATTTACATAGATAACTAGAAACCCAAAATCTGAATGTTAAAAGAAACATTTATATAGATAACTAGAAACCCAAATTCATGATTTAGTGGTCTATCAATATAATGTTTCACTTATAAAATGGTGTGAGTTCAAATTCTCACAAGCGCAAGATTAAATGAAATTTATGATATAGTTGCAACATCAAATGGTGGTATATCGATCTCAAAGATTGGTTTGAACTTTGAAGGAGGTCATAAGTCTAAGGACTATAATTATTACGATCTCAAAGATTGGTTTGAACTTTGGAGGAGGTCATAAGTCTAAGGACTATAATTATTAGTTTAGTTTAATCTTGTTAAGTAATTCTTTTTAGAGTTAAATGTTATTTTAGTCCTTGTGGTTTGGGTTATTTTGCCAGTTTAGTCCAAATGTTTCATTTTTCGCATGTGGGTCCAAAAAGGTTTCACCGTTGCCATTTTAGTCCATTGGGTTAACTTCATCCATTTTTCCTTTTAACGAGAAGAGCAATTCGGTCATTTTATATGGCTGAATTAAACTTCTAGTTAACAGAATCACATATAAAATGACCGAATTGCCCTTCTCGTTAACAGAAAAAATTGATGAAGTTAACCCAATGGACTAAAATGGCAATGGTAAAACCTTTTTGAATCCACATGCGAAAAAATGAAACATTTGGACTAAACTGACAAAATGGCTCAAACCCTAAGGACTAAAATGGCATTTAACTCTTCTTTTTATTTTTAAAATTTGATTTAGATTAACCAAGTAACATTCGAATTATTACCGATTTAATAATTATTTTGTGGATTAAGTTGTTAGCCTATACAAGGTATTGTTTTTTTTAACGATAACTTTCTTTTTTAGTGACCCAATGTCATACGCCTAAACGGCTGCCCTAGCCAAGATCTGCCTGGACTACTACGTTGTCTTAACCGGGCCCTCGCTGGGTTGGTCAGACTTGGTTACGGCGTTCCCCCGGAAACCATACTACCTTCACACGAGATGCCTGGCTGAAGTAACAGCCGGATGAAAACCATGGTGCGGCTCAGGATCGAATCCTACTCGGTGGGTTTGTCACCATCATTGCCCAATATGACACAAGTGAGAACTGAACTTGAGTCTCCATTGGAAAACTCAAGTCTCCTACTACTAGACCACCCAAATCTCCTCGGTGGGTTTGTCACCATCATTGCCCAATATCCGACACAAGTGAGAATTGAACTTGAGTCTCCATTGGAAAACCTAAGTCTCCTACCACTAGTCCACAAGTGGGGGGATATACAAGATATTGTTATTCTCAATTTTAAAAAGTCGAACAAAATTGTTCAATTATGTATATGTTTATTATATTTTCGGTTGTGAGTTATGATAACTAGTAGGTTTTCTCCCGCGCTATGCGGTGGTAACTCAGTTATTGTCAGTTCGGTTGGGTTCATTTCAATACCGATACTCGTTATAGTAACTGAAAGAGAAAACTAATGAAATAAAGCCGCGATATGCTCGAAAGGATATCTACACATTTTTTATATCAATCAAAAACCTTAAAAACGAATACTGGTTTTTAATATTGCCGAATCGGTACCGATGTTATTTGGTCGAAATCGATTAGATGCGTCACATATTGAGACTCGTATAGTTTACAATAAAAAAAATACATTTTTAATATTGTTATCGGCACTCGTATAATATACAATACAAATATGTTGTTTTGAATACAAAAAAAAGTAACTACTATACATCGTCGGTTCCAATTCTATTTAGTATGATAGCGACACGATATATATTTTCATTAAAAACTGAACCACAATGTTTAAAAAGTATAGTTACATAGTTAAATTAAAAAAACTAACATGAGCAAGGCATTAAAAAAATAAACTAAATGATAAATAATCTTTTATTAAAAAACTCAAAAAGAATATTTAAAAAATTCAAAACACTATTCATCACTAATTTAAATTATCATTAAAAACTGAACAACAATGCTTAAAAAGTATAGTTACATAGTTAAATTAAAAAAACAAACATGAGCAAGGCATTAAAAAAATAAACTAAATGATAAATAATCTTTTATTAAAAAACTCAAAAAGAATATTTAAAAAATTCAAAACACTATTCATCGCAAATTTAAATTAATATGTATAATGTATAATAGCTTGGTAATTCAACAATTTAGGTGTAAAAGATTTCACTTCCACAATAGATAACCAGAAAGTTGGTGCGAAATTTTAAACTCTATTTTAATTACTTGTTATTTACAAATTACAACTTGCATATCACGTAATGTGAGCAGTTGACTTTCTATATATGAAGACCCTCACCCAACCCACTTGCATTATCAATATGTTGTATACAAGTTCTCATATAAATAACCAAAAGTTGACAACTCTTCAATCTTCCTAACATACACAAAATGAACACCACAAGTGACACCGTAGCACCACCGTACACATCCCCCGGCACCACCGTGGGAAGCCACGACTACTTATACGTAGTCGGGTTCTTCTGCACAGCCCTCCTCCTAATCACCATCACATATGCTTCTTGCAGCTGCTTTAAGGCCTCTCGATCACCACCTCCACCCGCCACCACCTATGACGATGACAGTGTTGATATATTCTCTAGGGGTCTTGATGACGATGTCATTGTAATGTTCCCGACGTTTGTTTACTCCGAAACAAGGACACTAGAACACAAGTTTGACAACACCACTTATGACAAAGGTGGTTCCGGTTGCTCTATATGTTTGGAGGATTATAAAGCAGTAGATATTGTTCGATTGTTTCCGGATTGTGGTCACTTGTTTCATGTTACATGCATAGATACATGGTTGAAGACTCATGCTACTTGTCCCATGTGTCGGAACTTTGCGGGTATCAATTTAAAAGAGTTGACTTAGTCATTACAAATTAGTAAATTCTGCGTGTAGCGTGTTACGGTGTAAGTAAAACGATCATAATTAGAATATTCAAAGAGATTCCGTGTACAATTTATTTATTTATTTATTACTTAGCTTTTATTAGTAAGAACTTCTCCAATGGCAGATTACGGACGGATAGGTGACGCCTATCATCATTGGAGATGGTTGTTTATTGAGCGTTTGTTTATGTCGTGATTTGCAAACACACTCAAACCTATGATCAGTGGTGAAGCTTGAAAAAAAAATTCGGGAGCGACTAAACACCGAGTCACAAGATAGATTGTACGGGAGTGTTTGAGTACGTAATTGAGGGAAGCTAAGTTATGTTTCTTATTGTAAATAGGTTCAATAAATGTATTTATTGAAAAAGAATTAACCTTAAAAATGAATTTAAGTGCGTCAAGGTGTTTGTCATGAACGAAATTTTTATGGTACGAATTTCCGCTGCGACTTTTGGCATTTACGAATTAGGGTGTAACACGGAAGGTAACGGACCTAAAAAAAATTTCTATCGCGTAGTTTCAAGGTGTATGTTCGGGTCGGACGTCGGTGATTGGATTCAAACATTAGAAAAGAAGTTATCATTTTATTCTTCCCCATAGCATAATCTAATAATAAAAAAAGTTAACAAATCACCCTAAATTTCAAAATCTAATTTCTATCTAAATCAAATCACAATAAGACTAAACAAATAAAATTAGACATAGTTACAGAAAGATTCAACAAGTTTAGGGCAAAAATTCGGACCAATTTCACCCTTAATTTCAACCTAAATCAAATAAATTGCAGCCCTAAATTAAACCTAAAGATAAAAAACACATACCTTTAACCTTATGAAGATTGAAGAAGTCGAACAAGAGTACAAGACCACAACAATCTATCTTGTGATTTGCAAACACACCCAAAAATCTGAATGTTAATATTTGTCGTGTATTCCTATATGACACGTCATGAAATTAATAACTAGGCTATTTAACCTAGTTAAGGGTATGGTCAAAAGTATTAAATGATGAAGGTAGTGTCGGTTATGTTTTAAAGGCAAACCCGAGGGGTTAAAGTGGAACAAGATGGAAGTTGAGTTATTAAAATGAAAGTTCAACACACACAAACACACACTTCGTTTGTGTTCATGAATGTTCAGGAGCTCCAAGAGCTCCAAACCCTAACTCAACTAAATCACCAAATTGAAGGGTGAATCGAGGCTCAAATTCAAGAAGGAACACGGATTAATGATCACCTTCACGAGGGGATCATAAGGTATGTCTTAAATCTAAGATTGGTGATCATGTGTGAAGTGGGTTATGTTCAAATCCGTGAGTTAGTATGAAATTGATCATGTATAAGGGTTAGAATCATCGTATAGAACACGGGTTACGTATGGTTTGTGTTAATTTGATGATTAGAGGTGAAACCCGTTATTTAGGGTGAAGATGATGACTAGAATCACCTCCCATGTCCGAGCCTTGTTGAAAGATTGATGTATTATGTGGGTAGGATGAATTCTTGTTAGATGAATTAGGAGAAATATGATGATGATGTGTTTGATGTTTATTTGGGAATGATCCATGATGGTTAGTAGTAGGTTTTGATGGGTTATGTATGAGTTTAGAAGATTTATGCATGAATTAGTTGTACGTTATGCTTAAAAGGTAGTACGTACATCAAGTGTATGATAAAATGTATATAGTGTCGTCCGTATAGTCGATTATGATGTTACGGGTATATGTTGATAAGTCGATAGTTACATATGGTTAATAGTTGACTTTTGAAAGTCAACAAGTATAAGAAACATGATTTAACTCGTTGTGGTAAAAGCAGGATTATAGGAAGTCGTTTGGGCATGTTATGTTAATATGCGTTAATTGTGATTACATGATGATGTACATGTGTTGGAAAGGATATGAAGTTGATTATATGTTTTATTCTTGTTAGAAATGACTAAGGAAAGTTAAGTGTGAAATATGCGATTGATATGATTGTTAACATGTACAAATGAGTATGCTAATAAGAGCGTGATTTCGATGAAATGAAAGTATAGGAATCACGACGAGACGGGCTCAAGCATGAGGTGTTAACGGGTCAAGAAGAGGCGAGGAATCGGATACGAGCACGGACACATAAGGTAAGTGATTTCTGTAATCACTTCTTAGTTCGATTAAGTAATATGGTGTTTTAATTAACTAAACATGATGGTTGAGGTCAAATATGTGTTGTAGTCTTTCGTCGTAAATGATGGTATTAAAGTTGACCAAAATGCCCTTGATGGGTATTTTGGGCAAACGATCTTAAAAGTAGTTTAGAAACAAGTTATTCGATTAGTGTAATGTTTCGGTCAAGTATGAAAGTGAGGAGTATGGTTTTGTAAGTCAGAAACGTTTTAATGCACAATTACCCTTAACGGGTCAAAATAAGCTTTTGTGCGCAAACGGGTGGAATAAGATGTAAGGTATCCGGGAATGAATCTTTTATGACAAATGACCTTGAAGTTATCAATTCATATGTAGTTAATGTCAAACAAACAAGTTATGTGATAAAATTATGAACGGGTCAATGCTTGGTAAAACGGGTAGTAAGCCGAAGACTTAAAAGTCTGGAATTTTGTTAATCCGGATGTCGGATCTTAACTCCATAATATGGAGAATTAAGATACGGACGCGTAGGAAAAAGAATCGGGTAAAACGGATCAAAAACGAGAGAGTTATGCTCGTTTCCGTAAAACCGGATCGTGCTGGGAATATGCAGCAACATGCTGCAACTTTTCTGTGAAAGCAGGGGCTAGGCGTGACGCCAAGGCCCTTGGCGTCACGCGAGGCCCCCTTGTTTGGCGAAAATTGTTCGTTTGCTCCGTTTTGTCTTGGGAACTCGTTTAAACGCGTTTTAAGTTGCGTATGACTAATTTAATTTACGTTTTTATGAGCATACATGTATGCACATATGTAGATAGGCAAGTATGTATGTTTGTATGCATCTATACACGTATGTAGAAGTGTAGGTAAGTATGTATGCGCGAACATATGTAAGATTATAAGTGTGTGAGCAAGTATACGCGGATATATGAAGACGTATATGAGTAGGAAAGTATGAGTTGGGTATGTTGCAATAGGGACGTATGTATGTATATATGTATAACGTCATGAGTGTGCTTAATGATGTAGGTGTGGGTGTATGTAGATATGCATGTATTATCATAGATGTGGTTATATGTGGGTATGTACGTAATTGATTACGTAGGAACATATGAAAATGATTATAGGTGATTGTAAATATATATGAAGGTATGGATGTAGGTATATACGTATGTATGTTTTATAAGTCCAAGGAAGTATATGTGAATGTATGTATGTAGGTAAGTATATTCGAGGGTAAATATATGTAAGTATGTATGTAGGCTGGCATGTATGTGTGTGAGTATGTAGGTATGTATTCTTCTACGTTGTGATTCGTGTACCTGGAGTTTTAGGTGTAATGCAGGTACAGTATCGAAGACTCACCAGAGGTGAGGTACTCAGAAAGAACGTTTAATGTAAAGAAATAATGGAACGGAAAATAATTCAAGGCTAAGCATCGTTTATATTTATAAAATGCATTAATGTCTTGTATGTATTTGCTGAGTACAGGTTGTTCGAGCCAGATTATCATTCTGAAGAGGAGCGACTAAAGACTGAGTCACAAGATAGATTGTATGGGAGTGTTTGAGTACGTAATTGAGGGAAGCTAAGTTATGTTTTCTTATTGTAAATAAGTTCAATAAATGTATTTATTGAAAAAGAATTAACCTTAAAAATGAATTTAAGTGCGTCAAGGTATTTGTCATGAACGAAATTTTTATGGTACGAATTTCCGCTGCGACTTTTGGCATTTACGAATTAGGGTGTAACAAGTTGGTATCACAGCCCTGGTTTGAGGGAATCAAGTACGAGAAGGTAAGTGCTTGAACTCAAACTTGTGTGCTCTTAGGATAAGAAACCCGTACAATCTAAGACTCGATCAAGATCCAAAGGTAAAAGCTAATGTAAGTATGTACTTATGTATACGTATAAAGAAACTGACGGTTTTGTATGTGCAAGGTAAGCATAAGTGTTGGAAGAGGATGATCTGTGAATGCTGTCTAGGATGAATACTAAGGCAGGCAAGAAGTAATAAGACAAATTTGAATCCAGGTACGTAAATTCGATATGTGGGTATATGTAATAGTAAAACTCATTAAGAGAAGGAAAATGTTAAATGAAGGATAATGATAGTATAGTAATGAAGTACTGAAAGTGATACACGCGCCGAAACTTAAGTCTACGGACATAAGGTGACAATTACATGAAGGCACGAAACTACTATGTGGATAGTGTACCTGGCCAGTACACGAGAAACGTATGACGTTCGTGAGATCATGATAATTGTTACAGGTATGTCCGGTAGAGTTGGGTAGCGGGCGGGCGTGTGGGTGAAATGGGAAGTAAGACTCTCGGGAAATTGAGAGTACTATGTAAGAATGAAAAACATGCCTGATAATAATGAAGAATGTTGAATCCGTGATTAAGTGTGGATCAACAAGATATGAATAATATGTCTGAATCCGTGAGACGGATTCAGGGAATGAAAGGTATGAATGCAATGTTTGAATCCGTGAGACGGATTCAAGGATGAAAGGCATGGAAGATATGTTTGAATCCGTGAAACGGATTCAAGGATGAAAGGCATGGATAATATGTTGGAATCCGCGAGAAGGATTCAAAACGCAGAAGTAATGAAAGGCATGAATGTAATGTTTGAATCCGTAAGGCGGATTCAATGAATGAAAAAGCATGAATGATGCGTCTGAATCCGTGAGACGGGTTTAAAAATATAAAAAGATGAAATTAATCCGCATAAGAAGGTGTCGACAGTTTGACCATGATTGAGTCGAACGGGTCATAGAAATAAGTATAAAGTAAAAGGTGATAGTATAATAGACGAAGTTTTGTATAAGTTACGTGTTAGATGTGTTAGTAATGGACTCTTAGAAGTCAGAATGATGACGGGCTGTGACCCGGACAATAACTTGAGTATGGGCGGGAATGGTAAGCTTGGTAAGAAATATTAAAACGATGTAATAAGGTCTTTGCAAGTAAGCATAAATGGAAGGAAGTACGAACGTGTACTTCCGTTGGCGAGATGATTAATAGAATGAAAGGATTGCATGTAAGAGTTAGAATGTGTGGTACGTTATAGTAGGTACGTAGAAAATTGTAGAAGAGTTATAGGTGGGTAATCACCTAGTGTAATGAATGTTTAAATGACATATGCTAACCGCCGATGTTGTTGATGATAATGTTAGAACTATTGATGTGATGAAACCAATCGTCTTGTTTAAAGGTTATGCACGAGCGGAAGCTCCTTACACGGATGAATGAAACCTGGCCTGTACAGCTGGTACTCGAGGAGAAGATGGTCGATCTGGGTTGCGGGTTGTTGGTTTGAGAAATGAAAAAGAGGTTAGTAAAATGTTTAACTCATGTTGGATAGATATGAACTAGTACGACACATGAATATTATAAATTAAGTAATGTATGAAGTGGAAGCAATAGTATTGTGAAATGAACGACATGATTTAAAGGTATCGTAAAGGTATGCAAGGTACAAGTAACTGTAGAAAACGTAGAATAAGATTAACGTTAGAGTTAAGCACATAGATGTGAATAAGAAATGGTAGTTTTGTTATGATATCAAAACAAGAGTTAAATATTATACAGTGCTTGTAGAGAATGTAATCTTAAGAGATGAGATGAAGGTATTAGATTCGTTATGAACGGATCATAAGGATGTATGTATGATTATAGACTAAAGAAGTGGGTATATTGACCCGTTATTAACCGGTCAAGGAAATAAGAATGATGTGCGAATTTATAGTATGGAAGGCATGAACTTATTAGAAAGAAGCCAACTATAAGAATAGTTTATGAATCGAGAATGTATAGCTACCCATTACTATGATGTATTAGTTAAAGTTAAACATATCTGAGTATGTACAAATTTCGATGCAAGATCGTATAGTCGATGAAAACATTATGAATGTTGAAATAAACAAATGGGAATGTTAGTAACGGGATGTTGGAATGGTTTCAAGTAAATAAAAAGATATATAATGCATATGATATACGAGTATTAGAATGATGAATGAACCATTAGCTATAAAGGCTGTTAGGAATTAGCGTTATTAGTGAAAGCAACACTAATAAGAACTCCGGAGCGGGTTCTTTAAGAATGAAGATAGTCGTTGTGATGGGCTAGCGGTAGTGTTGATGGGACGTAGAGAAGAATTAATTAGTGTTAAATAGAGGTGAGAAAGGTTTCGGGGACGAAACCTTATTTAAGGGTGGTAGACTTGTAACGCCCCAAAAATCTGAATGTTAATATTTGTTGTGTGTTCCTATATGACACGTCATGAAATTAATAACTAGGCTATTTAACCTAGTTAAGGGTATGGTCAAAAGTATTAAATGATGAAGGTAGAGTCGGTTATGTTTTAAAGGCAAACCCGAGGGTTAAAGTGGAACAAGATGGAAGTTGAGTTATTAAAATGAAAGTTCAACACACACTTTGTGTGTATTCACGAATGTTCAGGAGCTCCAAGAGCTCCAAACCCTAACTCAACTAAATCACCAAATTGAAGGGTGAATCGAGGCTCAAATTCAAGAAGGAACACGGATTAATGATCACCTTCACTAGGGGATCATAAGGTATGTCTTAAATCTAAGATTGGTGATCATGTGTGAAGTGGGTTGATGTAGGGTAAAATACACATATTTGTCCCGTGTAAATTGTATAATTATTGTATAGTTTTTATTTGTTTTATTTAGTTTTTAGTATTATATTACATTATATTGTGTTTTGGCAGGTCCTGGTGCAAATGGAGCAAAAACGAGTAATATGGAAATAACCAGCCAGTTGGGCAGAGCAAGACGCCAGTGACTGAATTAGAATTGCCGCTATTTTTCTTGAGTGGGCCAAGGCTGCTATTTCTATTTTATGAGCTCGAAGGACCAAACTGCAATAAGTTGAAAGTTTTTAAAAAATTAGTTTTCAGAAGTTGGAGGACTAGAAGTAATAAAAATATGAAACTTCAATTAATTCCAATCACAAAAAGCATATGTTGACCGAGCAGATCTGTTGACCAAATTTTAAGATGTGTGACTAAATTCTTATTAGTTTTGATGTGGGCTGTTTAGAGTAATATAAGGAAATTGGGCCATGCCCATTCCACTTGGAGTTGGACGCAAATAAGGACACGGGAAATTAATTAAGTTTGGAATTCCCATTATTCTTGGAGGACAAGTTATATCAATTAACGAATTATAAGTGGGGACAGGGCTGCAGATTGAACGAATAGGAGAGGACCGCCATATTTTGATTATATTGGACAACAGGCAAGGGGACGACATCAGACGGAGGAAGACAACATTGAGGGACGAAAGTTCAAGCTGGTTTTGGAGGAATCATCGGGAACATTCGGGAGCACTCGGGATCGAAGTTTACGGGTTCTAATATCTTGTTTCTTCGTTTTTCGTTTGTTTTTATTTGTTTAATGATGAATTCAGATTTGATTAGGATTTATGCGTTGTTTTTGAATATGATTATCGGCTAGAAACCTTTACTACCTAGGCTATGATGAATGTTTAACAAAGATTGGATTTTTATTGGATTTTTGGCGTGGTTATGGATTTTTCTTGTACTGTAAAAGCTATGGGAATTTAACTTGGTACGTATGCGTGCTTGTGATTATCTTATTACTGTTTATTGCTTCGTTTGATTCTTGGTGACGGTCTTTATCACGGAATAGAGTCAAGCTAGGGTTTTAGGTTTTGGTGAGTGTCTATATCACATAATAAATCTTTGATCCTTTAGGGTGAAATTACGTAACTAACCTTAGAAGTAATAATCGGTAATTCAATAAAATCAAGTGTTCTGCTAGACTCGTCGCGGAAAGGCTCGAGGATATTAATAGGTCTCGGTTTGGTTATAAGGACTTAACATTCCATTGTCTATTAAGCTAAGATTAAAACCCGTAGTTGCTTTAGACGTTCGCGCTGAAAGGTAGAGCGTCTTATATAGGCACTTTCAAGAAACTAGAGGACGGAAAAGAAATCTAGAAAACCGGTGAGCGTAACAACCTAGGTAGTGCCATAAGAATCACCTTGAGAGTGTTTGAGGGGCTTAGTGGTGTCTTAATAGGTTTAGAATCCAAAGATCCCGGTTCCATACCACAAAACTATCAAATAGAAATCCAATCCAAGTTAAACAGGAGTCTAGCCTAGGTAGCCTTCATCATCTCTTGAGTTCAGCTTTCGTGTGAGTTCGTGTTAGTTCTTTAGCTAATCTAGATTTTTCATTACTTGCATTCTTAGGATTTTTAGAACCCCCCCCCCATCAATAAACAAATAGTTAAGTCGTGTCAGTCTAAGTCTAGAATTGAGTCATTAGCGTAATCAGTAGAGTCTCTTGGGTTCGATACTCGGACTTCCTTAGGCTATACTACAGTGATCGGTACACTTGCCGGTCGTGTGGTTTAGGGTTTAGAGAGTCTTAGTTTTATAAATTTAAAACTTAGAGAGTCTAGTTTAGGGTTTAATTTAGTTAATTTAGTTAAACCACTTCGTGCACATCAAGTTTTTGGCGCCGTTGCCGGGGACTCTGGGCGATTGCGTTAATTACTTTGTTTGGACTTAATTGACACAAACGTGCTACTTGCTTTTGTATATTGAGTCGTAGGAGTCTAATTGTCCGTGTCTTTTATTTTTCTTGAGTCTTGTAAAATATGTGTGAGATTTGTGGAGGACCTCATTTTACTGTTAATTGCTCACAATATGATGGGTCCTCTACGCAATACTATGCTAACCCTTTTGTGCAGCCGCAGCCATATTTTTCACAGGGGTATTCTCTGCAAGGTTATGATCATCGGCCATATTACAATGATCTGTATCAGCAGCCGCAACGTAACCTGGTTCAGACGAGCGATAGAGGTTTTGAAGGTAGTATGAGTAGGATAGAAGAGATGTTCGCTCAGATAATGACACAAAATGCGCAGTTCATAGCGCAAAATCAGGCTACCCTAGAAACCATGGCTGAATTTGCGGAGAGAAATAAAAATCCAGAGCTTTATATCACCACCAGTAGTGGAGAGAGTTTAGAGGAGGTAGTTCGAGAGCGGGTTGAGCTAGGGGAATTAGAAGAAGAGTCAGTTGAGGAGATCATTCCAGTCACGGAGACGATAATGGACGACGAAGTCCCACCTCCGGTCCAGAAGGGTATTATATATGACTTCGGGAGTGACTCTGATGATGAAATAGACGAAGAAGAATGGGTGGCGTATCAGAGGTTGTTAGTGAAGAGAGAAGTGGAGGAAGAAGAAGTGGAATTGGGGGATTCCACTGGTTGGATGTTTGGTGCAGAGGAAGAAAGTGAAGAGGTTAAAATTAAGTCTTCTGGGGAGGATGAGGTTTTAGAGTCGGAATTGATCGAACCTACCCCTTACGAAGAGACTAAGTGTGGGGATCATCCTGCAAGAGTGGTGGAAGAGGAAGAGCACCACAGCTGGCCCATGGTTTTAGCTATAGGTGAAACTAAAAAATCAACAAAACCACGGGAGAGGGCAAAGAAAAGAAAGAGAAAGGATTTAAACCTGAAGAGGATCGAAGGGTTATACAGGGTGAAGAAGAAGGAGGAGCCTTTGAATTTCAAACATGATCAGTCTTCTCGCTACATGCCGCGCATCCGGTTAGCGCCAGGTAAGTTTAAGTTTTGGTGGTTTGACCCGTTTCGAATTTTTAAAATATTTTATAATTCCGCCGATAAATTTTTAATTATTTTTGAGGATCGGGTGGAATTAAACGGGTTAGATAGGGTCCAGATCAAAGAAAAGCCGCCTGATTAAATTCAAGTGTGGGGAGGTTTTGTAGAGTTTGCATAGAGTCGTAGTTTTAGTTTATTGAGTCGGTCGTTTTTTTAGAGTCGGTATTGCTTTGGTATTTTGCTTGTTTTTGTTGATGCAGGTTCGAATATGTACCACCCGTACTCAATCTCCATTCGGGTGAGTTTGGAGCTGTTTATTCAAATTTCGGGCATTTATCGAGCATGCCAGTTGGATTCAAGCCGATCGCGAACGAAATGCTATACGATCGAGCTGGATTGGACGAGAGTTTTGGAGCATCCTCGCGAATTAAACCAGCTAAGTCCTTTCCGATTTGCCCTTGGTCTTTTATTTTTTCTTTATTTTTAGTTTTTGAGTCGGTTTCCATCCTACATTGAGGGCAATGTAAAGTTTAAGTGTGGGGATGGGAAACTATCGTTTAGTGTCTAGTTAGTAGAGTCTTGAGTCATAAAATTTGAAAAAATCCAAAAAAAAAATTAAAAAAATAGAAAATGTCTTTTGAAATAAGAAGTTTGCAAAATAAAAACGGAAAATGATAGAAAAGTCGGGTTTTTGTTCGGGTTCAAATAATAATAATATGAGATAAAATAATCGTGCTTGTGTCTAGTTTGGGATGTGCGGGTAGGCTCGGTTCGGTTCTAGGTTCCTTTGATTTAAAATATACCTAATTGTCGGTCTACTAGTGGGTTCTCATCTAGGGAGAGTGGGGAAATTGAAACCGCCGAAAATAGTATAAGGGATGCCGTTATAAGCTAAGATCGTTAGAGTTTTTGGTCATTATCTCGTTGAAAAGGATAGAAAATAATATAATAAAAAAGTGAGCTAGAAACTAAATGAAAGTAGCACAGGCCTATGTAATCCGAGTTGGGGATAGCGACTCTACAGCCGGAATACCTCTGGGATGTGTGAAATCGACTTGCCGAATAAAAGTACCGAAACCTAAGTAATCTGTGGTTGGGGATAGCGACTCTACAGCCGGAATAGCTCTTGGTTAGGGAAAGCATCGTCTAGACTCACGAGAGAAAAAAAAAAGACCAAAAAGCAAAGTCTAAGCTCGTATGAAAAACAAATAGATTTGATTCTAAACTCTCTGGATCTTGGTATAAGGCGGTTAGGAAATAACCCAGTGGTTGTTCCTTTTGTCCTATAAGCTTGAGGGGGGATTAGGTGGACGTGCAATTCTTAGCGTGAGACCCTAGGTAGATTGACCGAACTTGAACTAAATCGCATGATAAGGGCTTGGAACCGGGTTGGGTTTAAGAGGATCATTATACTTGCAATCGCGGCTAACACGAGTTTCGGTTTTAATAAAATAATTTAAGCTTTTGTCCCAAACGACTATTCCGACTATGATTCCGTTTTGCATAATTCTTTTTCGGGGACGAAAAAAGGTTAAGTGTGGGGATATTTGATGTAGGGTAAAATACACATATTTGTCCCGTGTAAATTGTATAATTATTGTACAGTTTTTATTTGTTTTATTTAGTTTTTAGTATTATATTACATTATATTGTGTTTTGGCAGGTCCTGGTGCAAATGGAGCAAAAACGAGTAATATGGAAATAACCAGCCAGTTGGGCAGAGCAAGACGCCAGTGACTGAATTAGAATTGCCGCTATTTTTCTTGAGTGGGCCAAGGCTGCTATTTCTATTTTATGAGCTCGAAGGATCAAACTGCAATAAGTTGAAAGTTTTTTAAAAAATAGTTTTCAGAAGTTGGAGGACTAGAAGTAATAAAAATATGAAACTTCAATTAATTCCAATCACAAAAAGCATATGTTGACCGAGCAGATCTGTTGACCAAATTTTAAGATGTGTGCCTAAATTCTTATTAGTTTTGATGTGGGCTGTTTAGAGTAATATAAGGAAATTGGGCCATGCCCACTCTACTTGGAGTTGGACACAAATAAGGACACGGGAAATTAATTAAGTTTGGAATTCCCATTATTCTTGGAGGACAAGTTATATCAATTAACGAATTATAAGTGGGGACAGGGCTGCAGATTGAACGAATAGGAGAGGACCGCCATATTTTGATTATATTGGACAACAGGCAAGGGGACGACATCAGACGGAGGAAGACAACATTGAGGGACGACAGTTCAAGCTGGTTTTGGAGGAATCATCGGGAACATTCGGGAGCACTCGGGATCGAAGTTTACGGGTTCTAATATCTTGTTTCTTCGTTTTTCGTTTGTTTTTATTTGTTTAATGATGAATTCAGATTTGATTAGGATTTATGCGTTGTTTTTGAATATGATTATCGGCTAGAAACCTTTACTACCTAGGCTATGATGAATGTTTAACAAAGATTGGATTTTTATTGGATTTTTGGCGTGGTTATGGATTTTTCTTGTACTGTAAAAGCTATGGGAATTTAACTTGGTGCGTATGCGTGCTTGTGATTATCTTATTACTGTTTATTGCTTCGTTTGATTCTTGGTGACGGTCTTTATCACGGAATAGAGTCAAGCTAGGGTTTTAGGTTTTGGTGAGTGTCTATATCACATAATAAATCTTTGATCCTTTAGGGTGAAATTACGTAACTAACCTTAGAAGTAATAATCGGTAATTCAATAAAATCAAGTGTTCTGCTAGACTCGTCGCGGAAAGGCTCGAGGATATTAATAGGTCTCGGTTTGGTTATAAGGACTTAACATTCCATTGTCTATTAAGCTAAGATTAAAACCCGTAGTTGCTTTAGACGTTCGCGCTGAAAGGTAGAGCGTCTTATATAGGCATTTTCAAGAAACTAGAGGACGGAAAAGAAATCTAGAAAACCGGTGAGCGTAACAACCTAGGTAGTGCCATAAGAATCACCTTGAGAGTGTTTGAGGGGCTTAGTGGTGTCTTAATAGGTTTAGAATCCAAAGATCCCGGTTCCATACCACAAAACTATCAAATAGAAATCCAATCCAAGTTAAACAGGAGTCTAGCCTAGGTAGCCTTCATCATCTCTTGAGTTCAGCTTTCGTGTGAGTTCGTGTTAGTTCTTTAGCTAATCTAGAGCTCCAAGAGCTCCAAACCCTAACTCAACTAAATCACCAAATTGAAGGGTGAATCGAGGCTCAAATTCAAGAAGGAACACGGATTAATGATCACCTTCACGAGGGGATCATAAGGTATGTCTTAAATCTAAGATTGGTGATCATGTGTGAAGTGGGTTATGTTCAAATCCGTGAGTTAGTATGAAATTGATCATGTATAAGGGTTAGAATCATCGTATAGAACACGGGTTACGTATGGTTTGTGTTAATTTGATGATTAGAGGTGAAACCCGTTATTTAGGGTGAAGATGATGACTAGAATCACCTCCCATGTCCGAGCCTTGTTGAAAGATTGATGTATTATGTGGGTAGGATGAATTCTTGTTAGATGAATTAGGAGAAATATGATGATGATGTGTTTGATGTTTATTTGGGAATGATCCATGATGGTTAGTAGTAGGTTTTGATGGGTTATGTATGAGTTTAGAAGATTTATGCATGAATTAGTTGTACGTTATGCTTAAAAGGTAGTACGTACATCAAGTGTATGATAAAATGTATATAGTGTCGTCCGTATAGTCGATTATGATGTTACGGGTATATGTTGATAAGTCGATAGTTACATATGGTTAATAGTTGACTTTTGAAAGTCAACAAGTATAAGAAACATGATTTAACTCGTTGTGGTAAAAGTAGGATTATAGGAAGTCGTTTGGGCATGTTATGTTAATATGCGTTAATTGTGATTACATGATGATGTACATGTGTTGGAAAGGATATGAAGTTGATTATATGTTTTATTCTTGTTAGAAATGACTAAGGAAAGTTAAGTGTGAAATATGCGATTGATATGATTGTTAACATGTACAAATGAGTATGCTAATAAGAGCGTGATTTCGATGAAATGAAAGTATAGGAATCACGACGAGACGGGCTCAAGCATGAGGTGTTAACGGGTCAAGAAGAGGCGAGGAATCGGATACGAGCACGGACGCATAAGGTAAGTGATTTCTGTAATCACTTCTTAGTTCGATTAAGTAATATGGTGTTTTAATTAACTAAACATGATGGTTGAGGTCAAATATGTGTTGTAGTCTTTCGTCGTAAATGATGGTATTAAAGTTGACCAAAATGCCCTTGATGGGTATTTTGGGCAAACGATCTTAAAAGTAGTTTAGAAACAAGTTATTCGATTAGTGTAATGTTTCGGTCAAGTATGAAAGTGAGGAGTATGGTTTTGTAAGTCAGAAACGTTTTAATGCGCAATTACCCTTAACGGGTCAAAATAAGCTTTTGTGCGCAAACGGGTGGAATAAGATGTAAGGTATCCGGGAATGAATCTTTTATGACAAATGACCTTGAAGTTATCAATTCATATGTAGTTAAGGTCAAACAAACAAGTTATGTGATAAAATTATGAACGGGTCAATGCTTGGTAAAACGGGTAGTAAGCCGAAGACTTAAAAGTCTGGAATTTTGTTAATCCGGATGTCGGATCTTAACTCCATAATATGGAGAATTAAGATACGGACGCGTAGGAAAAAGAATCGGGTAAAACGGATCAAAAACGAGAGAGTTATGCTCGTTTCCGTAAAACCGGATCGTGCTGGGAATATGCAGCAACATGCTGCAACTTTTCTGTGAAAGCAGGGGCTAGGCGTGACGCCAAGGCCCTTGGCGTCACGCGAGGCCCCCTTGTTTGGCGAAAATTGTTCGTTTGCTCCGTTTTGTCTTGGGAACTCGTTTAAACGCGTTTTAAGTTGCGTATGACTAATTTAATTTACGCTTTTATGAGCATACATGTATGCACATATGTAGATAGGCAAGTATGTATGTTTGTATGCATCTATACACGTATGTAGAAGTGTAGGTAAGTATGTATGCGCGAACGTATGTAAGATTATAAGTGTGTGAGCAAGTATACGCGGATATATGAAGACGTATATGAGTAGGCAAGTATGAGTTGGGTATGTTGCAATAGGGACGTATGTATGTATATATGTATAACGTCATGAGTGTGCGTAATGATGTAGGTGTGGGTGTATGTAGATATGCATGTATTATCATAGATGTGGTTATATGTGGGTATGTACGTAATTGATTACGTAGGAACATATGAAAATGATTATAGGTGATTGTAAATATATATGAAGGTATGGATGTAGGTATATACGTATGTATGTTTTATAAGTCCAAGGAAGTATATGCGAATGTATGTATGTAGGTAAGTATATTCGAGGGTAAATATATGTAAGTATGTATGTAGGCTGGCATGTATGTGTGTGAGTATGTAGGTATGTATTCTTCTACGTTGTGATTCGTGTACCTGGAGTTTTAGGTGTAATGCAGGTACAGTATCGAAGACTCACCAGAGGTGAGGTACTCAGAAAGAACGTTTAATGTAAAGAAATAATGGAACGGAAAATAATCCAAGGCTAAGCATCGTTTATATTTATAAAATGCATTAATGTCTTGTATGTATTTGCTGAGTACAGGTTGTTCGAGCCAGATTATCATTCTGAAGAGGAGCGACTAAAGACCGAGTCACAAGATAGATTGTACGGGAGTGTTTGAGTACGTAATTGAGGGAAGCTAAGTTATGTTTTCTTATTGTAAATAGGTTCAATAAATGTATTTATTGAAAAAGAATTATTCTTAAAAATGAATTTAAGTGCGTCAAGGTGTTTGTCATGAACGAAATTTTTATGGTACGAATTTCCGTTGCGACTTTTGGCATTTACGAATTAGGGTGTAACACGGAAGGTAACGGACCTAAAAAAAATTCTATCGCGTAGTTTCAAGGTGTATGTTCGGGTCGGACGTCGGTGATTGGATTCAAACATTAGAAAAGAAGTTATCATTTTATTCTTCCCCATAGCATAATCTAATAATAAAAAAAGTTAACAAATCACCCTAAATTTCAAAATCTAATTTCTATCTAAATCAAATCACAATAAGACTAAACAAATAAAATTAGACATAGTTACAGAAACATTCAACAAGTTTAGGGCAAAAATTCGGACCAATTTCACCCTTAATTTCAACCTAAATCAAATAAATTGCAGCCCTAAATTAAACCTAAAGATAAAAAACACATACCTTTAACCTTATGAAGATTGAAGAAGTCGAACAAGAGTACAAGACCACAACAACGAGCAGCGTTTTGGCTTCTATTCTCTAACAAGAAGCTGAAGTCGAATAGTTCTAGAACCTGCATTTTCCCCCTTCTGCAGTTCTGGGTTGTGGCTTCTGTTCTTCTGGTCGATGGCCCAAAGTAAACGAATTTGGGTTTTTTTTATAGGGTGGGCTTTTAAGTTGGGTTATATAATGATTTGATTTGGGTTATATAATATACATTCTAGTATTCTACCAAATATAATAATATGGGCTATAATATTTGGGCTAATTAAATATTTTATTTGGGCTATATAAATAAAAAAATTAAAATCGGGTGGTCAAAAACGTATATACCTCAATTTTTTTTATAAAACCGGGATTCGAAAACGTATATAACTACCAAATCCTATACAAAACGTACATATATAACACTACTGACCGAAAAGTTCAGGGGTCGGGCGCCCCTCCCCGCCCCTTAAATCCTGCGCCCCTGCCTATGATGGTGACACACATTCTATACTATCTTAAAAGACAAAGTCGGTGGAAACCCCACCGGCTTTGCCTCCCCCTTTCCCTATACTTTCATGATATTGCAATTTTATCCCCTTATTTTGGTACCTTTAAAGTTTCATAAAATGGTAAATTTAGTCCCTAAATTACTACTCCATTTTACAAATAGTTTGCTTTTGACACCCCAACTTTGTGGTAGTTTCTTTTTCAGCCCCAACTTTGTTATAGTTTCCTTCTTACCCCAAAACTTTATCAAATTTTATCTTTACCATTTCTTAGCCCTTAAGTTTAGGAAATGCAATTTTAACCAATTAACTTTTTATGAACTTCGTAAATGCCACTTTGACCCCCTCGAGAATTTTTGGCTTGACGATATAAATTCGAGTTAGTCGGGTCGTGTATAATACGTTATGATTGTAAGATATAAATTCGATTTACGTTACATTTTGATCCAATCGCAATGCAACTATAGGATACATTGAGTTCAATCGGATATGTCAAAACGTGCGTTTTCATATGGTTAACACATCACATAACGCTTGGACTAATTCGTTCGATATTGCGAAGTACCCACGCCGCAACGCGCGCGAGTCTTATTACTAGTCTATTATATATAATAAATGAAAGTTATTTGGGCCACGTGTCACTTGATTAGGGCATCCTCAGTTCTCTTTTCCCGCCCAACAGTGCCATCCCCTTTTCCTTATATAACCTCTCTTCTCACTTCTGATCTTTGTTTACAAACGCCTAGGGTTCTTTCTCTCTCTATATTCAGGCGATTCAAATTCAAATTTCACAAACCCTGCAAATTATTGAGATAATTCTTTCCATCCAAACCTTAATCTTCTTCAGACGCCACCATAAAATCTTCTTTTGTTCATCGATTACTTCATCAAAAGGTTTGTTCTTTTTTTTAGTTAAAATACTTTCATGATTTCCTCTTATTTACACTAATCCTAATTTCTACTCGTAATCTAATCATATGGTTCCAGGGTTGTTGTCATCAAAGTTGAAATCCGCTTAGCTGCGGATAGATTTCTGCCATAAGCTGGTATGTTTGAATATGTTTTGAAATTAGCGTTTTTTTCTAGATGGTGATGATATGAGTATAACATCTGTTGATTATTGATGTTTGAGTATGTTCAGCCATTATTCTTTCTGAAATTAGAGTTTCATTTCCAGTTCTCGAGGTATTATCTGTTTGTAACAGCAGTGGTTCAGCATCTACAGTGGATTCAACATCAGGTGTTTGCTATTATTGTTTGATGTTGTTTGCTATTATTGTCTGATGTTGTTTGCTATTGTTGTTTGATGTTGTTTGCTATTGTTGTTTGCAGTTGAAGATATCTTAATTAAGGTAATAATTGTATTACATCCTGTTGAAAATTAGAATTGATAAATTTAGGGAAAGTGAGGTTGAAAGTTAATAACCCAACAATGGAGCATTTCATTCTACAGGTTCCATAAATTAAGGGTATTCTCATATAATGATGATGATTGTTCCACGGTTGTTTCCAGTATTATTGTTCCAACATCGTTTAAAGTATGTGTTTTTTGCTACTCTGATTTTCAATTTTGAGTTTTTTATTTTGAAGTGATATACTCTAATTCTCGGTTTATATTTCAGTCTAATCACAGTTGTTTGAAATTCATACAATATGTTGCGGGTTATTATAGGTTTGTATTCAAAGAAGCATAAAGTTTAATTAAACACAAAGAAAGATTATTAAATTTATAGTTAAAATAATTTTTGCTTATGTCTAAATGATGATGATGATTATAATTGACTTGTGTAGAAGATGATGATGGAGAACCCACAGTAGTTCCTACTAAATGCAAGAAAGGATCTGCTATTGTTGTAAGATAAGATTTTATGTTACTAGAGAGTCTAGAGTAATGGTGTTTCCCACCTTTTTTGTATTAAAAGAAGCATAAAGTTTGTTTTAAAGGAGCTCTTTATGAACAAAGACTGATGAGGCCTATCCACTGTTGAAGACAAGGTCCTGTTAAAGACAAGCACTTTATGTACCTAGAGTTTGATTAATCAAAGGAAAACGACTGTTTAGTATCAGCAGTGGTTCAGCATCTACAACGGATTCAAATTTAGTATTTAATTATCAGTGGTTCTTATGTAACTTTAGTATTTCATTATGAGTTTGTTTCATGTTGTAAGAATCAGTGAATTCTCAGATAATAGATTGCTTTGCCGGATTAGATTATGTGTTAAATTATAGTTCTTTAAGTGATTGTTTCGTTTTCTTGAATTCTATGTAATTTTGTAAAGAAGTACAATAACAAACAGTGGTTTTAACATCTGTTTGCAATTTGGTCAATAGTTAATGGAAACCCCTGTTAGGTTGAACAGTAGATGTTATTAACTTAAACATCTGTTCAGGAAAACGACTGTTTGCACTTTATGTACCTAGAGTTTGATTAATCAAAGGAAAACGACTGTTTAGTATCAGCAGTGGTTCAGCATCTACAACGGATTCAAATTTAGTATTTAATTATCAGTGGTTCTTAGTAACTTTAGTATTTCATTATGAGTTTGTTTCATGTTGTAAGAATCAGTGAATTCTTAGATAATAGATTGCTTTGCCCGATTAGATTATGTGTTAAATTATAGTTCTTTAAGTGTTTGTTTCGTTTTCTTGAATTCTATGTAATTTTGTAAAGAAGTACAATAACAAACAGTGGTTTTAACATCTGTTTGCAATTTGGTCAATAGTTAATGGAAACCCCTGTTAGGTTGAACAGTAGATGTTATTAACTTAAACATCTGTTCAGGGTTAAACAGATGTTTGGGGTTTAACAGATGTTTGGCTCTAAACCAAACATCTGTTTAAAGTCAACATCTATTTGAGTATTGGTCCTGTTGTGAAATTTGTTTGACCCAACAGTGGTTTTAAACCACCAGATAAACATCTCTTTATGTGCAAACACCTGTTTATGGTCAAACTTCTGTTTATGGGCAAACTTCTGTTTAAGGCGAAACATATGTTTCTTCAAAATCTGTTGACCATTGACTGACCAAACATCAGTGTTTAAAAAACTGTTGGGTATCCACTGATAGGAAAAATAGCCACTGCTCACTTTTTTTATTGTTGGCATCTATTAATATTGACCATCAGTTGTTTTCCTAAAAAACAGTCACTGCTCACTTTTTTGTTATTGATGGTGTTAATTAGTGATAGATTGAAATTATCAAATAAAAACTAGAATTACAATGAAATTACCATTTTACCTCGTCTTTACATACCAATGAGGTAAGATTTCCTCCAACATTGTTTTGATCATACAATTTAAAAAATTCTTTATAACTATTTGTTGGAAATCAAATCAGTAATTAATGCTAATTTCTTGAGCTTTGGACATTTAAAACATGCAAAATGTGAATTTCAAACTCACGGTTTAAAAATTAGAAAAGTCATCATGACAATGACAGTTGCTTTCAAATCATCATCAGTAATTACTGATAATATCAGTAATTACAGAAAAGTCATAATGACAATTGACGTTCGGTATCTACTGATAGGATAAAATAGCCACTGGTCACTTTTTTATTCTTGACATCCATTGATATTTACCATCCATGGTGTTAATTAGTGATATATTGAAATTATCAAATAAAAACTACAATTAAAATGAAATTACCATTTTACCTAATCGTTACATTGCAATGAGATAAGAGTTCCTCCAATATTGTTTTCCTGATGAAATTTAATGTTAAATAAAAAAATAAAAAAAAATACTTGATGGGTATTTGTTGCAAATCAAATCACTAATTAATGGTAATTTCTTCAGCTTTGGACTTTTAAAATATGCAAAATATGAATTTCAAACTGACGGTTATTATCTCTTAATTAAAGTTAAAATAAAAATTAGAAAAGTCAACATCACAATTGCTTTCAAATCAGATCACTGATAATATCAGTAATTTTGAAATTTTGAAATTAAATTTATGCAAGATGGTAATTTAGAATTGACGTTCTCTCTTTTTTTTCCCTACTTTGCATATCATTACTAATATTTATTTACTTTAATAAGGATGGATATAAAGATATACACTACTTACCTTTCAGTTCCCAATAAACATCAGTTCCCAATAAACATCATCACAATTGCGGTCAAATCAAATCAGTAATTACTAATAATATCAGTAATTTTGAAATTCAAAATTCAAACCATATATATTTTTATCCTTAATGTTAAATTAAAAAATTAAAAAATACTTTGAAATTCAAAATAAATCTCAGTAATTTTGAAATTTTGAAATAAAAAATATGTAAAAGGTAATTTAAAATTGACGTTCTCTTTTTTTTTTCCTACTTTGCATATTTCAGTTCCCAAAAAACATCATAACAATTGCTTTCAAATCAAATCAGTAATTACTAATTAATATTAGTAATTTTGAAATTCAAATTTCAAACCATATATATTTTTATTATTCTATAAATAAGATACAATTATCTGGTTTCACATTCAAATCTCGCTCGCTCATATATGTGACCGTATCTTTCTCTCTCAAATGCATCTTTCTTGTGATTTAGCAGCTAATTTCCCATTACACTTCTTTGTTCGAATGTTTGTTGATAATGTTTACATGTTATCGTTCCTGTATCATTGTTCCAACATTGTTGTTTCAATGTAAATTCGCATCCCACATCAACCTTTCAATATCGATGCTGCAGTATAATTGTTGCAACATCGTGAAAAGTTGCATGTGTTACCTTTTTTGATGGCAGAGATGCAACTTTAAAGTTACATGTGCCTTTTTTTTTTATTTCCGTTAAATCCAAAGTCACGTTTTCTTGCTCCAGGAAGATTTTCTTCTTTTAAAGAAAGTATACATTCGTCCAAAGCTCGTGAAAACTCAGATGTGCAATAAAAATGAAAAAGACACGTTTGAATTTTAGATTAGTTTCTTATTCTTATTTGTGTTGTCAGTAATATGGAGTGTGGTGATAGAGACGTGCAGTTTATGGCGATGTTGAAGGACATACATCAAGAGGTTCAGCAATAGATGTAGTGGAAACTAAAGTTTATTAGTTCTTGCTGTTATTCTTAGATTTGAACTTGAATATTGTTCAGTATGTCATGTAATTATTGGACTTTTAGTTTTAAGGTCCTGAATAAATGATTAAATATAATTTTATGAATCTTTGTTGTGTTTTATTTTTACTTATTATTTATTGTTTCAGTAATATTTAGATTATGTTGATGTTGAATTGTGTCTGAAGATCTGTTTGGTAAGTCAACAGAGGATTAATAGTGTCAAGGATTTGTTTAATGGTCCAACTCTGAAAGTGTGGTGTGGTTATAACAGCTGATCATGCTAAGGACTGTTATAATTAATTCCTGCTCCATATAAAGACTGATGGGCTTATTGTCTCATGAGGGCTATGCACTGTTGAAGGCAAAGTCCTGTTAAAGACTAGCACTTATGGTGTAGTTATAACAGCTTCTACAGCGGATTCAACTTTAGTATTTATGTATCAGTTTTTCTTATGTAACAGTGTTTAGGACAAACATTGGTTCTCTATACTTTATCTCTCGAGACAAACCTATACAAAGTCAAAGATTAACCATTGCCCAACAACAAAAGTGGTTCATCATCAACAGTAGATATTCTATCTTTGTTTTTGTTAACAGTATTTATATGTCCAAACTGTTAATATTATATCTCTGTTTATGTTAACAGTATTTATTTAATTTCAAACATCTGTTTATGTTCAAACAGATGTTTCAGGTCGAATATTTATTTAATTTCAAAATTTTGTTTATGTCCAGATTAGATGTTTAACAGTATTTAATTTAAAACATTGTTTTAATGATAAAATGGCAAGTTAAATTACAAAATAAAAAATATTCTTGATGACTATTTGTTGCAAATTAAATCAATATCTATCCACTGTTAGATAAAAAAACAACTACTGCTCACATTTTGGAGGTTGACATCCACTGAATAAAAGTGAAGTACACTTGGATGATTATTAAGCTCCTCATTTTGATTGTTTGGGTATAGTATTCTTCAAATTGGTCTTTTCTTGCAAACAGTTTTTAATGTCAAACATTTGTTTAAGCGCAAACATGTGATTGTTAAATGTTATCCACTGCTAAAGGCCAGCCTCTGTTTCTTCATTTTTCATGTTGACCACTGACTGACCAAACATCTGTGTTACATTTTATTGGGTATCCACTGATAGTTAAAAAATAGTCACATATAACTACACCATAAGTTTTTAATGTCAAACATTTGTTTAAGCGCAAACATGTGATTGTTAAATGTTATCCACTGCTGAAGGCCAGCCTCTGTTTCTTCATTTTTCATGTTGACCACTGACTGACCAAACATCTGTGTTACATTTTATTGGGTATCCACTGATAGTTAAAAAATAGTCACTGCTCCCCTTTTTATTGTTGACATGCACTCAAATTTACAATCATTGGTTTTTTCATCAGCGGTTCACACGTGGTCAGTTTTTAGCCTTCAGATCTTTGTAACCACTGCCACATCAGCACTTACTTTTTCCCTAAATAAAAGCCAGATCAAAACCCCCAAACAGGGTTTTACACTGTGGAATTGAATTCTCAAAGCAGTTTCCAGCCTTCCATTTTGAACCATTCTTCGTCTTCTTCATCAAAATGACGAAATCTAAATCAAAATCAAAGTCAAAATCATCAACATCTTCCAAAGAGGTCGCTTAAACGGCAGGTGAACCCATTGAAATTCCTTACAAATCCTCTCACAATTACTTGGGTCTACTCACAAAACTCACCATCAACCACACCTTTGATTCCATCATCGACACCATATCTGCATCAAAGTACAAAACTTTGCTTACAACAGATTCTCCCATTTTCCAACAAACTCAAAGAGAGTTCTGGAAAAATGCTACCGTTGAAAAACAAGGAGACATCGTCATAGCCATCAATTCTTCTATACAGGGAAAAGCAATTCAGATTACTCCACAATCAATCTCAGAAGTCTTTAAACTCGATGATCAGAAAGGTAAAACTTCTTTTTCTAAAACCGACTTGAAAACTGATTTCTTGAAAAGGGGGTATGCAGAACAACCAAAAAGCGATACCTTACAAAAGGGTTTCTTCCCTTCTGCACCTAGGTTTTTATTCCACACACTTTTGATGTGTGTTTCAAATAAAACAACTGGTTTTAACGAAATACCATTGAAGATCCAATGTCTGGGTTATGCTATTTTGAATAATGAAAATTATAACTATTCCCAGGAGATCTTTAATGACTTAGTAAAGAATGTTGATAGCAAATCATTTTTACTCTTTCCAAGGTTTCTAAGCTACTATTTCAAAGAAAAATTTGGAAAAGAAAATGAAAATTTACTCAAACAAGGTGCATCTTTTAAAATAAGTGGTTTGACAACTTAAACATTTTCTAGAATGATGGCACCTATAAAAACAAAAGCAGAGGTGCCTGAGCAAAATTTAGCAGCTACCACTGCTCCTCAGGCATCTACTGTTGAGCCCACTGCTACAAGTGATCATAGCAGCACAACCACTGCTTTGAAACCCACACCTGCCATTACCAAAAGGACCAAAAAGAAAATCTCCAGAAAGCCCTCAAAACCCAAATCAAAGGCAACTCTGGAAGATGAGATCCCAGAGCAACTGCCAGTGACAACACAAATGTCACCAAAAACCACTGCTGCTACTTCCTCACAGCAGATGGTAGAAAGATCTCCACCTTTACCTCAAACTCCTCCTGCATCCTCACAAAAGGATCAGGTTGTAAACACAGGGACTCCACATTATGAAGCTCTGGATTCACTCGGATCCATCTTCCACAGTCCTGATCCCAAGGACATGTCTCTTTCAACACCCTTATCCTCACCCCTCACATTACCACAATGCATGATACCTTTGTTGCATGCAGTTAACATAGCTCAGACACAAACCAGTTCCTCTCAATTACCTATCACTGAGAGCATACTCCTACAAGTGACTGGGTCTGATGATTTTACCTCTGCTATCCCAGCAGCAACTGAGGAGGTTACACCCCTTGAGTTACAAGTAACTCTTGGTGGTAGTTCAAGTGGAGCAGCAACTACAAGTGATGGATCAACAGATCTACATTTGGACAGTTGTTTCATTAGTAAGACTCCCTTGAAGGCAGTTTCTTCTATAGCACCTCTGGTAACCACCAGTGAGTTTGTTTTAACCACTAGTACCATTGAAAGGTTATCAAGTGCTGAAGAAAGAAGTCCCCAGTACCAAGAACAAGGGGCATCAATGGATGATTTCTGGGCTTCATGTCCTAAGTCACACATTGGTACAACCACTGCTGGTGGGGAAACAGATGATTCCATTAAATTGGATTATCATTCAAAATATCAGGAATTGACGGGCAGAGTTGAAAAGCTTGAAACATCAGTTGCTGAAATAAAGGATATGGTGCAACAGCTGTTAAAAGCTCAAAAAGCACAATCCACTGCTGTTCCACCTCAAGCACCTGCACAACCTGCACTTGCTGCAAATGAGCTATGTAGTGTATTCCAACCCCTGCTCCAAAAACAAAAACAAGCGGCTGATCACCAGCATGCAATACATGTACAAATGCTGACAAACATGTTCGAGTCTAGGTTCAAAGATACTCAAGCAGACATCAAGGCTATAAAGGCCAGTATCCAAAACACCACTAGCAAAGCTCCTTCCACTCTAATATTCTTTGATAACCCCCCTGCAGATAATGCCAAAAAGGGGGAGATAATGAAGCAGTTGAAGAAGAAGGGAATAGAACATGGCTTGTGTGTTGAACCTGAGCAAGAAAAACAGACATCTAAACCACCTCCCAAAGGCTCCAAACCTCAAACCACAAAAACTCAAACTTCTATTCAAACTGTTGATATGGCAGTAGTTTCAAAAACTGCTAACCAAACATCTGCCATCTCTTCAACACACACCACTACAACACACACTACAACCACTGCCCTACCAGAACCTAAAAGTACAACACCATCCACCAAATTACCACCTGCTCAAAAGCAGAAGACATCTACTGACACATCAGTAGTTGTAATGACAACAGAGGTTGAAACACCAGTTGTTTCAACAGTTGTTTGCCAGTCATCCACCACTGCTCTCATCAATGTCACATCACCACCATCACCTCCTGCGAAAAAGCAGAAGACATCAGATGTTTCATCATCTGTTGTAATGGCAACAGTAGTTGAAACACCAGTTGTTTCAACAACTGTTAGTCAGCCTCCATTCACCACTACCCTCACTTCACTTCAAACCATCTTCACTCCACTCAACAAATCACCCAAAAGCACTCCTTCACTGAATAAAATTTACTCCAGAAAAAGAAAAATAACTCAGCCAGATGAAGACAAACATGATCCTAATGCTGCAAAATATCCACTGGAACTGGAAGCTGTAAAAAATGAGATGAGACAATTCTACACCAAGGATGATCCTTTAACAAGAAGATTCCCTTCTCTCATAGGCTTCATAGTCCCAAAAGATATGGATGAATATCTCAAGCTTAAAGCAAGGCAGGCTAAAACAAGAGCAAAAGTTGAATGTGAAGGTCAAAGTGACGAAGCCATATCTGAAAAATTGGAATTCTTGCTCAGTAAGGTCAAGCAGATGGAAGACTATGCATAAGATCTAAACAAAGAAAAGACAGATCAACGAAATAAAATGAGAAAAGAATATCTTGCATATATCATGAAAGAAAAATTCTATCCTGCTGAAGAAAAACAATTTGAAGAATGACCAATAGTTGCTTTAAAACATGAGGCAAACAGAATTGAAAGAATTAAAAACGATTCAAGAAAGAAGAAGACAGCTCCAAATTGGAACAAATACAAAAAGCTCATTGCTGACCTTACATCTGAGTATAAAAGAAAGAAGCAAGAGCTGGTGGATGCTAAGGTGGATACTGCTGAAGCCATAGCAAAATGGACAAAGCAGTATACCGACGAGGCTTATGAAAGGCTTAAGAAAAGAAGGATAACAGTCTCAGACACTTCTAAGAAGTCTGACTTCAAAAAGCTAGAACAGCAGATTGATACTCTTAAAACACAGATCACATCAGCAGATAACCCTATCATTGTGGAAAACCAAGAAAAAGGAAAACTGCTGACCAGTGAAGAAGAAAAAGAAAAGGGAGCTGAGTACTTCACAGAAGCCATCAAGAAAATGGATCTAAAGAAGACAAATCAGCAAAGCTTCAAGAGCTTGCCAAAAAGGTATTAACCAAACCTGCATCACCAAATACTTCAGACATGACAGACTTTGAACTAGATCAAAAGAAGAGGCAAGAGCAGACTGAAAGAGAGACTGCAGAAGAGACAACTGCAGCAAATAATGTCATCGAAATGGCCTTCAAACAAATGTCTGAAAGTTTACAACTTTTCACAAGATCAATTTCTCCAAACTCATCAGAAAATAAATCTCTCCCAAGAAACCCATTGGGTTCAAAAGTACTAAAGTGGATGTCTGATCAAAAGACCCACGTATTGACCTTGGTCAGATCCAATGGCCAAGTGAAGTACATATCAAGGAAAGAAGCACTAGGTCTTGGTGTTGAAGATTTGCAGGATCTCCTTGAACTTTCACTGTGCAGGGATGAGGATGACTCAAGTTCCAAAGACTTTGAAGAAGAATTTAAAAGACAAGCTAGGGAACTTTTGATGAGAAATAAAAATCCAGAATAATGAAGGGTTTTGGCATTATCTGTTCCAGTGGGAGATTGTTGGGATTGAACCCTACCAGAGGAACAGATAATGAAAGCGAAAACTGGTTCACAACAGTGGATTCATAATAAGCAGTTGTTTATACTATACTTCTCCCTTGAAAGTGATCATAACAAGTGATGGCTCTCTATCCACTGTCCGTATACAACTGCTGCTACCCTTTAAACTGCTGACAAAGCCCTGAAGAAGTAAACACTGCTGATTCTATCTACTGTTGACAAAGCACTGCCCACTCAAAGACTGGTCAACTTTAAGGGAAGCACTGTTGGAAGAGCATAGCAGTAGTTTAGTATATTACTTGTTTTATGTAGAATCAGTGGTTAAGAATAGCAGTGTTTGTATAGGAACAGTTGTTACAGGTTGTTAGGCTGTTAGACGTCGGTTTCATGGTGACGTCAGCTGAGATGCCTCAGTGGTTTGGATTGTCTATAAATGGAGCAGTATCCTGTACTGTTACATTTGATCGTCTTGAGTGAGTTCTTCTTAATTCAATCCTTTCATCTTGTGCAACCAACCATGGAGTAAAAGGCTGAGGGGGAGTTTAGTTTGTAAGCATGCTTGTAATCTTTTGCTTTGATTTGTAATCTTTCAACTTAATGAAAAGCAAATGTTTATCAAAACTATCTCCTCTTTGATTGTGTTTACAAAGTTTGTTGTTCATTTCCGCTGCACTTAAACTATGTTCATTTCTATTTAATTTGTTCAAATTATACAAACAAACACAATCACGAAAGCCTCCGATCCTAACAAGGTTAGCTAACGGACTATCTAGCGGTGTCTGTGTTAGTGTGTTCCGTGTTCTGCAGCATCGCACGGGTTCCTTACTATAATAATATGGTAACTATTGATTAATAAGGATCACATATGGAGTTACATTTTGTGAATTTATTGTTTGTTGAACGTTTGGATTAATTAATTACCCGGGAAGCAATCCCGGGTAATTAATTACCCGGTGATGTGAAAACATTGATGTTGAATCCAATGAGATGCTTGATGTAATGAGGTCGTATTAATAACAAATAATAATTGATATAACTAAGTTTCCCGAGCCCGGGAAGCAATCCCGGGTAAAAACCTAGTTATAAATATATTTATAACTTTTTTTAAAAAGGTGTTTGAAAGTGAAGGAAATTTGTGTATTTTAAATACGTTGGAAATCTGAAGTGTCACATTTGGATGCATTTGAAATTGGATGAATTGAAGATGCTCTTTGTTATGGAAGATGTTTTTTACCAGAGTAAACTTTCAACAAATGAGACATTGGTATGCATATTTTTCACCGAATGAGTTTGGTCACAAGTAGTATTCACCAAATAACTGTATTTTTCTGTTGAAGGAGAATCCGTGTTGTGATCATGGCCCGTCCACCTCATAGGCGTAAATTTGACCTATTGACTATTGTGCTTGAAAATGTCATTTGTAATTTTTAATTTGTTGAAAAAGTCAATATTTACTAGAAATTGAATTCAACCAATTTTCATTTTGATAATTTTGTTGGTAACTTATCTATCGTGGTAACAAAAGTTGGAGCATTAATTAGAAGGGGATAAGTGCAATATGATCGATATTGATTAGGCTGGAAACGAACCGAACGTTCAGCGAACAGTTCGTGAATCGTTCTGCGGGAAGTCTGGTTATGTTCGTTCGATTAGCTTAACGGACGAATACGAACAAAAAAATTTGTTCAGTTAGCTTAGCGAACTAACACGAAGAAATGTCTCGTTCATTTGATTGCGTTTGGTGATATGTTCGTTCATATTCTTTCGTGTTCGTTTGATTATATTAAAAAATAACAACAGCAGCAGCAGCAGCAGCAGCAACAACAACAATAAACCTTTTATCTAAACGTATTAAAAACTTGAAATCCTATTTTTTCTAAGTTAGCTAAAATTTAAACATTCAAAACATTTTTTGGGATAATTATGTCTGATTAGTTAAACTTGATTCATCGTTTGGTGGTTGTAGTAGACTTATGGTGTTTTGATTTATCATTTGATGGGTGTATTTAACTACTTATGTCCAATGTTTAAGGTTAACAATATCTTTATTTTTTTATTTTCAAGCTTAATGTTCATTTACTTCGTTCTATATTCGTCTAGGTTTGTTTGTGTCCGAGACCAGTGTTCATGAACTGTTCGTGAACAACTGAATTTTCTTAACGAACGAACACGAACTTATGTTCGTATTCGTTCGATTCGATTACAACCCTAGATATTGAGTGTTTGAAAGGCTTTCATAATAACTAGTTTTCATCTTTGTGCCTTGTTAGTTTTAACTATACATTTTTTGGGCAATCATTTTGTTTGATTCAAACTGTTTTAAATTTATTTAATTCGTGTTCGCTATCATGTATATTCAAAACAGCTAATTGGAATATACCTTTCACAAAACCAACGAGATATCGACGCTTAATTATCATTGCCTATTATTTATGGGTAGTTTGTTTTTCATTAATCTCTCACTATACGTAGTATGGGGGCGTCACCCTCAAGCCACCTCAGAAATAGAACAATAACGTCTTCATGACCATACCACCGGCACCATCATAGGGGGCGGTATGTGGTTGGAATAGCAAACAATAGCCAGATGTCTGTGGTGAAGAAAAGGAGGCTTTACCCATACGTTTGTCTTACTGACCGGACATTTTTAAATTGGTGTTTTATTTTAACTTTTTTCATTGTTTTTAGATGAAAAAAGCATTTGTACATTTGTAATCAGACAAATAAAAAACTTGTGCTCAATGGTTGTTTATACTTAAATGATGCAAGAACAAATAAATGAACATGGGTAAAAATGACATACCTGACTTTCCAACCTAAATTTCTTCATATGAACCTTGATTTTGACTTTAGCTGTTTCCCTCAAATTCATGATTTTAGTTGATTATGTTTTGATTCTAAGACTGAGGGGAGTGGGGCGACCCCCCCTCCCAAGTCGCCCTAAGTCGCCTGGAACACCACCCCCCTTGGCGTCTCGGCTGGCGTCCCAAGCCAGCCCGTCTCCAAGCGATCGCCCACTTTTTCCATTTCCCCATACATATATCCGTTGCCAACGGATAGTTTGGCCATTTTTTTTTAAATACACCCAACCTTTATAAATAATACCACATATCAAACACATTTTTACCACAATCTTCTCTCAACTCATCAAAATTTATACCAATCTTCTCTCAACTCATCAAAATGTATCCCCACAACATCCCTCCTTTCAACCAAAATACACAATCTTCCAATCCACAACCCGATATGGCGGACCCAAACGTTTTAAATAACCCCGCTTTTTACGCCTATTTCAATAATATGCACGTTTCTAGCCCTACACCGCAAGTATACTACAACAATACGACGATACCGCAAAATATGGGGTTCACCACTTGGAACACACAACAACCCGGTGGTTTTCAAAACGTTGGAGGATCGAGCCAACAAAATGGTATAAATTTTTTATATATTTTTTTGTAAAGAATATGTTTTTTTTTTAACTTTGTTTGTATTCCATCTAGTGGTTGATTTAGATGACGAAGAAGTTCCGGAGACCCAGTTCCATGTCGGTCAAAATGATGTTGAACCTCAAAAAAAGAAACGTTCACACAAGAGGAAAACACCGGGTGAAGAACGCTTGAAAACCAAACCGATACCATGGACTTCCAACGAGGAAATGAGCTTGTCCAAGGCTTGGCTAGAAATAACCGAAGACCCGAGATGTAGTAAGTTGTCTTATAACTTATTGGTCTCGTATTTACAAAGTTTTCTATAGATAACTATTGTTTTGTTTTTTATAGGTAACTATCAAAAGGAAAAAACATTTTGGTCTCGTATTTACAACGTTTTCCTCAAGTTGGAAGATCAAGAAGATGGATACCGTGATCCCGATGGTATAGGCGCGAAGTGGCGTAAAATGCGTCCTTTGATTCAAAGTTTCAACCAAATATACACTCGCCTAAATAACTCGAGTGTGCGCCAAAGTGGTTCCGACGATGCGATGCTCCAAGCAAACGCCCAAAATGAATTCCGAGCCGAACACAAGAAGGCGTTTCCTTATCTTGCTATTTGGCAATTTTTAAGAAAGAGTTCGAAATTTCACATAGTCATCGCCTTCGATCCATTTAAAACTCGTGGCCAACCGTCGGCTAAGCGGTCAAAAACCTCATCCTCAAACGACCATCAAAGTACCGGGTCGGACGCTCGGTGCCAAATAAATCTCAACGACATTGACGAGGACGATGCGTTTGAACCACCACAACGGCCGGTTGGCCGAGATAGGGCCAAAAAAGCCGCTCAAACGTCTTCTAGCGGTGTACGAATCGACTACACCGAAACGTTCGAAAAAGTCACCAATAAGTTAGACGGCTTGTTGCAAACGAGCCAACAACGGATCAACTTAAAAAAAGAACACGGTGACCGAAAGCTAAAGCTGAAAGAAAGTCGTCAAAAAGCACTTGATTTGCAAATATTAACATCCGACACAACAAACCTTTTCGGAGCCGAGCTCGCTTTAGCCGAACAAATGAAGCAAGAAATTCGAGAAAAATATAACCTTTGTTGATTGTATTTTTTTTTTGTTGATGTATTTTTTTTTCGGTTGATGTATTTTTTTTTTTTTTGTTGATGTATTTTTTTTTCGGTTGATGTATTTTTTATTTTGTTGAAGTAATTTTTTTTGTTGAAGTATTAGTTTTTATTTACTTTGATCAATACTTTTATAAAAAAAAATAGGAATTTTTTTATATCTTTTACATAAAAAAGACAAAATAAATCAATGTCACGTGTCGCAAGACGCCCTAGCCAGCCAAGTTGCTCCACTCCCCTTTTTTTGCCCAAAATCCTCTAATCTGACGTGACGCCACGTGTCGTAAGACGCCCTCTCAAAAGGATGCCCCACTCCCTTTAGTCTAAGTCGTCCGTAGTGGGGTGGCAACCCAAGCCAACTCACCATTTTAATATCGCCAAACCAAAGCGGCATGGGTGCCAATGGCAGTGAGCCCTTTTAGGTGGTGCTATATGCTAACGAGTTGGGGGGACTCACATGTGTATAACAAAAACAAAAAAAAAAATTATGTTTTTAACTAAACCAATACGCTCTTGTGATGTTATTGTTAAATTAGACGTGAATCAACAGCATTTTCACTTTAAAAAAATGAAGAACAACAGTAAATTTTTACTTTTTAATTATTTTAGTATACATAGTCAGTCTATTAAACGTAAATCAATGTACTTAATTAATTCAAGTCTGTCAATCATATCATCTCAATTTTAATTTCTTAAGATTTTAAAATATCTACATAATAGAAAAAGTCAAATAATTATTCATAGAAAAAGTCTTTACTCCGGCTCGACCGTTACCTTTACCAGCAATCATCATCCAAAGTATACACAAATAACCACATCCAACGGTCCAAAATCATCTCCAGTCCAGCTAACGGTGGACCTCGTCTCACCCTATCCCCACAAAATTTAAAAAATACACCCCCGTAAACTTTATAGCCGTTGAGCCGATAAAACAGCCAAAAACAACCTTAACATTCTACATTTGATCATAATCCCCATTTGATTCATCAAGAAATTATATGTTTTTGACCAATATATACATACAGTTTTTGTATATATAGGTCAGGAAGAAGAATAATAAGAACATGAATGGTGTGAAGGGGAAGTTCTTGAAGAAACTGAAGACGATTAAGACGGTCGGGTACTTGCAACCCGATCGAATTCTCCATGTCGATGCAGCCGGTGTGCTTATCGATAAATTCTTTGCGAAGTCAAGCGATAAATCTGAAAAAGAATTAATGCAGATTGAAAACAAGAGAAGTGTTTTAGAGCAAGGATATGAAGTTATTGATGTGTTGGAGCTCATGAAGGATCTTGAAGATGAAGATGTTGGAGTTCGACCCGTGAGTGATACGGGTTATGTTGAAGAGGATAAAGAAAATGTTCGACCTGTGAGTGACCCGGGTGTGAAGCCGAAGGCGGGGAATGGGAACTCGAAAAGTTTCGGTGCTACTCCGTTGGCAAAAACTGACATCTCGTCTTTTCGGCCACCGGATTTGGATTCCGACACGCTTTTTGATCCGAATCTTTTGGCGGCTTTTCGACAGGCGGTTGAGGAGTTTAAAGCTCAAGAAGAAAAGAGGCGAAATCGAGTTTTACGGGACATTGAACACGAGTTAGATCAAAATCCGGATGGCGAAAGGCCGCTTAAAACGCCGAAATTGGAAGAAATCGATAATCCCCTTTTGGATTTTGAGAAAATCTGTCCGCCTGGAGGAAGCGATTCGGTGATCTTTTATACAACTGGACTCAGAAGCATCCGAAAGACATTCGAAGATTGCTCTAGTATTCGATTCCTACTCGAGAGTTTTAAGGTATTATATCACGAACGGGATCTATCGATGCACCTGGATTTCCGAGATGAACTATTTCGGATACTGGGCGGAAAGACGGTCCCGCCGAGGTTGTTTATCAAGGGGAGGTACATCGGAGGAGCAGAGGAAGTGTTGCGATTGCACGAACAAGGGAAGTTCCGCCCACTTTTGGCTGGAATTCCATTAAACACGTCGGATGGGCCCTGTGAGGGGTGTGCTGGAGTTCGGTTTGTGATGTGCGTAAGTTGCGATGGGAGTCGAAAGGTGGATTCGGGTGATGGATTGTTGCGCGAGAAGTGTATGAAATGTAACGAAAATGGTTTGATCATATGTCCCGTTTGCTGTTGAAATACTTTTGGTTACTTGTATTGAGTGTGTTTTCATTGTTAACTATTCTTTTATTAATTTCAATTAGACTGTTAGATAATACTTATATAGATTTATATGAGTATTAGACACTTACATTTACATATTAGATGTTAGGCTAATAGCCATTGCTGCTTAAACCGAAGAGCAGCTAGTGTGGTGAAACTCGATTTGAAGCCGATGATGAACTACGGTAGTCGATGATGCCATCAACCCTTTTCTCAGATCGGCCTGCAATTCCCTTATCGGGATCGCAGACAAAAAGCTCTTAATATACTCCTTGCACGACTCTTTCCCTTTGCACACAATCTCATTCTTATTACTTACAACCGCCGAGGAGGTCTCGACGCTTTGACTCTCGTTGACTTTCTCAGCGTCCGGTTTCTCATTTGACTTTTTAGTATCTACCGGTAGTCTCTCAATTACAGATTCTTTGTCGAACTTCAACATGTAAGCCTGATCGCATCCCTCATAAAGCCTCTCTCCCAACGTGTCAATAATATAATATGCATCGCGTTCGACTTTCAACACAAAAAAATGGTCGTTCCAGCTTACAATGTAAACCAACGGGTTCATGCTGTCAGTGAAAGTTGACCCGATATTAGTGATTTCGTCCCATATGCTATCAAATGACATAGCACCGTCAAGAAAGTGAAGATCGATCTCTTTAATCTCTTCGGGTTGAAAGAATCCGATGAATGATTTTTCAGGGACTACAGCGAGATTTCGGATCTTCGCTTGAAGGACCGTTTCTAAGTCAAAATGTTTATCTGGAAACCGTTCCATATAAACTTCATTTCCGCAAAGATTTCTCCATTCTAATGAACCGTCTCGGATTAAGCTATCGAGTTGTGACTTGATTGGCATTTCGTTCAAGTTGTTTTGGAACCAGTCAGCTATAACCGCGACTAAAGCCGTGCATGCACTCTCACCAGCGGCTCGTTCACTTCTTTGGTCAATTGAAGCAAAGAAAACTTGGGCCTCAAGTTTCATGTGCCCATCTCTGCTTATCACTTCTTTCTTCTCCCAGCTACCTACCGCAAACTTATCGTCTCCAAATTCCGAGATTGAAGATCGGTTTGTATTCGTGTCCACGTCACTTTTACGCTGCAGCCACGTTTATAACCAAAAGTCAAATAAAATGCCATTTTCGCATCTGGATCCAAAAGGTTTGAAATCTTGCCATTTTCATCCGGCTCGTTAACTCCATCCATTTTTGTTAACTTAAAGGGTAATTCGGCCATTTTCACTTTATGTACAAGCATTTAGAATAATGTACAAGACCGAATTGCCCTTTAAGTTGACAAAAAGACGAAAATACCCCTGAGAGTTAACGAGCCGGATGAAAATGGCAAGATTTCAAACCTTTTACTCTATATTTATTAATTTAAAGATAACCTTATATCAAGATTTGGTGAAAAAGACTACCTCATCGGAAGAACTCAGCATCCTGCGATCAAAATCGATATCGTCCCCGCCTTCTTCTCCAGAATCTTTTTTCAAAAGCGGTTCGCCTCTGATCTTCGGAGATCTAAAACTCAACTTTCGTTTCCTCCACAGGAAGATGCTTCGTTTCGGGATTTGTGCTTCTAAAGCATCGATAATAGATTCATTGGAATACTCGGTTTCTTCTTTATAATTCCGGTAGTATATCCAATCTTCATCTTCACTAGAACTCGAATTAAAGTAAGATAACCCTCCAGCATGATTTGCGTAAGCGAGAGTTCCATAACTGAAAGATTTTCTAACAATAGAGTCTTCATCTTTGACTTCCTCTGAGTCAACTTCATCTGTTTCAAGTGATTCGGTGTCAAATGGGTAGTCGGCATCGTAACCTCTGACCGAGCTTTTTCCATCGCTACATTCTTCTTCATGACATGCTTTTTTAGCTCGATTGACTGATATAGCCCTGAAGATTTTGACTTTCTGAAGACCAGCTTTAAGGCCTGAGGACTCATCTTGCATATTACCCGTTGATAACGGAAGCGGTATAATAGATCTTTGTGCTTGTTCGGTAGTCTCGTGTGCAATCCTCAGCTCTTGCAGGCTCAAAGATATCTGCATATTAAACGAAAAATGGACTTAATACATAAAACTTAGTACAAGCTAATGATCAAAAGGTATAGAGTAAAATGTCTTTTGCGATTTTCGTCCAAAGGTTTGTTTTTCCACATCTGGATCCAAAAGGTTTGCAATCTTGCCATTTTCATCCGGCTCGCTAACTCCATCCATTTTTCTCCGTTAAGGCAGGAGTATTTTCGTCTTTTTTAACTCAAAGGGCAGTTCGGTCTTTTTCACTTTATGTACAAGCATTAAGCATAATGTACAAGAATTCAAAAAAGACGAAAATACCCTTAAGTTAACAAAAAAGACGAAAAATACCCCTACCTTAACGGAGTAAAATGGATGGAGTTAACAAGCCGGTGGAAAATGGCAAAATTTTAAACCTATTGGATCCAAATGCGGAAACACGAACCTTTGGACGAAAGTGGCAAAACTGGCCAAACCTCAAGGACGAAAATGACATTTTACTCAAAGGTATTTTTAAGGGACTTACACAAAGTATCGGTCCAGATTCTGCGATGCCACCAGGAGCTGAAAGAGGAATGCTTATATCGGTCCCGTTTTGCTCAGAAGATGAAGCAAATTTTGCAAGGTTTAATGATCCAGTTGGAACAGCACAATACCTCTTTTTTGGTTCTTGATTTGATCCCTGAATGAAAACAAATAAAGCGGTTATTTTCTCTAATCGCTTCAGTTAACCTAACCGCGGGTTGTTTTCTCATTTTTGCTTTAAACGGTTATTGCTTTAACCGGTTATTACTTTAACTAGTTCGGTTAATAACCAGTTATTTTCGGTTAATTAACCGGTTATTTTCAGTTTTTCTTTCGGTTTTTTCCCTGTTAACTGGTACATAAGTTAATAACCGGTTATTTCTAAAAATTCCCTAACCGATTACTAACCTAAGGTTAAAAATAACCACTAATCAGATCGGCTACTCCTCAATCAGTTAATAACCAGTTTCGGTTTATAACCAGTTAAGGTTATTTAACTAGTTATTTTGTGCACCTCTAAGTATGCCACTATGCATGCCTACACATAAAAGGAAAATTGGTATTTAATAAACCAACCTTTAACCAGTTGGTAAATAATAATCCAACCTACAGAATTGGTATATAATAATCCTACCTATCAACATATTGGTACTCAATGAACTTCCGTTAATTTTTTTTAACTGAAGTTAGTTTTTAAGTTTTATTTATTACACAAACAGTCCCTGTAGTTGTAATTTACTAGTTTTAACTATTTTATAAACCTCAAATCAAGGAAAAGGAGGATTTTTGAGTGGTTTTTTTGTTTCATAAAATAGTTAAAACTAGTAAATTACAACTACAGGGACTGTTTGTGTAATAAATAAAACATAAAAACTAACTTCAGTTAAAAAAAATTAACGGAAGTTCATTGAGTACCAACCATAGTTGTCAAAGGCGCGAAGCGCACTCTAGGCGCATAGGCACCGATTAGGGCCTAGGCGATAGGCGCAAAAAAAGCGTGGGCCCGAGAAAAAAAAAAGCGCACTTAAATATAAAAATGAAGTTCATTAAAAACCCCGATTTGATGAAGTTTGGCTCTAAAAATCCCACCTTTTGTCACTTTTTGGCAGAATTTACATGTGAAGTTCATTAAAAACCCCGAACAGTCCTGATATTAAGGACTGAATAATCTTGGTGATAATGTGATATACCAACTTAAACTTACAGCCCTATAAATACTGCAGAAAAAGTGGAAATTACCAATTAAAAAAAAAATAAAAAGCATGAAGATGGTGGATACACATGGTCGCATGGGATGAACTGCAGAAAAAGTGGAAACTACCAATAAAAAAATAATAAAAAGCATTAAACAATAAGCGCACTTTACCTAGGAACCATAAAAAGCAGAAAAAGTGGGATGAAAGTCTGCGCTCCAATTACCTAGGAACCATAAGCGCACTTTATGCGAGTCGCCCAAGAAAAACGCCTAGGCGCCAAAAGCGCTCGCTTTTGACAACTATGGTACCAACATGTTGATAGGTGGGATTATTATTTACCAATTTTGAAGGTTGGATTATTATTTACCAACTGGTTAAAGGTTGGTTTATTAAATACCAATTTTCTCACATAAAAAACAAGTGAGCTTTGGCCCAAAGGTATCAGTGGTTCTATATGACCCAGCCCATTAAGTTGTCAGTCCAAATCTCTTTAGAGATATTTATTTAAAAAAAATACCTTTAAGACAAAAAAAGAGCAAAGGAAGCTTCTTGCTGTAGAGAAATATGATAAAAGTTATTGGGGCAGGTTGCTTACTATATCCATGAGGTAAGGTATTCCTATATTCCAAGTCAACTTTGGTAGGAACTAGGAAGAGTACAATATTATCAAAATACCTTAAACATATTCTAAATCCCTCTTTATCTAATCGGATTATCTAAAGATAAGTTTTTTAAAGCAATAATCATTCCTGTTCATCGTGGCTTTGTAGGAACGGCCCGTTAGAAGATCGATATAAATAATCATCGCTTTAAATCGGTCTAATACTTAAAAGCTACCATCTTTTATTGACAAAAGCTTGTGTTCAATATTGTAAAGCTCGTGGTGCAACTTTTTCGTTCTTTAATCTAATCAAACCACTAAAAGCATGATACGTGTAGTACTTTCGATCCTAAAGCATGGAGATTAATTGATTATTGATCATTATCATCAAGTGATCATATCATACCAGTAATATTATATCAAGAATATTCAAGATCAAAGGTGGTGTGTGAACTCTATATGATCTTGTTATGATCACATGTGGTCCTTAAAGTCTAAAACTTGAGTTCTTTATTATCTTGTTATTATATCTGCACATATTTCTGGTTATTTTCTTTGGGGATAAAACAAGGAATATGCTGGCATACGGCTTTCGGTTAAGCGATTCTCCGAGACTCCAATCGAACATAAATATTTGTTAAATATGTAGAAAACTTTAAGATCATATGATTTTCATACATAATCAAACTTAAAACAGTTAAATTTCAAAACTTTCTTCATTAAAAAGTAATAAATTTATCAATCTCATAATAAAACTTTGGTTGAGGACTTACGTCGAACACCATGAATGCAACATCCCACCGATGAAAACCGCCATCTTTCAACCCGAACAAACTACAAACACTAACAAACTCTTCATTCCACTCAACAACCCCATCATCTTTCCAACACCCATCCTTGGTAACATTCCTCCTAACACTTCTGCGCTTAAAACTCAACGGATTATTCGGCTTATTACACCCTTTCCACACAACTTCAACAGTCAATTTCGAAGCATCTTGACCACCATCATCTGCAGCTGCAGTTGCAGAATCTTGAAGCAAACCTTGAAGGTGCCGGATGATGATCTTGACTTTGAATTTGTTGGATGATTGTGGTGGCCATGGCCTCCATTTCATCATACCCACTACCATTTTGTTGGAGTTTTGATGTGCGTGAACACTTCTGTTTTTTGTTTTTGTGTTAAACTGAATTTGGTAATTAGGTAAGGAGAAATGAAAGATTTTTGAAAAGCAGTTAGAGAGAGAGAGAGAGAGAGAGATGAAGGTGATTTTAGAGGGAGAGATTCTTATAGGTATATCCGTATATGTATATGTTTTGTGTGTGTGTGTGAAAGAAAGACGGCAAGAAGGGGGCCGGCAGTATCGAATGGTCGCAAACAAGACATCTGAACAATGACGTCTTGAGCTTTGAGATACAAATGTTTGTTTTATAAAGTAGTGGAATGTTTTGCTAATTAGGGTGAATGGAGTAGTTAAACAGGTGAAAGTGACAAACTTTAAAATGGACCAATCAGAGAGTGCCACGTCAGAGAGGAGAAAAGTTTAAACCTTGCTGAAAAGTGTTGTCAATGGTTAAACACTTTGAAATTGGTAAACTATTTTTTTTATTTTTTATTTTTTTAAGACATGCCCGCTGCAGGTTTCTGTCTTCCGGAAGTCTACCGGAAATTTTCGTTTCCGTCTGCCAGATATTTTTCTTTTCATTTTATCTTCATATATACCACCACAACCACGGCCACAACCACCACCGGTTCCACCTGCATCACACCACCACCGGTTCCAGCCGCCGGAAAATCACATCCGCCGGAAAAAATGGTGGAAGTGGGTTTGCGGCTGAAGGTGATGACGGTGTTTGGTCGGCTTCTTCCTCGGAGACATTTGTTTTAAAAGGCTATATAGCCGTTGAGAAGTCCAACGGTCACAAACATCACATTTGCCGCATCGGTGAACCTTTGCCGGTTGACATCAAAACCGATCGGTAAACACCCCTTGGCGCCGGTGTTACCGCTGGGCAAACAGGTTTGCCGACCCACTTTGCCGCCCACTCCCTTCACCCTAACGTTGTGTGTATTCTGGGGAGGCTTAGATGGTGTGTGGGGAGGACTTCTGTACAGAGTCTGTGAGGCTAGAGGGTATGGGGTTCGTCCCCCACCCCCGTCGAGGACCGGCGACGCCGGCACACCATCCCGTCCCCGTCCCCGTCCTCTCCGTCCCGCTCAAGACGTTGGCAACGGTCCAAAATTGGTGGGCCACATCCTGATTTCGACCAGTAATAAAAAAAACATTAATTTACCCTTTTTTCTAGGACCATCCTCCATACCCTCTAGTTTTGTGGGATGTACCATCATTGGGAGGACTATGATGTGGCGCCTACGTGGCGGATCATCCTCCCTTGGAGGACCATCACCATACCCTCTAGCCTGAGGTTCATGTAAAAAGGACCTTTTTCGTGAGAAGTGTGAGAAGGCATAGAAATTGACATGTAGGCATCATGTTTTGGACTTAGCCATGATGTTTTGGATTGTTTTGGCTAGAAAAATACTAAACATAACAATTTAAAACACAATGCAACATATTATGGGCGTGAAATTTAAAACACACTGCTTAACACTTAAAACACACTACTTAACATTCTTGGCATGGTGTTTTATTTTTAGCCTAGAATCCATTGCATTGTGTCTTAAATTGTTATGTTTGGTGTTTTTCTTACCAAAACAACCCAAAACATTATACCCAAGTGCAAACCATGATTCTTACATGTCAATTCTTATGCGTTCTCACACTTCTCACAAAAAATGTCATTTTTACAGGATCCTAAGACTATATATATATATAACAAAGATCCGTTAGGAACCACCTCTTATTGCGAGAACCGCGAGAACCAATGTGAACACAACCAAAAATGCCTAAAAATAGATAAAAATCACCCCAATAAATTTTTTTAATATTTTTTATAAAAAAAATCGCTACTTTTCGTAGCAAAAAAAAAAATTTTAAAAAAAAAATTTTTTTTTTTGCTACTAAAAGTAGCGATTTTAACATAAAAAATATTTAAAAAAAAATAGATTTTTTTTTATTTTTTTAGATTTTTTGGGGGTTTAGTTTTTTAGCATTTTAGCTTGGGGGTGGGGGGTTTAGGTTTTTGGGGGGTGGGGGAGGGGGGTTAGGTTTTTTTTAGGTTTTTTTGGGGTTTTAGTTTTTAGCATTTAGCTTGGGGGGTTAGGTTTTTTTAGCTATTTTAGGTTGTGTTCACATTGGTTCTCGCAATAAAGGTGGTTCTCGCATGAACCTTACCCTATATATATATGCGTGTTAATTTTTTAAAAATAGTAAACTCATACCAATTTCAAGTAAGGCTCATTTACAAATCATTTTTATATGGTTTAAACTTTAGAATTTAGTCCACTAGGTTAATTAAGCCCATTACTAATTCAAAATGAAGTCTTAGATAATATAAATTGTGAAGAGTTGATTCACAAATTTGCTATGAAAAAATGCAAGGAGGGCTGCACGAATCATTGGTTAACTATTAGTCTATTAGTTATTACGGTATGTAATGTAACTCATTTGAATACTATAATTTTCTCATTTTCGTAATTGCATTGTTTATCGAATACTACGATTTTGTCATTTTCGTAATTGCATTGTTTATCGTTAAGGCATAAGGGCACATTTTTCGAGTTCGAACAGGCGACATGAATTCTCAGAGACGTCACTGTGTGTATTACTACTTATAATACGGTTTTTTTAAGGAAAATATTGAGATGTAAATTCAAGTAGAAACATCCCATGGACATACATGAAATTTTATAAGACCTTGTATAAAAAGAAGTTACAAGAGGAAAATAAAATATGTCTAAAACTAGTTATAATAACAAAGTAACAAAATAATGAAAAGTTTTGAAAAAAAAAAAGACTATTATTTCTCTTGTATACTATCCACTCTAAATACTATATGTATAATTATACAAAAAACCTTCATATACGTACAACTGAACTAGTATATTACATTGTATTATGTATTATTACTATTATTATTGCCAACATTATACATAAAATATCAGAAGAAAAATGCCATACACGATAAAATTATGTTACATGTATACGTGATGAAAAACGGTTCTAATTTCTAAGTGAGGTATCCAATTGAAAAAAAAGTAAAGCATGTGGAACTAAAATTTTTCAAATTAAAAGTGTACCATATAAATGCTACATTTATATATCTTTTTCCTTATTTTACTATTGATAACCATTGTGTTCTCTTCTACTCTATGAGTTTCTATGAGTTGAATCACCACCTCTCCATCTCCTCTTCTCCTCGTATATAGTTTACTAGGTTAGAACCCCGTATATTACACGAGGTTGAATGAATGCAATTTTATAGACCAAATAATAAAAAAATATCTTTAAAAATCTCATTTATTACACTGGTTTAATAAATGCAATTTTATATACCAAATAATAAAACAATATATATTTAAAAATCTCGTTTATTACATTGGTTGAATAAATGTAATTTTATATATTAAATAATAAAAAAGTTATATCTTTAAGAACCCCGTGCATTGTACGGGTTGAGTAAATTTAATTTTATATATTAAATAATAAAAAAGTTACATTTCTAAGAACCTCGTCGAGCTGAGGAGCGAGACTAAGTTCGACCGTTAGGGAGACTAAAGCGTGAGGCTGTGTTATACGGGTTGAACACATGTAATTTATTTACCAAACAATAAAAAGTTATATCTTTATAAATCATTTGTATTATATGTATTGAATAAATCTAATTTTATATACTACATAATAAAAAAAAGTTATATTTTTAAAACCCCGAGTATTACACGAGTTGCATAAATGTAATTCCTATGTATTATATGTATTGAATAAATTTAATTTTATATACTACGTAATAAAAAAAAGTTATATTTTTAAAACCCCGAGTATTACACGAGTTGCATAAATGTAATTTTGTATAGTAAAAAATAAAAATGTTATATCTTTAAAAAACCTCGTTTATTACACGGGTTGAATGAATCTAATAAAAAATTATATCTTAAAAAAACTAACAGATATACTCGATATACGATGGATGGGGTGATTGCGGTGATTGTTTTTATAAATGTCACGTAAACATAGTGATTACCGTATTTGAGTTGAGAATTGAATACGAAAATATAAGTATAGAACCAAGAAACACCTTTTAAACATTTTTGAAATAGGTTATACCCTTAACTATTTTAGTTTAATAAAATAAATAAATCATTTAAATTAACTGAGTTAGGGCTAAATGACATAACTTGCAAGGGTTTGCAAATATCGAGTACGTTTTCTATAATTATTGAAGACAAAGGACACAGTTTGCAATAAGTGACATACATAAAGGACGATTTTTGTAATTTACTTTATTTTAAAATATTATATATATTATCTCCTATATGAATTGTTTAAATTTATATTAAATTTAATTGTATAATTATCTTTTAATTGATATTAATTATCTATAAAAATATATGGCTTCAATGAATAGCATATGTCCAAAACTTGGTTTCTTTTATTATAGTGGATAGATTTTCGGTTTTCTTCTTCTCCATCTTCCAAATAAAATACAAACATATGTATTCTTCATGTCTAAGAGAAAATTCAAAATTATACTTTTTTATGAGGTTGTAATCTTATAAAAGATGAGATGAATTAGAGGACATGGAAATAGAAGAGACAACGTATAGAGAAATAAAAGGGTGGAGGACCCTCACATAGACGAACGTTTTGGCACTAGTGCTGTAGAAGGGTAGAGGATACAATTTTGGGGGAGTGAAAGATATGAAGTTTGGATGTAACAAACATAAGAAAGATTAAATATTTTTGGATCACTTAAGTCAAATTTCGTAAATTCTTTTGAATTCAAACTTTTCACTTAAATATGGAACGAATCTTGAATTTCTTTGATTGAAGAGACGCTAAGGGTGCGTTTGGTTCACAAAATGTTTTTGAATTGGAATTAGAATTTGAAGGAATTGGATTTGGAATTTAAAATTTAAAATTTTCAATTGGATTTGTAATTTAAAATTTTCATTTGGAATTCGAAATTGTTGGAATTGGAATCTCAGTTCCATTTTTGATGTGTTTGGTTGTCAATTGAATTGGAATCCATCACCCCGGCACCCACCACCCCCGGTTCGGGTGAGAAGGTACGGGTCAAATCGGTTCGGCTCCAAACGGGTCGCGTCAAAACGATTCAGGTCGAAACGGTACGTGTTGAAATGGTGCAGGTCGAAATGGTCGAAGATTCCAATGAATTTGTTTTATTTCCTTCACATATATGAAGGATTTTGAATTCCCTTAGCTAAAAGAATTTGAAGGAATTCATGCCCAATCTCAATTTCAATTCCAATTCACTTGTCAACCAAACACATGAAGATTGGAGTTGAGATTCTAATTCCAACAAATTCTGTGAACCAAACATCTTAAGAGATGAAATTCAGATTCCAATTCCCTTAAATTTCATTGAATTCATGTGAACCAAACAGCCTCTAAGATTTTTTCTCAAAGGAATTTAAAAAAAATTAATTATGTTTCTAATAAATTATATGAATCAAATAATACCCTATTTCAATTAAAAAAATTGAGATGATTTAAGAATTTATTAAAGTGTCACATTCAATGATTTATTTTTCCATGTTATAGGTTTCCGACATAGAAAATCTTATTTGGAATTATATAAAAGCACATTTTTCTTTTTCTGAAAGGATTTATTTTCAAAGTTATCTAAAGCGATCATTAAAAACTATTAGTGGTTTTTTTCTGAAAGGATTTATTTTCAAAGTTATCTAAAACGATCATTAAAAACTATTGGTGGGGTTTACTATGATTCTAGAACTTTATAATTAGTTCTCATCTTATACATGTATTTAAAAAAAATTAAGACATGCTAAATAAAAGCAATTAGCATGACTATTTCTAACTTGTTTATAATATATTAAACATGTTTAATAAAAAGTAAATTAGGTAATTTTAATATATTTTTATATTTTATTTAAAATTTATTAAAATTAGGAGGCCAAACTTCATCATTTCTTCTTCTTAATACATAAAATATATAAAAAAAGTTATAGACACGAGATATAAAGTTGTTAAACAAGTCGTTTCACGTTTGATATGTGTGTTAATCATGTCGCCTCTGACCTTTTTAACATGACTAGACCTGTTTTGACATCCCTAGCAATTGGTATCATTATATTTTTTTTGTTAATCAAAAGTCAAAGTAAATGAATCCTAGAGATGATGCACATAGCACTATAAACAATCAGTGTGTTCAACAAATCATTCTGCGGGAAGTTCGTTTACATTCTTTCGTTAGATAAATGAATGAACATGAAAAAGAAATTTCGTCCAATTAGTTAAATGAACGAACATGAATAAAGGCCACGTTCGTTCGATTGTATTCGTGAATATTTGGTAAGATGTTTGTTTATGTTAGTTTACGTTTGTGCATGGTTGTTTATTTAGTTTGTGTTCATTCATTAAAAGATTTTTTTTTTATAATTTTATTTTTAATGTTTAGTTTATTACTCTAATATTTAAACTAGAAACCCTAGTCATTTGGTGCTTGTATCTCGTTAAAAATCTAGTCATTTAAAACTTAGGGGCTGTTTGGTAGCCTCTGAATGATCATTAAGGTCGTGGGGTATGGGGCTTGGGTTGGGGGAAAACGCCCAAGCCACCATCCCGGGTGGGCTTGGGTTTGGGAGTGGCCCTTGGGGCTTGGCTTTCAAGCCGGGCGGGGGGCGGGGGAGCAAGCTGACATGGCGGGTTGTGAATGGCCCTTTCAAACTAGCCGCTGGGCTAGCCGTTGGGGTCTATATTTAAAAAAAAAAAATTACTTTGTAAATACTTACCACATTTAACATCTTTCTCACACAATATCAAACACATAAAACACAATATTTCCATCAAACACATAAATATTTACGGCAATAGTTTCGACATTATGGATGACTATTTAAAAATGTCTGCACGTGTAGCTAGAGAAACTCTTCACAACTTTTGTTCGTGTATTCTAGAACTTTATAGGAAAAGATATTTGAGAAAGCCATCATTCGGTGACATGCAACAAATATTGGAACATCACGCAGATTATCATGGGCTACCCGGGATGCTAGGTAGTTTAGATTGTATGAAATGGCCTTGGGAACTTTGTCCTACCCAATGGCAAGGCGCTCACACTAGTGGATTTCACGGGGTGCCAGCCATCATGCTTGAAGCGGTTGCGTCCCAGGATCTTTGGATATGGCATGCGTTCTTCGGTGTGCCAGGTTCATATAATGATATTACCATCATAAACCACTCGCCTCTTTTCAATGATCGGGTAAATGGTATAGGGCCCAAAGGAACTTTCTTTGTAAACGGGTTGAGTACGTGTATGGGTACTACCTAGTTGATGGGATTTACCCAGAGTGGGGGGCTTTTGTAAAATCGTTCACAAAACACGGTACGACAGATCCAAAGAGATTAAAGTTTAACAGGGTCCAGATGGCTGCACGTAAAGACGTCGAACGAGCATTCGGTGTTTTGAAGAAAAGGTGGCGAATATTGGCAATGCCTTGTCGACTATGGGACAAGGATCAAATTGGAAACGTGATGTACACATGTATCATTCTTCACAACATGATTTTGGAGGATGAAGGTAGAGCGGTCGTAACCTACTATGATGATGATGATGATCCCCAACCAGGTAACGTAACAGACGAAGATAAATCGGCAAATGAATTTTTAATAAAGTCAAGGGATATACATCACAACCTTCGAGCTGATTTGGTGGAACATGTTTCAACGATTCCTGGGTTCGAAACCGACGAAGACGACGAAGAATGATAGGTTTTTATTTTGATAATTATTTTGTATGTTTATTTTAATAATTATGTTGTATGTTTAGTAGTTTTTTGTTTTATATATATATATATGTATATATATATATATATTAAAAAAAAGCTAATGTGGCTTGGCCACGCCAGCCAAGCCACGCCCACCATACCCACTTCAAAAGTGGGTTGAACCCTTGAGTTTTGAATGTCCACGTGTCAACCAATGCCCAACCCAAGCCCCAACCCAAGCCCCACCATACCTCATGGTCTAAGAGGCTATCTCTTAATGAAACCATTAAGAATTTTACCAATGAGAAGGTAGAAGAATGTGACATGTGATGATTTACCATTCAGAGGTTACCTCTTAACCATTCAGACTTGAGGTTACCTCTTATTCATTCAGAGGTTTTAAACCATTAAGAGGTAGCATCTAAATGGTCATTAAGAGGCTACCAAACAGCCCCTTAGACCTTTGAAACATTATTTTTGGATAAATTATGTTTATACTTGATATTTCTAACCTGTGCCTTTGTTTTGGGAAACTTATGTTTATATTTATTATCTCAAGTGCTTAACAAGTTGATTATGTCTAATGTTTGGAATAGCATATGTTCGTTTGTGTTTGTGAGCCGTTTGTGAACAATTTCAATACATTAATGAACGAATACGAACATGTTTTTTTCGGTCATGTGTTCGTGAACAAGTTTAATACTAAACGAACCAACATGAACAAAGCTTCGTTCAGTTTGGTTCGGTTCGGTTCGTTTACAATCATGCATATGTCTACGTTAATTAATAACGTAAAAAAAGTTTCACAAGTAAAATTATATATGTGTGTGTATGTATTTCTATTTGCTGATGAATTAACTCTTAAACTTGTTTATTTTGTGGTTTCCATTTATATACCATAGCCACAGAGTTGGCTTTAACATCAAGACAATACTATTTTCCATACCATATGTTGGCTCTAATATCTTTCCTAAGTTTTGAGTGACCTAAAATTGTTGGTTCTTTAGGTCAAATTTTATCCATAAATCAATAATTAGTTACCCCAGTGGATCATGCTTAGGGTTGTTTCAATAATGACACATGGTTTTTTTTTCCTAATAATTAATTGGATGGTGACTCATTCATTGGTGGTGCAGTCTACATCACATCATACATACAAGACATATGTTATGGTTTATAACTACAATAGTCCAAAAGAGTAGCCTAACATTTAATTTTTTTAATACTTAATTGTTTTCAGCTTCAAATGAGTTAGAAAATTAGTAAGGGGTTGTTGTATAATGTAAACACACAAATATATATAACAAATTTGTTATGTAGGTCTAAAGGGCATGTGATCAAGGCTCCAATAATTCTTGGCCTTCTAAGGTATGTAGTGTGCCCATTATAAGGTTGCCAATTCAATATTCTATTGTTTTTTTGTTAGTATTAAGTCTGCATTTCCTTTAATCATGTGTGATTGAAATGTGTCCTGCCCAATAACGTTAATGATTTGTGTAACATTTAGTTTTCCGTACCATCAATATTATATGTTTTGGACACGAGTAGCTTACGAATTTTTGTTACCTGGGTGAAGACTTTCCATGATATCACTCATCCCAATATCACTCCCACTTAAGCACGTTTAAATGTGGAGTTCTCCTCTCATCAACAGTCATTGCGCCCAAAACTTACTGGTGATATAAGAGACAAGGCATGTCTTTTGAACACATCTCTCATGTTGACGCCCAATATGGGATTTGCCTATAATATTTCATACAACTCCCCCCCCCCCCCCCCCCAGACTCATCGTTTATGATGAGTTTTGCCCCACCATCCTAATCATCTATATGAGATTTGAAGGTGTCCTCCCAAACATCCCACTCTAATGGAGAAGTAAAAGCTCGTAACTTTCATTTATGTCGTTTTAAAACAACTTACAACATTATAAGTGGGATATGAACTAGTGAGTTGTTCAATGGGGGCAAACGGAGTTGCTTTCGTTAGAATGGGATTGTCATTAGAAACGAAAGTGAAAGTTAATAAATTATAAAAGTCATTGGTCATATTGTTGGTATTAAAATAATAAAAGTGATTAATAAAAAAATCAAAATAATAAAACCTTTCCATGTTTTCCGGTTGGAAGATACGTAAATTAGACTTCGATCTTACAAGACAAGTGTTATATTTAAAGAAAATATATAATATTTAATGTGAATAAAACAAAGGTGTGAAATAGAATAGAGGGTGGTTGATGTACATATCAAAGAAAAACAATAATAAATAATCAGTCTAGTTTTGATATTTACAACTCATCAAAATTGAAACTATTGAAAATGATAAATACACTTTTTCAATAGTATTATCGTGACTTTTTTGTTTATATTCAAAACACTAATTTTATATTGGTATTCACACTTTAGCTCTTTTCTTCAAGGGGTAGAATTGAAATTTAACAAATAAAATTTATTTCTTTAATATAATATAATTTTAATTTGTCATATCATTTAAGGTAAAAGAAGACATATTCATCGATTGTCTTTTTTAATTTGTCATATCATTTAAGGTAAAAGAAGACATATTCATCGATTTTCTTTATCATTTAAGGTAAAAGACGACATATTCATCGATAACTAATCAAATGTGTTATTTTAATGAGAAGTCACATCGTTATATTAGGTATGTCATCGTAGTTTTTTTTATATTTATTATTTAATGAAGGAGATCTATGTTTTTGTTGTTCTTGTAATACAAATATGAATATCATCAACCACATCCTTACCATCATCCACCGCCAACTATTATTATTATTATTATTATTATTATTATTATTATTATTATTATTATTGTTCATAGTGTGAGTTATTTTTTGGGGTTTAGCAATTGAGGAGCTTAATCGAACTTTTAAAGAGATAATCATAATTTTTTGCCAAAAAAGTTGCACTAAATTTTATGTAGGTTTGATGTTGATTGTTCATTTTTCTCATGACTATTTGAAAACCAAATAGTCATGAGATTGATTAGGGGTCATGCTAATCACACACGGAGAAAATTACTTTCACATCCCAAAGCGCCGCGCTATGGCCAAAGCGCGGCGCTTTGCTTGACAAAAGTTGATTTGACTGACATAAAGTGATACGATGTTGCAGAGACATAAAGGTGATACGAGGTTGCAGTGTCCCGTGAATCCTAAGCGCCGCGCTTTGGCCATAGCGCGGCGCTTCGACCCCAAATTTTCATTATTTAAACCTGCATAGACAGAACATTTAGCATTCGAGGGTATTCGAGTGTTTTGTTGTTTGTTGATTTCTTTGTTGTATTAGTTACGTGTGTTGAAAAAACGATGTCGTGGTTAAGCAACTATCTTTTCGGTCAATATTCTGACGAGTCAGTTGTTCCTGATTCTTACGAGGGGACCGCTATTTCTGACTCGTATGAGAAACCGGTCTCGTCCAACTTGAGGGAGGCAGAGATTGTATCTGGCATTCGTTATCGTGATAACACGGTGACGCTGGATTTGAATACCCCTGTAGAGGACCCTTACGCACAACAAGGTTATTCGAATTTCGGTTACGGTGGCGAGTACAGCTTTGTACAGCAGGAGTGTTATCCAAACGACAGTTACGGTTGTCAACAGAGCTTACAAGGTTATTCGAATTTCGGTTACGGTGGCGAGCACAGCTTTGAACATCAAGTATATTCGGACCTCGGTGACGATGGTGAGCCGGGGGATGTGTCTGTTGACGAGGAAGGCTGTTACCCGGTTACATTTTCGTTTGATACAACGCAGACCTTTTCGTCACGTAAAGAGTTGGTGCGTTGGGTACAAGACACGGCAAAAGACAACGGTTACCTCATTGTGATTAAGAGGTCGAATAAAAGAGGAGAGAATTACAAGATTTTGGTTTCAATGTACTTTTGGTGGGGAGCATAAGAGTATAGCTACACAGAGGAAAACGGGTAGCAAGAAAATAGGCTGCCCGTTCGAGATGATCGGGTTTTCGGAATCATCCGGAAGTGTTTGGAGGATCGAGGTGACGAAGGCGAAGCATAACCACACTCCTATTGAAAACTTAGAGGGCCACGCTGTCACACCCCAACCGATGGCGGAAACATCGGGATGAGACGAAGTGTGTATAGATTGATAGAGACTTCATAACACTATGTGACAATATTTAATTAAATTCAAATTTCATTGCAAGTGCTAAATTGTCATACAACATTTAAAAATGGAAATAACAACATTGTTCAAATTTCAACATAACATCAAAAGATAGATAGATTAAAGGTGTGTATCTAGTCCACCCTAAACTCGTTTCATCATTCATCCAATACTTCGACTATCAACCTGCAACATGTATTAAAATAGAGTTTCAATGCAAAAGCAATGGCGAATATACAAGTTTGTTTACATAGCATAATAGAATAAAAACTCAAATCCAACATGATTCATAATATGTGATTACTAGTATGCAATTTTGGCGTACAATATGATCAAACCCTAGAATACAACGCATAAAATAGCCTAATCCCATTCGTTTAGCGGGGTGGTAACTTAACAATACCCAATAGAATAGCGGGCGGGGCGTTAATCCTATAGCGCTATAATTGTTAAGGTGGGCGAGCAAAGTTAATGAGCATATAACGTTCCAAATCGTTCATAGAGCATACAAGAATAGCAAGTAAGTCACATTAGTTTCATGCTTCGTTCAAGGATTGAGTATGTTTAGTTTAAAAGTATTTGCATAATTATACATGTTGCATCCCAAAGTGTAAAGGGGAAAAAGGGATCGAGTATACTCACGGTGGTTGCAAGCTTTCCTACTTGAAATCCCGCGAGTGTGTTGGTAGATGGATTAGTTTGGAGCACCTAGTCCTTTTTAGTGCAAGAGTATGAATCTGTCCGAAAATGCAGATTCTTGCTAGAACTTGAGAGTGTTTAGGAGAGATTTGAGAGTGTTGAAAGTGTCCAAGTGCTTGGAGGACCTTGGGTACTTATAGGGGAGTGATTAGGGTTGTTTTGGGGGGAAAATTAAGGCTAAAACTCAGTTTAAACAAAGAAATCCTGCTCAAAAATGAATCTGGTCGCGACTGCACATGTTTTCTGCAGACCTGAGGTCCATGCGGCCCGCTTAAGATATCAGGGTAAGTCCACGCGGGCCGCCCGGGCTTGCTTATTCGAAATAAGTTTCAAAAAGTTACAATTTAGCCCCCAGACTTGTTATTTTGATGATTTTAGGTATTTTAAGGACTATAAATGCCACAAAAACATAGTTTAAGATGAATCCAAGTATGAGGAATATATCCCAAGTATAATTAAGCGTAAGAGTATCAAAATCAAGTGTCGTTCACATTCAAGACACGTTTTATGCATAAGTTTAGATCAATTACAATTTTAGCACATAGTTTCCAAGAATAACAATTAAACACCAATTCGAACATACGAGCATATATGAAGTTTGTATAACATATTTGTAACAAAATACGAGTTTCATTAATGATCCAAGTCTCGGTTTTACAACGATTACAACGAAAAGACGAATTACAAGAATACAAAGTTTCCAAAAATAAAAATACGAACAAAACTTTCTATAAATGGAAAGTACAAAAGAGCCGGGCGTTACACACGCGTATGCGAGAAGGCTTTCTTCGGAGGATAAAAAACTGGTTAAGGAGCTGGCAGAGCAAGATATTCCCAACCAAAGTATCTGGCGAACCCTGACAAAAAACAATCCGGCTAGAAAGCTTATTCCGAAAGATATACACAACGCTGTTCAGAAGATCAACGCCGAAAAAAATGTCGGTAAGTCTCCGATGCAAAAACTTGAAAACATTCTTCTCGAAAAAAATTACACTTATTACATGCGCACGAATGAGATATCGAACGAAGTTGAAGATGTCTTCTTTGTTCACGAAAAATCATTCACTATGTGGTGTGCCTTCCCGCGTGTGCTAATGATTGACGCCACCTACAAAACGAACATGTACAACCTGCCATTTGTTCAGGTCGTAGGCATGACGTCGACAAACAAATCGTTTACGGCTGCCTGTGCGGTAATTTCCGCTGAGAAGTCAGAGAACTACCTATGGGTGTTGCAGAGGATCAAGTCTATGCTGGTAGGATGTATGGAACCGCGCGTGATTTTAACAGACAGGGATTTTGCGCTAATGAACGCGTGTGAACAAGTTTTTCCAAAAGCGCATAAGTATCTTTGTCGGTTCCATATTCAACAAAATATTAATAAGAACAGCAAGAAGAAATTCTCTGACAAGGAGTGGAAAGAATTCGTCCGTAGATTTTGGTTATTGTGCAAGCTCGGTCCTAAGACGGATATAACGATCCGCAACTACGCATCTCAGATTCCCGAAGTGATCCATCCATACATCGTTAGAATAAAGGACGTGAAACCAGATGGTCATTGTGGGTTTCGATCGGTGGCTGTTGGGTTAGGAGTGAAACAAAATTCATATTTGATGATCCGGAAACAACTTATAAAGGAGTTACGTACGAACGAATCGCTTTGGAGGCATGTTTTCGATCCGGAAAACATAGGACATTATGATGCGCTGGTTAGACGGATCGATTTCAAGGGGGTGGGACGAGCAGATATCGAAAATTACATGACGATGCCTGAGACAGGGTTTCTTATTGCCCAACGATACGGTGTGATTGTTCACACCTTCGACATGCGTGTGAGCGATACAATTTTCCCTCTGCTGGGCGGGCCAAACGAAGCTGAGGAACCTCACCTGGTGGTTGCGGTTGTGTTCGTCGACCATGGGCATTTCATACATGTAGAGCTTGGAGGTTGTTATCCAATGCCTCCCCCAAACCTACTCTGGACAGCGAACAGAACAGAGCGCGCAGCAGCCTGGCATACATTATACAGGGATCAGATCAACGCGTACGAAATGCTTACGTATCGTGCCCCTGACCTTAATGTAACCCCATATGTTCACGATGTATGTTAAATGTGTTTAATAATAATCACGTTTGTGTTTGTTCAATATATGCGTTACATCACGTTAAAAACCGAATGTCACCGACACGACCCAATCAGATTCAATATGCACTTGCATGACCCAAAATGACAATATACATCATAATACTACAATTAATGAAAAAATACGTCATGTTCATGTACGGTAGGCGGCTGATACACATAACACCTCTCACAGGAGTACTTGTGCTTTCAAACCAAAATGATACGATATAACGGAATAAGACATCACACGTAACCGATTTGATCCGGAACTTGCAGTATAGTATATATATATTAAAAAATGATGTATAATGGAAAAACGTAAAATTTAGACTATTATCGACGCATTTGTGAATTAAAAACAATTTTAAAAAGTTTAAAAAAGGCCCAAAGCGCCCCGCTTAGACCTAAGATGGGCGCTTTGGCCATAGCGGGGCGCTTCGGTCTCTCGCTATAGCTGAAGCGGGGTGGCTTCTCCCCCATTTCAACCACAAACACACACAGACACTAAAAGGTGCGATTTACACACACTTGAGCCGGAGATCAACGTTTTCAAGCTTTCAACCGCTAAAAGGTAAGATCGAACACCCTTAATCGTTTTCGTTTAATGTACATGTTGAAACTTGTGTTGATTGGGGCGGGTTTGATGATTTGGTTGGGTTCTGTTCTTCAGAATGAAGAACCAAAGCGCCGCGCCGAGGCCAAAGCGGGGCGCTTTGGTTCATATTTATTTTTTTATTTATTATTTGTTTAATATTATTTGTTTATTATTTAAATTGTTTAAATAATATTATTTGTTTATTATTTTATATTTAATATTATTTGTTTATTATTTTATATTTAATATTATTTTTTTATTATTTTATATTTAATATTATTTGTTTATTATTTAAATTGTTTAAATAATATTATTTGTTTATTATTTTATATTTAATATTATTTGTTTATTATTTAAATTGTTTAAATAATATTATTTGTTTATTATTTTATATTTAATATTATTTGTTTATTATTTAAATTGTTTAAATAATATTATTTGTTTATTATTTTATATTTAATATTATTTGTTTATTATTTAAATTGTTTAAATAAGATTATTTATTTATTATCTTTTCAAATGGATTCCTCCAATGACGAGATTGAGCATATGGAGGCTGAGGTAGATGTGGGAGAGGAGGGAGAGCCGGCATGTCCGTACCTGCAGTTTCCGCAGGGGTCACGGGCGAGGGGGAGATGCGCTAGGTTGCTCACCATAGAGATTGGGGGGCACGTAGGGATAGACTGGGACCTGCTGGAGACCGTGGGAGAGGCCGCGCGGGCGCGTCATATAGTTGGACTAGATACTCCTTGGTCGCGCCTATTTGAGATTGCGATGGAGGACTCGTACCCTGAGCTTACGGTCGAGTTTCTTTCCACGTTTACATACGCGCCGCATCCGGCGGATTACGTGGAGGACCCGGATTTTCCAGTCCACGAGGTTACATTCCGTCTCGCCGGTCAGCAGTTTCAGATGGGTGTGCGGCAGTTTGCTGTCCATACAGGTTTGTACACAGAGCCCGAGCTTGATACTGATTTATATACGCAGGCGGTTACGGCGATGGACAGGCAGACGCTTATCAGTTTCTGGAGGGCCATTTCCAGGGTTCCCTTTGGGAAATCCTGGCAAAAGGCCACCACCATTAGAGACCCCTTGTACCGATACCTGCACCATGTTATCGCGGCAACTATCGTGCCGCGGGGTACCAGCAGGGAGAAGGTCAACCTCAGTGACCTTTTCTTTCTATACTGCCTACTGCGCCACCAGCCCTGCGATCTAGCAGCCTGCCTGGCAGATTACTTTGCCACAGCATACCACCGGCAGCTCCGCGGGTACGTGCACACTGACTCATACATCACCGCCATTGCACGCTCGGTAGGGCTCGTGCCCGAGCATGATCCGGAGCTGTCCGATCCGGTCCCGTCTACCAGGTTGGGCCGCGCGTCAGTATCTGCCATGCAGATCACCCGTACCTTTGATGTTGGTCTGAGGTTTAAGGGTCGTGACGGGCTGATTTGGCATCCGGAGGTGGTGCCGGAGGTTATCCCGGTTGTTATTGAGCTGAGGCCTGGAGTGTTAGCCCCTCCTCCTGTTCAGGAGGCCGCTCGACAGGCTCAGCTACAGGCTCTGGGCCTTGATCAGTACCCGGGCCAGGCTCAGGCTCAGGCTGAGCCTCAGGCTCAGCCTGTATTCGAGGATCCGGCTCAGGAGGAGCATATTGAGGAGATCCCGGTACCACCAGTTTAGCCAGCTCCTGAGCCGCCACAGTACCCGCAGCACGTTTACGCTGACCTGCCTCCGGCAGCGCGTGAGGTGGCTCGGGACTTCGACCGGCGCCTCAGACGCCAGGGCGCACGTATTGACTGGATCGTCGAGACGCTCGTTGCTCTACGAGAGCTCGCTGGGTTGCCTCCACTTCCCCTCCCACCGTCCCCACCGCACGAGGATTAGTACCTTAGTTTGTTTGTTTAGTGTTTTGTTATGTATTATGTACTCAGTTGTATCTTTTTGTTTTGTATGTACAAACTGATATATATATATATATATATATATATATATATATATATATTGCAGTTAATCTTCTATTTACATCACGTTGGTTTTGGATTGTTTACGTTTAATTCTTATGGCTTTCTGTACATTTTATTTAACGTGTTCGTTTAATTTAACAAAATAAACTACGTTAACAGTTTATAAAGACACACTTATATTATATACGTTCTATAAAAATAATGACGTAAAAAAACGTAATTATAAAACAACTATGAATTATATGTAACTAATATTTTATAATAATAATAAAACTCAAATACAATTTTTTTCCTCCAAAAACCACTACCAAACTAACCCACATCCCACCTATTTCAAAAAAAAAAAAAAAACAACACAAACTTATCTGCACACGGTTTTTGTCTTTTTGCTCACCTAAAGCGCCCCGCTTTGGCCATAGCGGGGCGCTTTGGCCAAAGCGGGGCGCTTTAGGTGTGCAAAAAGACAAAGACCGTGTGCGAATAGACCCACCCTTGATTAGTGATATTTTTGTAAATTATGATATATTTTTAATGACTGCTTTAATAGTAAAGGGGTAAAAATGTAACTTCAGTGTTTTTAAATTCAGAAACTTACATATAGGTTCCCTCATTTTTTTAAACGTCAATAGTTTTTTATACACGGTTTTTTTTAATACGTTATAATAACGAGCATTTTTATCTTTAATATGAGTATCATATTGCTATATAAAAATACGTTTAAACTAAACGTTTCTAGTCTATAGTGTTTTTAGTTTTGTTTATACAGTGGTGTTATTTGTAGAAAAAATATGGTATTTTTAACATAATTAAATAATTATCTAATTTACTCGTATACTCTTTACCCTAATTATTAATGATTGTCACATGTCAAACTAGCAAAACAAAGACCGGTTAGTGTATGTACCCTTTTGTCTTTTAGCTATAAACGTCATCACATGATGCTGATTAACGGTCCTCAGCTTTTAATGCTATTTTCACAAAACTAGTAAAATAACATTAAAATTAGTGCACTTTCACTTTTGTCCCCCGATGGCCCACACATATATACATTATATGAGAATACCGCAAGCGGGGCGTTTCATCATCATCATATTCAGTAAATCCCACCAATAGCAAAGCTAAGGTAGGGTCTGAAGATGGTAGATTCACCTGCAGTCATTAATAGTGAGATATATATGTACATGTGAAAATATATATACATATTATTTATCAGTTAATTGATATAATAGTTACTTTTTTATAGGGTGTGTGTGTTTTATTCAAATTGGAATGGTTGTAACTTGTAGTCAGTGTATTTGTTCTTATCAAGGTCAGCATGACCAGTCCACTGAGGTTGTGTGAATTGACCAAAGTAACCTTGGACCTACTATTGGAGAAAAGGGGTTTAGAATCATTCTTATATACCACATGGCACACAATTGATCATACCCAGTGCCCACCATACTTTAAATTTATGGTAACAAAGACCAAAGCCTTTTCTTTGATTAACATTGCATGGCCTATTCTTCCCCACACTCTATTATCTTTTTTCAATCTATGTCAAAGAATATATTTCATTTCTATAACACAAATATACACACACCCACATAGGGTTTTAACTTCTAAGGGTCGTAAATTTTTATCAAGTTGAAAACCACGAGAACACTTATATCTAATGATATAAATGTGATACAAAACACAGTTACATAACTGCTAAATCGCTTCTCTTTTTACCTCTCACTATATCAGATGAGCCCTACTTGCAAGGACTTGTACAGTTAACACAATTTTCTTTATAAAATTGGTTATTTTCCGAATCATCATCATCATACTCAGCATAGTTAGCGTAGTTTTCTATATAAAATTGGTTATGTTTTCGAATCATTATCATCATACTCAGTAAATCTCACCAATAGAAAAACTAAGGTAGGGTCTGAGGAGGGTAAGATGTACAGTGTTACCTCTACCCCGTAGGAATAGAGAGGCCGCTTTCAGTGAGACCCCCGACTCGATAGTAGTTTTGTATCAGACATAAGGCACATAACACTCGAAAATTGGGATAAAGACCGATTAATGAATGTACCCCCTTGTCTTTCGGCTATCAACGCCACCACATGATGCATAATTAACCGTCCCCAGCTTTTAACGTTATTTTCACAAAATTAGTAAAATAACGTTAAAATTAGTACACTTTCACTCCCCCCCCCCCCCCCCTCCCCAATAGCCTACACATATATATGCATTATACTCGCATACTCGAAGCGAGGCGTTTTATGTTTGCGAATGCACGACGTAAATATTCACACATCAAATAACATGATATTCTGGCACAAAAGTGGCCTAATTCACAAGCTTTGTTATAAGAGTTAAATGCTTGGTTGGTCCCTGTGGTTTGCAAAAATTGCAGATGTGGTCCCAAATGTTTACTAATTACACGCGTGGTCCCTGTGGTTTTCAAAAATGCACTCGGTTGGTCCCTAGCCCTAACATCAGTTAAATTTCTCAGTTAACTATGTGTAAAATGACTATATTACCCCTGAACAATTAAAAACCTAAAACTAAGAATTAAAAAATTAAAATCAGTATATATCAAACCTCTGCATCTATTCTTCCCCAAATCACCATCGCTACCATCCCCCTCTCTTTTCTCAAACAAACACCACCACCACCACTGAACACCCACCACCACCACACCTCCACCACCGAACACCCCCTACCACCACTACAAGCACCGCATTTTCTCTAGCCCAGGTCTCTCTCTTCGCGTCTGAATCACTTGGGCGTTCATAAGGATGCTTCTTCACCAACACATCACACCACCGATCAACAAGACTCTTCACGGCGGCGACGGTGAAGATCGGCGACGCCACTGGCGGCGGAGATGGCGGAGATAAAGTGGTCTCCATCTCTGTTTATGAGACTGTCACTCTCCATCTCCATCTCTGATGCGGTTGACATTTTAGTCTCATAAACCCTAATGAAGAACAAAACCCTAAAATGTCAATTTCAAAGCCAATTCTCTGTCCCCTGTTCATGGTTCATGTATATTTCAATTTTAATATCAATTTCTTAACCCCTTCAATTTTAGAGCCCTAATTTGATTTTTAGGTTTTTTTTTTTTGTTATTGTTTGATGGTTTAAGGTGAAATTAAATTGGGGATGTCGGTTCCTAATTTTATTTTATGGTTTTTATTGTTGAATTAGTACTGTTATGGGTCAAATTCCCATTCAAAAACTGTTATTTGAATCTGCAGCGGATGAACTGTGTTAATTCTGCAGATGTATTATATCAGTGAATGGACTCAAAATTTTAGCGGATGCAGATCCATATGCAGATTGTGCGAACTGATTATAACGACTGGACTGATTATTACGACTGAACAACAACTGATTTGCAGATTTGCAGCAACTGATTTGCAGATTTGCAGCAACTGGTTCGCTGCAAAAACTCCCGACGATTGATAACAACAACGACTAATACCAACAACGACTAATAACAGCAACGACTAAACACCTCTGCAGATTCTGCGGACTGATTTCAGCGATCAAAACTAATTTTGCGGACGATTTCTGCGGCAAAAAGTCACTGATCAAATTCTGCATATCCGTGATTCTGTGCAGTTAATTTGTAACTGATGATCTGTCTCGGTTCGTATCAAATGAACAGAGGTGAGTGTGTGGTGCAAGTAATCAGTTGCTGCAAATCTGCAAACCCTGTTGCCGGAGATCGCCGGAAATCGGGCTCCCTTGACTGGTTCGCATAGAGAGAAGCAGAGGTGAGTGTGTGGTGTATGTGTTTGGGGTTCAAGGTCTGATGAAGGAGACAGGGTTCACTACCCTTTTATAGTTAGGCAAGGGTATTTTGGTCATTTAACATGGACTTAACTGAGAAATTTAACTAATGTTAGGGCTAGGGACCAACCGAGTGCATTTTTGAAAACCACAGGGACCACGCGTGTAATTAGTAAACATTTGGGACCACATCTGCAATTTTTGCAAACCACAAGGACCAACCAAGCATTTAACTCTTGTTATAATGGTAACCTATTATTATGTCCCCTGTAAATATACAGGTTGTCTGGTCATGCTGATACAACAAAACACTTGTAGTAATCAACTCAAAACATCAACCAACATTTACCATGATGCCTAACTTGAAAAGAAAAAATAAACTGAACATCTATACCTGATAACTGACATGATAAGCAATTGAAGGTTTAACGTTATAATACATTGAAAGTGATTATACTCATACTAAAGCAAGCGAGTAAAATAAAAAAAAAAAAAGTGCCACAATTGTCCACTTTAGCCGGCAAAATAAGAAGTCGAATGAAAGCTTAATTGGCTTTTTTAACGCATGTCCCGACTGATTTGAACCAATGCATAAGACCGCGGTGATCCTTCACATAAAGCCATGCTTGTAAGAAGGGAAATAAACCATCATTTATACCTCGTTCTTCAATGTAACCATGAAATGCATCCCTCATTCTATCATCAAGGGCTCTGCAAATTATTTAAATAAAAAACGATTAGTTAAATCATCTGTATTAATCATATCAATTTGTTTGTTGTTTGATTGTACTTGCCTCTATTATATTTCCTAATTCACATTTTATAAATTACATTTAGGTCTACACTCTACAGCTCATTGAGTTGACTCAGCAATAACCAGTAACCATTTATACCAAGTTGTTACATATTATATAGGAATATATATTTAGTGGTACAAATATTTCAACTTCTTCATCTCCCTGCAAATGAAAATGTGTTAATATAAAAGAATAAGGTGCTGTTTGTTTTTTGGCCAGAAGTACTTCTGGCCACTTATGTCTGCGCGACGCAGACGCGCGCAGACGTTTGATGTCTGCAGCTTGTTTGTTTTCTCGCAGACCTTTCATTAAAAAAGGTTTGCGAGACCTCTTCTTGGAGCAGACATGGACCCAAGTCTTCTCCTCGCAGACGTTTACCTCTTCTTGCCACCACCTCCACTACGCCACCCCTGCTCCGCCACCACCTCCACTCCGCCACCTCTGTTATCATCATCATCAAAACCCCCAAATCGAACCCCTGCTCCGACCCCAAATCGAACCCCCAAATCATCAAATCGAACCCCAAATCATCATCATCAAAACCCCCAAATCATCATCATCAAAACCCCCAAATCGAACCCCTGCTCCGACCCCAAATCGAACCAAAACCCTAAATCGAACAAACCCCAAATCGAGAGAGAGAGAGAGAGAGAGAGAGAGAGACGGTGGTGAAGTGGTGGCGGTGTCGTCTGTCTCCGAAGAAACCCCCTAAATCGAACAAACCCCCAAATCATCATCGCCGTCGTCTGTCTCTGAAGGCGGTGGTGACGGTGTGAAGGCGGAGGTGGTGACGGTGGTGGTTATGATGGCGGTGGTGAAGTGGTGGCGGTGGTGATGATGGCGGTGGTGCAGATTTTAGAGAGAGAGTAGAGAGAGATTTGTGTGTGTTTTAAACCTAGAAGAGGTTTTATATAAAAAAAAAAACAAACCCTCTTCCCCTTGCAGACTGCAGACATTTGGTCCGCCTCTTCTCCTGCAGATGCCTGCAGATGTGGTCCGCAGACTGCAGACCTTTTCCTACAGAAAAAACAAACAGCACCTAAGTCTCAAAGAGGCGCAGTGGGAAACCGGCAACATGTTTTTTTGACTATGACGCATTCTCCAGCTATACAACCTCTAATCAGCCTCATAAGTCATAACCTAACCCCGCTAAATCGATGATAAACTTTAAGCGTTAAGAAACTTACAAATAACAACTAAAACAATAATGAAAAATTATGTAACTTTCAAAGTTCAATCCCAAACCAAAAAAAAAAAAAATGTCCAAATGTATGGAAAACATTTAACCAATGAGAAGTGAAGCGTTTTCCTACTTATAAACAAATCCTGGGTTTTAAAAAGCGCGTTTTTCCACAAAGCGCAAGAAAAGCGCAATTTTTTAGGGTCTAAGGTGCGCGCCTTATGTACTTTGGGTGTTTTTATGTTGTTTTTAATCATCAAAGTGTTGTACAATAGGTTTTTTTTGCTTGTACATGTAGGTAATCATATATAAACCTTAAGAGTTAACTTTCGTTTTGCTCCCTGTGGTTTGGTCATTTTAACGGTTTTGCTCCAATAGTTTAAAAATAGCCATTTTCCTCCCTGATCTTTCGAGTTTGTCGCCAGTTTGCTCCCTGACTCTAACTCAGTTAAAACATTCAATTAAAAGTAGGGGTATTTCGGTAGTTTACTCCCTGGCTCTAACTCAATAAAACGTTTAGTTAAAAGTCGCGGTAGTCGTGGTCGGCAGGTGGTAGTTGTAGGTGGTTGTGGATGGTGGTGGCCGGTAGAAAGAGTGGTTGGAAAGATGAGGGATCAAAAAAGAATTACTTATATACATGTAAATAAACAAGTTATAGGTTTATTTAGGTGAAAAGATTTACATGCCCTTGCTTTTATCTATAAAATTACCAAAATACCCTTCTAGTTAATGGATTTTTTGGATGTGGGAGCAAAATGACGATAGGTTAGAAAAATCAGGGAGGAAAATGGCTATTTTTAAACTATTGGGGCAAAACCGTTAAAATGACCAAATCACAGGGAGCAAAATGGAAGTTAACTCAAACCTTAATTATAGCTATATTTTGGATAAGGGATGCCAAAAACCTATGAGATAAATATAAAAATATATATAATCTCCTTGCGCCTCAGGTACGAAAAGCCCACAGCTTTTGCGTTTTGCGCCTCATTCTTAGACCTCGTCGCTTTTGTGCGCCTATCGCTCATCATCATCATCATCATCATACTCAGTAAATCCCACCAATAGCAAAGCTAAGGTAGGGTCTGAGGAGGGTAAGATGTAGACAGCCTTACCTCTACCTCGTAGGAATAGAGAGGCTGCTTCCAGTGAGACCCCCGGCTCCATAGTGGTTTTGCATCAAGCCTTGGACATAAGGCACATAACACTCAGCAAAGGCCGATTAGTGCATGTACCCCCTTTCCTTCGGCTATCAACGCCACCACCACATGATGCATACAAATCACATCAAGTGTCCTCGCCTTCAATCTTTTATTAATTACTAACAACTAGTGCTATTTCAGTGTGTGTGTGGTTTGTAAAATTTATAACTCATAAATCAAAAGTATTCGAAAGTTGAAATATAATTCATAAATGTTTAATCAGACATTTAAATCAGTATAGGAATATGTCTACTTAAATGGAACATTTTAAAAACTGGAATCCGTCAAATTGAATATTTCATTTCTCACTGGATTCAAAATCAGTCGAGAATCAAATTTTCCAAAAAGTGTAGATTTAGTAGTACGATTAGCGGGTGTGTAATTTAACCCTTCTAAAGACAAATTAAAAAATAAAAACTGAAAGAACAAACTTTCCAGGCTCGGATATAAATTTAATGGCATGTTAAAGTTGTGCACTTGTACCTACTAGAAGGTGCAAAATAGCAACAGGGACCATAATCTTGGATTGATCATAAGGTGTACAAAACTACAAATCCTTATATAACAAAAAAGTATGTATGTCGTATTGTCATATCCTACATCAGATACACTCATGTGTGGCAACAACTGTTCACTACCCAGAAAACACAAACATCACTTCAAAAACACCGTTGATGCCATAGTTGTTAATGGCAAATAGCGACAAATAGCAATAAGGTACCTATATGCTACATAGCGAATAACGATAAATAGCGGGCACTATTTTATAAATAGCGATACACTAGAAAAACATTTAAAAAAAAAACTTATGTATATTATATCAAGATACCCTGGTAAATATGCTATTTTACATGTATATTTAACAAAAACCTAAAATTCAGCTATTTTATACTATATTTAAATCTATTTATATTTAAAAAATACAAAAATAATAACTGAAATCCCGCTATTTATGGCTAGATACCCTGTAGCGACCTTCGACCTATACACTACGCTATTCGCTATAGCGACCGCTAGTGACAAGTCTATGGTTGATGCTAAGCAAAACAATAAAACTGACCCAAGAACTATGATATCTAAGGATCAGAAAACAAATTCGAATAAATCATAGCATATAAAGTAAACTACAGCACAATATAGAAATGCAAATCTTGATATGACATACACATAAATTATAACTATAGTTGTTCTACCATTAGAAATTTAAAGATCAACATGACTTACTCAAAACTTGGACCATTGTATTTAGATGGAACCTCAAGGAGCCCTGAAGTTTCAAGCTTATGCCTTAACGAAACCGAATGAATCCCCACCGCATCCGGGTACAACCCGCACAAGAAATGCAAAACATAGTCTTGACCGGGCTTCGATACATCAACATGAAGAAACAACTGATTAATCTCATCATCCCCATCAATCTCAGAAGGATCCACTCCGGGGAGAATGTTAATCATCCGCATAACCGATAACCTGATCTCCTCATCGCCATACACTCGTGTCAGAACCGGACCGCCACTGTCTAGTGCCCCTTTCACCACTGTAAATGGCTCTGGAGGACTCACCTTCTGTGAACAAATAACATATCAGAGATCGTCAAAAGCACACACACATAAACCCCACTAAAATCCTATAAACAAAATCCAGCTTATTTGTTCCCAATTAACATGAACTACAGTGCCTGTAAGGTGTTCGATAAAATGCCGCAGAGAGTAGCGTATCGAACTTGATTAAACTTTCAAGGTAAACCCTTGTAAAACCCTAGAGATAGAGATGGGAGTTGGGAGGTGGGACATAAACCTCACTAAAACCCTATCAACAAAATCCAGTTTTTTAATGTCCAATTAACATAAGCTTAAAGTGCCCACCAGGTGTTCGATGAAATGCCGTAGAGAGTAAATTATCGAATCTGATTAAATTTTCAACATAAACCCTGGTAAAACCCTAGAGAAAGAGATGGAACATAAACCCCACTAGAACCCTATAAACAAAATCCAGTTTTTTTTTCCCACTTAACAAAAGATTACCGTGTCTGCCAGGTGTTCGATAAAATGCCGTAGAGAGTAGCATATCGAAATTAATTAAATTTTCAACATAAACCCTGGTAAAACCCTAGAGAGACAGATGGACATAAACCTCACTAAAACCCTAACAACAAAATCCAGTTATGTATACCCAATTAACACAATCTTACAGTGCCTACCAGGTGTTTGATAAAATGCCGCAGAGAGTAATTTGCCATTTTTTTATTATAAATTTATGATAAACCCTCTTAAAACCCAGAGATAGAGGGAGAGATGGAGACGTACAGGGGGAGGGGCCATTTTGGAGACTTCAGTGTAATGTTCTTTAAGAGAACGGAGGATCATGGAGTTAACTACTGCAGAAGGAGAGTTGGTGCTCGAAGAGTAGTATCGGTGGAATGGTGTGGTGGTGATTTCCGGCAACTGCAACCGAATAGCGCCGGTGGCGCGTGCCATAGCAGTTCTCCACATTTCTGCGATTGATGTAGACGCCCTTATGAATTGTGATTTTGATTCTTTGAGGTTGAAAGTTATAACCTTAACAATTCGACTGCAGTTTCCGGCTTTACGCTGCCTTATTTTGTAACTTTTATAATCTTTTTTTTTTTTTTTTTTTGAAGGGTGACTTTCGATATGTACTGACCATTGGTCACCGGGTTCCCGTCTAGGACGGTTACCCGTCAGCCCAGCTTTCGCAGACGCGATGTTCTATCGGGCCCCGGCTGCCGCTCTGACTGACCTTCGCCCGGAAACCATACTGCCCCCACACGAGAGACTCGCTGGGGTAACAGCTGGGTAAAACCGGGTTGCCCTCAAGACCGCACCATGCCTCGGTAGGATACGGTCTATCATTGGGACGTCCCCCCCCTAAGACCACGAGTGGGAGTCGAACCGGTGACCTCCCAAAGGAGGAACCGGCCCAACATACCCAATGGGAACCACTGGGCCACGGAAGGGGGATGTAACTTTTATAATCTGGATTAGGGATTGTGACAAGAAGGATTTGTTGATTTTTTTAAAGATATTGATTTTTTTTTTTTTTTGTAATGAGACTTTCTCTGTACAGGGCCGATCAGGTCTCCGGGGTCATGTCAAAGACATTCCCCCATCAGCCCCGCTCTTCCGGACGCGATGTTCGATCGGGCCCCGGCCGGCGCGCAAGCTGACTTCCGCCCGGAAACCATACTGCCCCCACACGAGAGACTCGCTGGGGTAACAGCTGGGTAAAACCGGGTTGCCCTCAAGACCGCACCATGCCTCGGTAGGATACGATCCATCATTGGGACGACCCACCCCCGAAATGCCGCAGCCGGGGATCGAACCGGAGACCTCAAGAGGAAACCGGCTCAATCCAGCCACTTCGGAACCAACTGGGCTGGAGGTGGGTAAAGATATTGATATTTATTATTTATAGATAGTTTAAAAGTTATTAAAGAAATTAGAACTAGTGGGTTACTGCTCTGCGACGGGTTTGAAACGTACATAAAAATCAGCAAATGGTGACAGGTTCGAACGTAGATGTAAATCCGCAAATCGTGACGGGACATTCTATGTGATGACTAAAAAACCATGTTGCGGCGGCATTTTCGCAAGTCATTGTTAAGTTATTGGTTCAGTTTGTTAAGCTATCGGCACGCGTTCTAACCATAAAGACAAGTACGTGCGATGGGTTCAGAATGAAATAAAATAACCTACTTACGACGGTACATATAAAATTTAGAAAAGTATTATGTTGAGAAAAGAAACCTAAAAAAAAGACAAAAATAAGTAAAAGGAAAAAAACTGAAATTTCAGAGTCTAAATAACAATTACAATAAAGCGTAAGGAAAGAAAAACTAAAAAGTGACAGTCAAAATAGTAATTATAATAACGTGTAAGAATAAATGATAAAAAGAAAACCTAATTAAAGTTTTTTAATGGCAAATAATGTCTATCCATCTCCGGGCAATAATGCATATACACTAATTCAGGAGGAAACCCAATAAATCTAGGAAAACCCACTTTGTGGGAATTGAACCTAAGACCCACTTGTAATTTACTCTTTTTTATGCTTAGACCATCCGTAATGGGGCTCTATACCACGCCTATCCCTCCCATAGCGCCCCATGGAGCCCCTGAACACCATTACGGGGGCGCCATATGCTGAAAAATCCCTCCTCGTGAAAATTTTCACGGCGTTGCCCATTCTTCCCCACTCACACACATATATATAAAGCCTCATACATATATATCCCCACTACACACTTAAGTTATATAAAGCTTATCTCTTACGCGTTTCGCCACTTGTCGCATAATGCCCCACAAAGGGCTTTATTTTGTCCAGTGCAGATTTATTTTGTCCAGTGCAGATTTATTTGTGAGGTTTACATGAAGATATATGAGTAGCAACAGCCGCCTCTGCTGCTGTTCTAATTTATTTGTTTGTCCTGGATCGTGTTCATTTCACAACATTACAATACTCAACCAGCGGACCCGGTATGACCCGCTTCGACCTTAACCCATTTTGAGCTGGACCCGGTATATATGAGCATGCTCTGTTGGTCCAGTATAGAAATCAAACATGTTTGTTATATTATAATGTAAAGTTTGAAAGTCTATTAAATACAATGACAGGTTATGTAAAGTTCATTACATGATGTTCTATAGTTCAATCAACTGCATGTTTCATCATTTAACTGCTGATCATGTTGCCCAAAAAATAAATATAACTGCTGATCATTTAACAAATGGTACAACAGAAATACAAAATATTATGCAATAAACAGTTCTCAAATCACCACAACAACACCTGTTTCTTTCTTCACTTCAAGGCAAGTACCGATACTTCTTCTTATCGCCTTTGTCCTGCTCTAAATACTCTCTTTCGATAAGTGATTCGATTCTGTTCTTTATCACAAATGGGTTCGGTGAAAACCTCGACTTCAATTGCTTTGTAACCTCAGCCACAAGATTATCGTGATCCATGACACGCCGTGCTTTCATAATCCTAACAATCGCCGCCTCTATCTGAAATTTTCGGTCCTCCTGGATTCTCTGTCGTGTCTCTTGTGTTTCAGGTTCAGATTCCTTTTGTGCAACGACGGTCCCCATGTTCACCCTGTAAAACTTGCTAGAAAATTTATCGTTAAAGAAAAACACGTCATCTACCCCGACGTCTTTGCTCATAGGTTCTTTCGTAAGCACGTTTTTTCCTTTAACACAAGCTAAAGACTGCAAACATTGTTTCAGATTTGAAGTTGGTATCTCAGTAGCCAGTTCAATTTCTCTGTAACTCAACCGATCTACGCTGTTGAACAACATAAGAACACACATCTGGTAAGTAGAAACTTTCAGCTCATGTTCTGGGCCCTTACCGAACGTTGCTTTTATATCAACAGACCCCATTTTTGTTTGCCAGGTCAGCCTGCGCCCGCTGTAGGTTCCAAGGTAATAGGTCTTGAACTTGTCATACACAGTTTGGATTTCGGATGGAAGCTTGCAGGTGGCAGTTGATTTAATCGGCCATGACCCGGTTGTAAGAACACTGACCACAAGTGTTGGCCCGTCACCTAACTCAGGTCCCATTGCTTCATAAAACTGTTTCATTGTGTCTTCAGAGGTTTTCATATCAGTAAACATGCGTTCAAATCTTGATGTGAACTGATACCCACATTCGGTTTTCAACTTCAAGATCAAACTTCTCTCTGTTTTGTCTGACATGTTGATCAGTTCTGGTTAAACATAATGGAAAACATGTATAACATACCTTTGATTGCATCAGTAGAGAATCCAGTCAGAGACGCAGCCACGGAATTTGACATAGTTGTCAGTTTGATCTGGTTCCTCCTTAGGGTGTAAGGTGATGATGGTGATGAAACCGAAAGTAGGGTTAGTTTCGGTTGAGGGAGAGAGAGACGAATTGTCACACCCCGAATTCCACGTGTCACCGGTGGGCCCGGTGGGGGAGTATCGTGACGTAATTGATATCATCATAGTCAAACAACACAATATATAAATGCACAGCGGAAGCAAAAGATAAATATATTACAATCCGAATGTAAAGTAATATCAAGCATTACAACGGAAAGTAAAGGATCCACAGGCGAATCTTTAAATCATAAACTTTGTTCAACAGACTTTAGACGCCTAGAACTTGCAAGATTCCTTGTTAACGTCCTGAGTAGCTTCCAGCCTATTACGTACTTGTACCTGTCACTTAGACTTTTGAAAATACGTCAGTTTTCACTGGTAAATACACTCAACCGACTCATTTGAAAAGAGTTTAAGAAAATTGATTTAGATGCACTAGGCACAAAATGTTTTGACACTTTGATTAAAATGCACAAGGCAAGATTAATCTTTTATACTTGGGACAAACTATATCTCATGTTATCAGTTCTACATAACTTGCTCTACATGTGGGGCCCGAATCTATGCCGGTTCAAGATTAACCGACACACCACTATTCCCTTATTGGGAATCCCTTATTGGGTATAAATAATTAATTAGCATATAGCATCTGTCAGGTGTATGCCTACACCCCGTGCTTAAGTCGTGACCATTTCAATTGAATGAGTCAAGGATATCCAGGACACGGTCGCATTAATCCCCAATGTTTCAGTCAAGTAATACGAATTAAAAACAGGTTATTTGGATTTCCCGACTCATTTGTCTTTGAATCCCATACCTGACCATGCGGTATTTATATTACCGTATCCCAAGCCCGTAATAGGGAAAATAAGTTAAGATTATTTACCTGAGCTAGCTCCTGTCTTAAATAGCAAGAATTTATTAACTCAGTCGTATTTACTTAAGTAAGCGTAGGTACAATTTACCGGAAGGCTCTAGTCTGGAAATGATGGTATAAATAATCAATTAGAATGCTAACGGGTCTTTAATTAATCCTAAGCTTAGACCGGCTAGTCTTAAAGAAAGATACGGTTCAAACGCATGAATAAGCGAAGACCGGAAAAGAATGTGCTTTAGACCCGACAAGTTTGGAGACTTGTATAACATGGGTATTTCATACACATTCTGGATTTTTGAAATAAAATGATAAGGTTTGACCCGTTTCGGTCAATTTATGCAAACTAGTTACATAAACCGAACCGAACGCGAAAAGAGCGTTACGGGCGACCATAAGGGTCATATGCAAGTTCCCTGAGATAATATGCTCTAAATATGTTATAATATCAGCAAAGTATCTTCTATTATGCCCGGAACGGATTTAAACTCAACTTATGCCTCATAGGGGCATTTTGGTAATTTCACAAGGCTTAAAAGGTTAAAACCGGAAACCTGAGTTTATAAACTTTTACTTACTGTTATTTTATAAAAATATACTAAACACATCAGTAAATATAAGTCTTATATGTTTGATATGGTTATAGTATATACTATGTGTTAAAAATGCCTAAAAATGCGATTTAGAGCCGTTTCCGGGTTTGTAAAAGAAAGCTGAGATTTTTATACTTCCAGAAGGCTCAACACACTTTATTTAACAAATAAAATCAGTAGAAAAAGGTTTGGGGTCAATCGGATTTGTAGAACTCGTTTTATGACCGAAAAGGGCAAAATCGGTATTTACCGAATTTGGTTTAAAGACCTATGTTATGCTTATCCAAAAATTTAATAAAAATATTTAAAAATCCCAAAATATTATATAATATCAGTGGGTAAAAAGTTTGATACCAAAAAGTGGGTTAAAATAGGCTATGCGCTAATTACGCTATTTATGTAACATAAAGCTTGCAATTTACGATATTGAGCATATCTCTTAAACTAGACCACAAACTGATATCAAATTTTCGGTGCAAGTTTATAATTTGGTAATAAAGGTTTCTACTCTTTCACTTTTTCAAAAATCACGTTTTATAGCAAAAAGGGCAAAATAGTCAACTTTAAGCATAAATCGGAAACATGCATATGAATCGGTTAAACATGGAACCAAGATGTAACATTCCAGAGGGTTAATCCTATATAAAAGTTGGTCCAAAATATGCTCTAATGCAGATCTCAAACATGCATGTACGGATCAGAACTGAAAGTCAAAGAAAAAGTCAATTTATGTGACTTTCGGTTCCGATTCGGGTTTAAACAGAAAATTGTCGAGTTGATCATGTTGAAACACATTCTTACATTAATTATAAAGTTATTTTGATGATCAAACAGGTTGCATGTACCCTATATCGCTAATCAAGCTTAAATTTGCAAATAACAATTCTGTTGACTTTTTGAAGAAAGGCTTTGACTCGACAATTAACATGCTTAGAGTGTAAATCTGAAAATACCCTTTTGAGGGTTTGTTACACACATAAATACCAACATGTGGGTACTTTCAATTTGAGAAAATACTGAGCACATCTTGTTTAATCATGAAGTCAAACTAGTTTTACGACGGATTGACTTTTGGTGAATATACCAAGCTAGAACGAATTTGGAGGAGTTATAAACACTTACAAAAGTCCTAATTATGCTTAGAGATCACTAGGAAGCTTGAGGTTGATCAGAGGAGCTCCATGATTGAGCATGCAAGTGAAAGTGATTTTGGTTGCAACTTGAATGTTCTTGAATATGAACTTTGATCAATCAAAATGGTGCTACAAATGATCTACTGATGTTATGAGACTTGTTCAAGGGCCCCTAGTATCATATAAAACCATTGGAGAGCCCATGGTATCGAGTACAGCTGTTAACCATTCGGAACAGACCTGATAACTGGCAGCTGTCGTTCATATTGCCCAGATACAGTCCTAGCGCACCGTTACGCTTATGATGTAGCGGTGCGCTAGCCTTGTCAAGTGGCAAAATTTTGTTTCCTTGCTTTGCAATTCAGTCCCTGGTCTTTTGTAATGTGGTTTTGGCTAATTATCTTGCACTTTTGACCCTCAAGTCTGATTGTTAGGGGCCTTGGGACATTTACAAACATGGTAAAGTCCTCGGTTAACTTTGCGCTTACCCGAAAAGTCTCGAAACTCAACGTTGACGCATTTAACCCTTCGTGTACGGTTTTGATCACAACTTTCTCATACGTTCACGAAACTTTATGAAATTTTTACCACATCACCTAGTGAGTATATTTTATCATTACAAAGCTTCGGGTTTGCCAAAGGATCACTCAGAGGTATACTTTCAACATGTTGACACATTTAGCCCCTGTAGTTTGTAATTCCTCACTTTCTTTCACTTTCCCGTTTCGTATGATCCATAATCTATCCGTTTAAGGTTATAAACACCATGTAGAGTTATTGTAGAGCTTATTTACCCATCGTTGACACTTTGGACTCTTACAGTCACACAGTTTCACTGTATGTCAACTTTAGTCCCTCTAAAGTACTGTTTCACATATTCCAAGCTTATGACACGTGTCACCACATTATTGGACGTAAATTTTCGAGGTGTTACATGAATCATGATGTTGGTGAGGGTTGTGATTGTGTAATGTGTCTAACCCTTTAACTCTCTAATAAGCCCCATATATATACACCCAAGAGGAAACCCAATTAGTTAATAAGGGTAATATGGTCCATCAACAATTACCAACTAATTATTAATAGGTTATTAATATATTTTGATCTATATTATATAAATGATAATGATGGCTACTAGATTAAATATAAATAAATAAATATTTAATCTTACATTCTCCCACTTAGCCGAATAATCATTTATCATGAGTATTAGATTAGTCTGATCAGAAGTTAATACTCATTTTAGCCTTAAACAAGTACTATAGCAGAGAAATACAGCCGTTGAATCATTATGCGACTCAGGACCCCCATTAGTCATACTATAGCCTTAATTTAAAACCTAACAGTTATGATCAAAATATGTAAACCCTTTAACGTTTGATTTGTATTTATAGTTGTCTATATGTCATTACACCGGCAGAACATATGTAAGAGACATACAAAATCAAACTGATGAGGAAAATTAATTAATAGTTAGTCATTCATAGTACGATATGCAGTTGTACATGGTCATCAATTGAAACCCTTCTCTTTTATGTGCACTCTTAATAAGACTTATGGGTAATAGACCTTCAATTATAGGATCCTTAAGCATATCATGAATGCATTCGATACAAATATTTAGTTTCCTCAATTCGTTCATAAACGAATAATTAATTGCGTATCGAAATTTAATGCAGCACCTCTCGAACTGTTACTGTTCAAGGAGACATGGTAGCTGACTTTATCACAATAAGTCTTCAATATATTAATTATATGGAGTTAATAAAGTCATGAGTCCACTGATAAATTTCCAACAACATTTAGTGACTATATTATGTCGTTATAACTTAGGTTGTTGATATCAGTCCATTATGACTCCTCCATGAGATAGGTTTTGTCTGTTGACATAAAGATATACCCGAAATTACATTTTGTCATCTTTGAATATTACAAAGTTAGAGTAATAAACCGGTTTTAATTCTCACTTCTTCTTTAAAATATAGTCTCTCATTTCTTTTAAAGATATTGTAATACTCTATTAAATGCTTCACATTAATCTAGACATATCTAGTGTGTTGCAATGTGAGTAATATCTAAACGAGTATAGACTTAAACTTACATAAGGCTTCTAATTAATGAAGCGTAAGAAATAATCTCATTTATCCTATTATCCTCTAAAGGAGAGCAATATTGTTTGTTACATATGTAAGGACCAATTTAATGTTAAAATTATGGAACGGAAGTAATGTCCCATTTGGTCTATCTCAACATGTCATGATATCTATTATGTAAGAGATATCTATGAGATTTATTATATCAAAGTTTGTGTTAACAATACTTTGACTTATGTAACATATACTTGTCAAAAGAATATCATCTATATAGACAAGTTTATCTTAGTTGCTCCCACTCATTTTGAGGTAGGTACATTATTCCACTTGGTTGTTGATGAAAATAATTGCGTTAAGATTTCATCACATTATAATGTTTGCATTAACCCATACATGGATTTTATTGGCTTATAGACAAACTGTTCTTTAACCTTAAGTTTAGAACTTTCAGGTTGTTTTATGAACATGTAAATATGTCAGCCAGTTGTTAGGGAAAATTGTTTTAATGTTCATCTAATGCAGCTTTAAACTATTATAAGCTACTAGAACAGTGATGATCCTAAAAGAAATCTTTTATTAGATATGTAATAAAGATTCTTTAATAATTTATCTCTTCCTGAGTACAACCTTTGACAATCAATCATGCTTCTTTGTGTCTTAACGTTTATATCAGGATTTGGTTTAGTTATGAACACTCTTAGGTTATTCAATCAAATCCCAAACGTTATGCGAACACATAAAATCAGTTTTACTAGAAAACAGTTTTATTCTATTTAGAAGATTGATTGACACTAATGGCTTAATTTGAAGAGATAGGATCAGTAAACTTTTCCAAAATCCATTTCAACTTCAAATTAGGGAGGTTATGTAATCATCAAAGTTAGTAGGTTTTTAAACCTAGATTACCTCCTGAGTTGATTATTCGGTTTGTTAGAAGTTTCAGTTTTATGGATTAGCTCTTGGTTAAGTTGCTATCATTTTCATTCTAAGTTTGTAAGAGTTGGTGCAGTATGGTGTACAAGAGGTGTAATCGGAGTTAAATTTGGAGTGAAATTTAATGACACTCTTCCCCCCGCCTCTTGTATTCCTTGCAAGTCATGATAAGGACTTTGACTGCTCCCACTGACCTTAGAAAACTTTAGGAACTCAGCATGCTTAGGGTCAATATTTAATGACCAAACAAATTCTAATAGAGAAAACATGTTAATGAACATATTAATGACGTTAGTCATTGTAGTTTCTCTTGTTGAGGATTATGTTAGTTTAGGTAAGAAATCTAAGTGTGCCCACAATTAAGCAACAATGAAACTCTTGTAAGAGTAGCTGTAGATTTTAAGGAGACAAGTTATGATAGAACAGTGTCAAGATGGAGCAGTGTCTTGTACAAGAGGTGTAAATTGAAGTAATTTAAAGTTTTCACTCCCCACCTCTTGCAACTATTGCAAGTTATTATTAAGACACTTAATGCTCCCACTGATCTTTTAATATCTCTAGAATGCTACAAGAGAAGTTTCAATTAGGTATGTGACGTGGGAACCAATCATATATATATGTTAGACTTTACTTGATTTCCTTAATGTCCAGATGTCACAAAAACTTAGGGACATATTTAATAGAAATCATGTTAAGCACATATATGAGTAGATTTCTTATAAGACCGTGGGCCATATACGACAAAATTTAGATACAAGTAAATAGTCTTTAAATGATAAATGAATTATGTCTGAATATTCCATTTGGAATAAGTTCCACGAATGTCAATGAATGACTTATGATGGACCCATACTTATTCCTTGAGCCAAGTAATATTTAGGGCTATAACTTCATGAATTACTTAGAATGAGATTGGATAAGAAATCATCCTCATTAACCATGTCATGATTTCTCATGAATTTTGGTTATGATGGATGAAATTTATAAGTCTCATTTTTCTTTTGTCAAATTCTCATTTTCATGATGACAAAAGTTGTGAAAGTGTAAGGTATCATCTAGTTTTATCTTAATAATGTTTCAATCCAGATGTTTAAAACAAATAAAATGAGAGTTTAAGGTAAGTGTGACTTTATGTTGACTATACAAACCTCACAACCTTCATAACATTGCTTAATTATGATACTATATTCTGATTAATACTCAGAATATATGGACGGTATCAAAAAAACGTTGTTAGAAGACTGCTTATTATTTTTCGTATAGCCTTAACATTTAATTTTGTCATTAACTCTCATGTTAGTTATTTGTTGATTTCTGGTAAGGAAACGTTTAAAAACTAGAGTCAACTAATCATGTGTTAATAGGAATATCATAATTAGTAGACTAAAATATCTTTAATAAGTGACTATCTAATTAATTCATCCAACTGTTCTTTAGAATAATGGATAGTCTCGTTGCTTATGTCTAGTCTAATGACATAATGATGCAGTGAGATTTTTCCTTGAAGAACCTTAGAGGTGGAATTAACACTTGTAATTTGTCTATGGACCTTAGAACAATCCTCTTTTAAGGTTTAAAGTGGTTGTAAGGTGAGTAACAACTTATTTTCCAGCTTCAAACATTTATTTCTTTGTACATATGTTGCATATCAACACACTCATTATACTTTGGTATGTTTGAGTGTTATAGTTGATTTATAAGGCATCAAATTGTACAAGTGAAAATCTTAATATGTAATGTACTGGAAAATGTACTTATTTCCATGCGTAAGCCCTTAACTTTATGGGTCATGGTATTGTACATTATTATGTATTCACATATACCACTTAACTTTATAGTTTAGAATTTTAAAAGAAGGCATGCATCTTAGGAGTTCTAGTGATTATTCCATATATATAAGAGATTAGCCTTAGGAAAGACTTAATCTGAAATAACTTTAGTGATAGCATTATGTTAGAGAGTTCTTGATTATCATAAGAGACATCATGTTCGATTTGTCCTAATCATCATGCTCTAATTTTCTTCTTTATAATCTTTATCAGAAGAGAGCAATAGGATTATCGTGTCTTAAGAAATAATCAAGGATTTAATTTAAGAGCTAATTCTAATAGAAACTTTAAATAAAGCAAACATTTTAGGTTTAGGAAGTAAAGTGGATGAGATATATGTAGAAGTAAATTATAGTGAGTAAAAATTATGGGTACTAAAAATAAGACAGACGAAATGATCATAAAATTAATTAAGGATCATTAATATAAGGATCATTAAGTGAAGAGATTGTGATATGTCTATTACTAACATCAAAATAATAGACTTAGTAAAATTCTACTTAAACGAAGACAAATCAGCTTTGGCCAGAAGTGTAATCATTTAAACATGTGTGCAAAGTAATCGTGACAAATCAGCTTTGGCCAGAAATGAGACAATCACTTTAGTTATGCACTTGTCAAGCATGCTAAACACAAATGAATTAAATCAGCTTTGGCCAGAATTAAGACATTTCACGTTTGTAATGCATACTTAATATAGCTTTTTATAATACTTGAACAATAAATAGATGTATTAAATCAGCTTTGGCCAGAAATGATACATCAGAAGCTCATTCAAGTTAAGCTAGTTTGGTTTTGTAAAACATTATTTGATCCTTATTAATTAATGAAGTATAAACAAAACCAAGTATTTAATAGCAAAACACCTGTTAGCGCGGATCGAACTCCGCGGTGAGTTCGCTGGGGGGTGCGATTAATAAGGACTTATGCGATCAGTTAGGACTTGTGCGATCAGTGAGGCCCAATAACTTGTGCGATCAGTAAAGCCCAATAATTTGTGCGATCAATGAGGCCTAAAACTTGTGCGATTAGTCAGGCCCAAGTTTTGTGCGATCAGCACTATCTTGTGCGATCCACAGGTCTTGTGCGATCCATAAGTACTTGTGCGATTTCCCTTGTGCGATCAGTCTTGTGCGATCAGATCCACCTCCTTTTTTTTTTTTTTTTTGTGTGTGACCTGATCTTGTGCGACTGTTATAGGGAAAACTTGTGCGATTTTGATGATGATTTCGAAATCTCTCTTTAATAGCTGTTATTTGTGATAATTAATTAAAACCCGAAATTTGAGGGATTTTGGGATATTATTTCCTAATTTATTTATGATCTAAACTTATCAAGTATTTTCGAAAATAATAACTAAAATCCATTAACAGTTTTTCGAAAATTATTATAGATAAAATTTAGATCAAACATTGGAAAAAACATCCACTAATCCAAATTATATTCCAAATCTTATGGAATTTTCGAGTTTTATTAAGAACAAACGATGAACCCTAAAAAATAAAACCGTAATTCTGGGATCCGAAACTGAGTTTTATACTTTTATTAACAGATTTCGGAAATTAGGTTTGTCCTTTATGATTTTTGAGTCAAATATTAAACATAGTTTTCCCGAAAACAGGGATTTCGGTACCAAGGACTGTTAACAGCCGAGATTTTATAAAAGCTTTAAAATTTATGTTTTCCAGATTAAGATCCCAAAATAATGGATACGAAACCAGAACTGATTTATCAACATATGCTCTGATACCACATGTTGATCAGTTCTGGTTAAACATAATGGAAAACATGTATAACATACCTTTGATTGCATCAGTAGAGAATCCAGTCAGAGACGCAGCCACGGAATTTGACATAGTTGTCAGTTTGATCTGGTTCCTCCTTAGGGTGTAAGGTGATGATGGTGATGAAACCGAAAGTAGGGTTAGTTTCGGTTGAGGGAGAGAGAGACGAATCATGATGTTGGTGAGGGTTGTGATTGTGTAATGTGTCTAACCCTTTAACTCTCTAATAAGCCCCATATATATACACCCAAGAGGAAACCCAATTAGTTAATAAGGGTAATATGGTCCATCAACAATTACCAACTAATTATTAATAGGTTATTAATATATTTTGATCTATATTATATAAATGATAATGATGGCTACTAGATTAAATATAAATAAATAAATATTTAATCTTACATGACACGCACTTGTTAGAAAGAAGCCTTTTCGCCAAGTGTTGTCGATAATACGTCTCAAAAATGTCTTTTTCTTGAAGATAACGAAAAAGCATAATAACTTTGTCCAGTAGAATCTCAACATCCTCTTCACTAACCCCTTTAAAACCTTTACGTTGTTTATCATCGAGAAACAATGATATAAATTCTGGGGAACGAGTATTCAAACAATGATATAATTTGTGATTTCTAAATCAATTTGAGTGAAATTTTAATTACTAATTAAACTCTTCATATGTGAAACTCTTGAGTAGAGTTTTAATGGTGACATTTGATGAGTTTTATTAGAGTTTAAATATATAATTATTGAGACTCTTAACTCTTCATATGTGAAACTCTTGAGTAGAGTTTTAATGGTGACATTTGATGAGTTTTATTGGAGTTTAAATATATAATTATTGAGACTCTTAACTCTTCATATGTGAAACTCTTGAGTAGAGTTTTAATTGTGACATTTGATGAGTTTTATTAGAGTTTAAATATATAATTATTGAGACTCTTAACTCTTCATATGTGAAACTCTTGAGTAGAGTTTTAATGGTGACATTTGATGAGTTTTATTGGAGTTTAAATATATAATTATTGAGACTCTTAACTCTTCATATGTGAAACTCTTGAGTAGAGTTTTAATTGTGACATTTGATGAGTTTTATTAGAGTTTAAATATATAATTATTGAGACTCTTAACTCTTCATATGTGAAACTCTTGAGTAGAGTTTTAATGATAACATTTGATGAGTTTTATTAGAGTTTAAGTCTATAATTATTGAGACTCTTAACTCTTCATATGGTGAAACTCTTGAGTAGAGTTTTAGTGATGACATTTGATGCTTTAATTTGGTCATGTTATATATATAGATAAAATGACTTAAAGTTTTGTAACATGTGTGTTAGAAAATGTGTATCACGAATACGAGGTTAGAGATTGTTCATAATGGACATAAATGTTTTATGTAAACATTTAATTACCTATGTGTGCATTAAAACTGATGAGAAACAGTTTATTTTATAAACTATATCTTTGGAAAACGTTTTATGTAAACGTTCGATTCTATAATGTGCTTGTTATAACTTTTTTTTCCAACATGTGTGTAAAAAAAAAAAATTATTTGGTGAAAACAACTTGGTGTTGTTGTGAACAAATTTAATTGTTCAAGTTTACTACTTAAATGTAGTATTTGTAACAACTTGGTGTTGTTTTGAGCATAATTGTCCAAGTTTAAAGTTTCAAGATGAAATGGGAAACTTGTACTTACAAGTGCATGGAGTCTTATTGAGGGAGTACCTCAAGACACGCCATGGGACAATATTGTTGAGAAGATTTCGGTCAAATTATAAAGTGTTGAAGATAAAAGCACTTTGCTATTTGATGTCTACATATTGTCTATGCTTCCGTTTAAATTTCAAAAGTGATTGACACTTATGATTTAGTTTCCAATGTATTTTATTGTTTTGTGTTCAATATCTTCGGATAACACATGCAATTTTTTACAAAGAAATAAATCACTAATGGTTGTGACGTATAAATTAATTTTGTGGAAAATAATTATAACGTCGGTTATACATTGTTTAAAAGAATATGGTTTTAAACGGATAGTACATGAAAATACTTGGACATAAACAACTTGAGAGTTGTTACATTGACTAAAAGTCAAAGACGAAACATCAAATGTATAACCACATCATGAATGAGTAATGAAAGAACGTAGTGAGTGTATTGAGATGAAATACACTAACGACATTCATGTCGCATACTTCATTAGAAGTCATTGAAAAATTCACAAGTGTGAATTCTAACATATGAAAGTAAAAGTACTATATGTTATTGTATACCTTTAATAAATCTTGCGAGATTTATAAGTAGATGCGTCTACCACTTGATTATTGTTAGATCTATATGGAGATTTTACCTTCATTTGGGAGAGCATCCTAAATATACATGTCTCCTAATGAATAACAATAGATGTGTGCAAATCACTTATGGAAAAAATTAACTGGGTTTGCCTTAAAGGACATAGCGTGCAAGATTTGCAAACATTAAGGACAAAACTCATCAATTTTAAAGACAAAGGACAGCGCCTGCAATTTGGGACATACATAAAGGACAAAACTTGTAATTTACTCATAAAAAACATATAATAATCATGTTGGAACCGGTCAACCTTTTTTATATACGTTCTATATAAATATAATGGAAAACATGTAAAGGGTAAGATCAAATAAAAAGTTCATTTTGCCTAAATATAATATCTTAACCATTCATTTTTCAAATCAATGAGAAAGTATCTTGTAAAAATCCTAATTATTGACTTTTTTTCTCCACATGCAAGACACATGCATATTCCATCCTCATTTTTTAAACGTTTTTAACTTTTTATACGGCATTATTTTTACATAAAAATTTCAACATAAAATTGAACGCATTTTTCTCTTTAATTTGAGTACCATATTGCTATATAAAATATAACGACTAAAAAAACCCACAAAAATGAGTTGTAATTCTATGTTGTATAACATTTTTTTGTGCTAGATTTTTGTACTATATTTTTGAGCTAAATTTTTTGTGTTGAATTTTTTTTTTCTGTAATTTTTTCCCTCAATTTTTTGTGCTGAATTTTTTGTGCTATATTTTTTGTGCTATATTTTTTTGTGCTGGATTTTTTGTGCTATATTTTTTTGTACTGGATTTTTTGTGCTAGATTTTTTGTACTGAATTTTTTTTTTTTGTATTTTTTAGAAAACAAAAGAGGTAGCACATCTTATTTTCACACTCCTATTTTTTTTTTGTACTGAATTGTTTTTGTCGAACGTCAGCTAAAGACAGCATCCATATATTATAAAAACAGAAATACAAGCTATATCAGCATTATGACTAGAGTTGCAATGTCTTTACCAGTATGTTTTTACATGGATACACAAAAAGATAAAGATGTTATACCGATGGACCTCATACAAAACACTTCCTCCAAAAATGAGATACAAGAACAATCTAAGATCGTGGGGTATGGTGGGGCTTGGGTTGGGGGCATGAGTTGACACGTGGAGTTCGAGCCCCCCCCCCCCCCCCCCCCCCGGTGACGTGTCCGTGGGGTATGGCGGGGCGTGGGTGCACCGTGTGGGTTAGCGGTGGACAGCGAATAGGAGGCCGCCACATCGGATCTCAAGCCCGCCCCACGCCTGGCTTCAAACCCAACCCCCAAGGGGTGGTGGCTTGGGCGTTTTCCCCCAACCCAACCCACGCCCCAACCCAAGCCCCATACCCCACAGTCTAACTACCACAATACCCGACACAAGTTGTAGAATGTCGAAACAAGCCATAACAAGCGACCCCTTCACATGTTTTATCATTTCCTCCTGGTCTGTCTTTTAACTCTTAACAATCCTTCTATTAGACTTGTCGTCTCCACAGTGGCGGATCTAGAAAAAAAGTTTAGGGGTAACACTAAAAAAATGTTACCGTACATTAATACATGTAAATGAAACAAAAAGAAAACACGATAATAATTAGGAATATTGGATTTTAATAATCTCAACTATTCACCGTTGGCCGCTAACAGTCCTAACTTAAAAAATAACCACTGGCAGTCCTAACTATTAACATATTGGCCTCCAATGGACCTTGACCAACAGAACCCTAACGCCGTTAGTTTTTGGTCGTCGGAAAATCATTTTTGGCCAGAAAACAGGTTCCTAAAGGTTCGATCTAAGGTTACAAAGAGGTTTGGGACGAAAAGATTGAGTCTTCCGGCTAAAAACATTTTTCGGCGAATAGTTGAGATTATTAGAATCCAATATGTTAATAGGTGGGACTGTCAGTGGTTATTTTCTGAAGTTGAGACTGTTGGTGGCCATCAGCGAATAGTTAAGATTATTAAAATCCAATATTTCTAATAAATAAAGTTAAACATTTACCTAATTTATTTCTCCTTCGACTTTTGAAAGCTTAAAATCGAGCCACTACATCTTTATATGTCACTTCTCTTTCGATATACAAGGAGCTTAAGAATGATTATTAATTGGTAAATGAAATTTTCTTATTTTAAGAACTTTGTAAAATTGTTTGTATTACAAGTAAAAACATCATTTGCAATATGATCTACCAATGAATAATACTTCAACTTTTTATGTTTTTTAAACATATAGATAACAAATTTTGAGGCAAATAAATGATGATTAACAAAGTGAAATGTTTTAAAAAATTAAAACAAACAGACTAATATAAATAAAATTGTACAAAGAAGTTAAAATATACTTCATATTGCATATGTATGTTTGACAATTAAATGAGTCTAGATAATAGTTTAGTATTTCAAGGTCTTTTTTATGTGTTCTCCACAGTAAGTTTGAAAAAGCAAATAAAATAACAATAAAATATAGGGTAAAGTTCTTGTACAAATAATCTTAACATACTAAACATACAAATTGAAGTAAAACTCAAAAAGACAAGGTGGCATTTTTGTAATTATCAATAACTATGAAAGTTACTCTACAAATATACCTAAAAAAACCTAACCACTCCCCCCATCCCCCAAAAACCTAAAAAAACCTAACCCCCACCCCCCAAAAACCTAAAAAAACCTAACCCCCCCCCCCCCCCCCCCCACCCCCCACCCCCAACCCAAGCTAAAATGCTAAAAACTAAACCCCCAAAAAACCTAAAAAATCTAAAAAAATAAAAAAAAACACACAAATTATTTTATTTTATTTTTTTAACATTTTTTATTAAAAAATCGCTACTTTTAGTAGCAGCAAAAAAAAAAAAAAAAAAAAAAAAAAATTTTTTTTTTTTGCTAACGAAATGTAGCGATTTTTTAATAAAAAATGTTAAAAAAAAATTGTGTTTTTTTAGGTATTTTTGGTTGTAACTTTGATAGTTGGTGGTAATTACAAAAATGCCACCTTGTCTTTTTGGGTTTTCCTTCAATGTGTATGTTTAGTATGTTAAGATTATTTGTATTTGATCTTTTGCCATAAAATATAAATACATGTGGCTTAAAATCAAAGAGACTCATGTAAATGTCAGTCTTCTTCTTCATCTTCATTTCATCTGTTCCAAAACACCTCCTCGGCTGTTTGTCTTCGCTTCATCTTGGCAGAAAAAAATTCAAGTTCATCGGAAATGTAATTAAGGGGTAGCATCATATAATCTTAAGGGTAACGTAATGCATAAAACGTAAAAAAAACAATGAAAATTCCACTTCACCGGAAAAGTTGAGGGGTAGCGGAGGCTACCCCTGCCAACACACTAGATCCGCCCCTGCGTCTCCACCGCTACCTAACGAGAAATTTCCTCCCGCACTAAACTGTGTTGCCGGAAAACGACTCTGAGACGGTGCTTGCGCTTGTGGTTGCGGTTGGTTTGTCTGCGCACCGAACAAGAAACCCGGTGGCTGAACCGTTGTCGGTGGTGTCGGCGTGGCGGAACCAAACATGAAACCCGGTGGTGTGCCGCTGGAAGCTTGACCGAAAGTAGGCGCTGGACTTGGTGTTTGGTTGGAATCATCGGCCATACTGTCGTCCATGCTCATTTGATCGGTGTTACTAGTGGGCGAAGTTCCGAAAACAGGAGTCGAGTTTCCGAAAACTGGAGCAGGAGAAGCCGGTTTTGAAGAAAGTGAGAACACGGATGATCCCGTTGAAGCACCTGCGTTAGATGATCCAAACATGAAAGGCGAACTGCTGGCAGAAGGCATAGACGTAGTAGACGTCCCAAAGGAAAACGGTGTAGAGCCAAAGACGTTACTGGCAGAACTACCAGATTTGGTCTCTGACGAAGCAACAGTAGACGTTGAACCGAAGCCAGAACCGAACATGGTGGTAACGGAACTACCAGATTTGGGCTCTGAAGAGGCGACGGTAGAGTTAACTCCAAAACTAGGTGTCGAACTGAAGCCAGAACCAAACACGTTGGTAGCGGAACTACCAGGTTTGGGCTCTGATGAGGCGACAGTAAAGTTAACTCCAAAACTCGGTGTTGAACTGAAACCAGAGCCGCCAGATTTGGTCTCCTATGAGGCGACAGTAGAGCTAAGTCCAAAACTTGGTGTTGCACTGGAGCCAGAACTGAACATGTTGGTGGTGGAACTACTGGTCGAACCGCCAGATGAGGTGGCGACAGAAGTAAGACCAAAACTAGGAGCTGAAGAACTAAAAAGAGACCCCGCTGAAGCGGATGATGGTGTCTCGCTAGTCCCTGAGCCAAACTTGAATGGGACCGCCTGTGTAACGGTAGTAAATGCAGCCTGTGTGTTTGCCTGAGATCCGTTGGCAAAATAAGAAGTCGAATGAAAGCTTAATTGGCTTTTTTAACGCATGTCCCGACTGATTTGAACCAATGCATAAGACCGCGGTGATCCTTCACATAAAGCCATGCTTGTAAGAAGGGAAATAAACCATCATTTATACCTCGTTCTTCAATGTAACCATGAAATGCATCCCTCATTCTATCATCAAGGGCTCTGCAAATTATTTAAATAAAAAACGATTAGTTAAATCATCTGTATTAATCATATCAATTTGTTTGTTGTTTGATTGTACTTGCCTCTATTATATTTCCTAATTCACATTTTATAAATTACATTTAGGTCTACACTCTACAGCTCATTGAGTTGACTCAGCAATAACCAGTAACCATTTATACCAAGTTGTTACATATTATATAGGAATATATATTTAGTGGTACAAATATTTCAACTTCTTCATCTCCCTGCAAATGAAAATGTGTTAATATAAAAGAATAAGGTGCTGTTTGTTTTTTGGCCAGAAGTACTTCTGGCCACTTATGTCTGCGCGACGCAGACGCGCGCAGACGTTTGATGTCTGCAGCTTGTTTGTTTTCTCGCAGACCTTTCATTAAAAAAGGTCTGCGAGACCTCTTCTTGGAGCAGACATGGACCCAAGTCTTCTCCTCGCAGACGTTTACCTCTTCTTGCCACCACCTCCACTACGCCACCCCTGCTCCGCCACCACCTCCACTCCGCCACCTCTGTTATCATCATCATCAAAACCCCCAAATCGAACCCCTGCTCCGACCCCAAATCGAACCCCCAAATCATCAAATCGAACCCCAAATCATCATCATCAAAACCCCCAAATCATCATCATCAAAACCCCCAAATCGAACCCCTGCTCCGACCCCAAATCGAACCAAAACCCTAAATCGAACAAACCCCAAATCGAGAGAGAGAGAGAGAGAGAGAGAGAGACGGTGGTGAAGTGGTGGCGGTGTCGTCTGTCTCCGAAGAAACCCCCTAAATCGAACAAACCCCCAAATCATCATCGCCGTCGTCTGTCTCTGAAGGCGGTGGTGACGGTGTGAAGGCGGAGGTGGTGACGGTGGTGGTTATGATGGCGGTGGTGAAGTGGTGGCGGTGGTGATGATGGCGGTGGTGCAGATTTTAGAGAGAGAGTAGAGAGAGATTTGTGTGTGTTTTAAACCTAGAAGAGGTTTTATATAAAAAAAAAACAAACCCTCTTCCCCTTGCAGACTGCAGACATTTGGTCCGCCTCTTCTCCTGCAGATGCCTGCAGATGTGGTCCGCAGACTGCAGACCTTTTCCTACAGAAAAAACAAACAGCACCTAAGTCTCAAAGAGGCGCAGTGGGAAACCGGCAACATGTTTTTTTGACTATGACGCATTCTCCAGCTATACAACCTCTAATCAGCCTCATAAGTCATAACCTAACCCCGCTAAATCGATGATAAACTTTAAGCGTTAAGAAACTTACAAATAACAACTAAAACAATAATGAAAAATTATGTAACTTTCAAAGTTCAATCCCAAACCAAAAAAAAAAAAAATGTCCAAATGTATGGAAAACATTTAACCAATGAGAAGTGAAGCGTTTTCCTACTTATAAACAAATCCTGGGTTTTAAAAAGCGCGTTTTTCCACAAAGCGCAAGAAAAGCGCAATTTTTTAGGGTCTAAGGTGCGCGCCTTATGTACTTTGGGTGTTTTTATGTTGTTTTTAATCATCAAAGTGTTGTACAATAGGTTTTTTTTGCTTGTACATGTAGGTAATCATATATAAACCTTAAGAGTTAACTTTCGTTTTGCTCCCTGTGGTTTGGTCATTTTAACGGTTTTGCTCCAATAGTTTAAAAATAGCCATTTTCCTCCCTGATCTTTCGAGTTTGTCGCCAGTTTGCTCCCTGACTCTAACTCAGTTAAAACATTCAATTAAAAGTAGGGGTATTTCGGTAGTTTACTCCCTGGCTCTAACTCAATAAAACGTTTAGTTAAAAGTCGCGGTAGTCGTGGTCGGCAGGTGGTAGTTGTAGGTGGTTGTGGATGGTGGTGGCCGGTAGAAAGAGTGGTTGGAAAGATGAGGGATCAAAAAAGAATTACTTATATACATGTAAATAAACAAGTTATAGGTTTATTTAGGTGAAAAGATTTACATGCCCTTGCTTTTATCTATAAAATTACCAAAATACCCTTCTAGTTAATGGATTTTTTGGATGTGGGAGCAAAATGACGATAGGTTAGAAAAATCAGGGAGGAAAATGGCTATTTTTAAACTATTGGGGCAAAACCGTTAAAATGACCAAATCACAGGGAGCAAAATGGAAGTTAACTCAAACCTTAATTATAGCTATATTTTGGATAAGGGATGCCAAAAACCTATGAGATAAATATAAAAATATATATAATCTCCTTGCGCCTCAGGTACGAAAAGCCCACAGCTTTTGCGTTTTGCGCCTCATTCTTAGACCTCGTCGCTTTTGTGCGCCTATCGCTCATCATCATCATCATCATCATACTCAGTAAATCCCACCAATAGCAAAGCTAAGGTAGGGTCTGAGGAGGGTAAGATGTAGACAGCCTTACCTCTACCTCGTAGGAATAGAGAGGCTGCTTCCAGTGAGACCCCCGGCTCCATAGTGGTTTTGCATCAAGCCTTGGACATAAGGCACATAACACTCAGCAAAGGCCGATTAGTGCATGTACCCCCTTTCCTTCGGCTATCAACGCCACCACCACATGATGCATACAAATCACATCAAGTGTCCTCGCCTTCAATCTTTTATTAATTACTAACAACTAGTGCTATTTCAGTGTGTGTGTGGTTTGTAAAATTTATAACTCATAAATCAAAAGTATTCGAAAGTTGAAATATAATTCATAAATGTTTAATCAGACATTTAAATCAGTATAGGAATATGTCTACTTAAATGGAACATTTTAAAAACTGGAATCCGTCAAATTGAATATTTCATTTCTCACTGGATTCAAAATCAGTCGAGAATCAAATTTTCCAAAAAGTGTAGATTTAGTAGTACGATTAGCGGGTGTGTAATTTAACCCTTCTAAAGACAAATTAAAAAATAAAAACTGAAAGAACAAACTTTCCAGGCTCGGATATAAATTTAATGGCATGTTAAAGTTGTGCACTTGTACCTACTAGAAGGTGCAAAATAGCAACAGGGACCATAATCTTGGATTGATCATAAGGTGTACAAAACTACAAATCCTTATATAACAAAAAAGTATGTATGTCGTATTGTCATATCCTACATCAGATACACTCATGTGTGGCAACAACTGTTCACTACCCAGAAAACACAAACATCACTTCAAAAACACCGTTGATGCCATAGTTGTTAATGGCAAATAGCGACAAATAGCAATAAGGTACCTATATGCTACATAGCGAATAACGATAAATAGCGGGCACTATTTTATAAATAGCGATACACTAGAAAAACATTTAAAAAAAAAACTTATGTATATTATATCAAGATACCCTGGTAAATATGCTATTTTACATGTATATTTAACAAAAACCTAAAATTCAGCTATTTTATACTATATTTAAATCTATTTATATTTAAAAAATACAAAAATAATAACTGAAATCCCGCTATTTATGGCTAGATACCCTGTAGCGACCTTCGACCTATACACTACGCTATTCGCTATAGCGACCGCTAGTGACAAGTCTATGGTTGATGCTAAGCAAAACAATAAAACTGACCCAAGAACTATGATATCTAAGGATCAGAAAACAAATTCGAATAAATCATAGCATATAAAGTAAACTACAGCACAATATAGAAATGCAAATCTTGATATGACATACACATAAATTATAACTATAGTTGTTCTACCATTAGAAATTTAAAGATCAACATGACTTACTCAAAACTTGGACCATTGTATTTAGATGGAACCTCAAGGAGCCCTGAAGTTTCAAGCTTATGCCTTAACGAAACCGAATGAATCCCCACCGCATCCGGGTACAACCCGCACAAGAAATGCAAAACATAGTCTTGACCGGGCTTCGATACATCAACATGAAGAAACAACTGATTAATCTCATCATCCCCATCAATCTCAGAAGGATCCACTCCGGGGAGAATGTTAATCATCCGCATAACCGATAACCTGATCTCCTCATCGCCATACACTCGTGTCAGAACCGGACCGCCACTGTCTAGTGCCCCTTTCACCACTGTAAATGGCTCTGGAGGACTCACCTTCTGTGAACAAATAACATATCAGAGATCGTCAAAAGCACACACACATAAACCTCACTAAAACCCTATAAACCAAATCCAGTTTATTTGTTCCCAATTAACATGAACTACAGTGCCTGCCAGGTGTTCGATAAAATGCCGCAGACAGTAGCGTATCGAACTTGATTAAATTTTCAAGGTAAACCCTCGTAAAACCCTAGAGGTAGAGATGAGAGTTGGGACATAAACCTCACTAAAACCCTATCAACAAAATCCAGTTTTTTAATGCACAATTAACATAAGCTTACAGTGCCCACCAGGTGTTCGATGAAATGCCGCAGAGAGTAAATTATCGAATCTGATTAACATTTCAACATAAACCCTGGTAAAACCCTAGAGAAAGAGATGGAACATAAACCCCACTAAAACCCTATAAACAAAATCCAGTTTTTTTTTCCCACTTAACAAAAGATTACAGGGCCTGCCAGGTGTTCGATAAAATGCCGTAGAGAGTAGCTTATCGAAATTAACTAAATTTTCAACATAAACCCTGGTAAAACCCTAGAGAGACAGATGGGACATAAACCTCACTAAAACCAAATCAACAAAATCAAGTTTTATGCCCAATTAACACAATTAAAACTCTAGAGAGAGAGAGAGAGAGATTGAGATGGGAACGTACAGGGGGAGGGGCCATTTTGGAGACTTCAGTGTAGTGCTCTTTAAGAGAACGGAGAATCATGGAGTTAACTACTGCAGACGGAGAGTTGGTGGTCGAAGAGTAGTATCGGTGGAATGGTGTGGTGGTGATTTCCGGCAACTGCAACCGAATAGCGCCGGTGGCGCGTGCCATAGCAGTTCTCCACATTTCTGCGATTGATGTAGACGCCCTTGTGAATTGTGATTTTGATTCTTTGAGGTTGAATGTTATAACCTTAACGATTCGACTGCAGTTTACGCTGCCTTATTTCGTAACTTTAATAATCTGGATTAGGCTATGGGGTGTGGATTATAGGTGCCACGTAGGATCTACGTGTACCATGGAGCCCCCTTTTAATTTGGAGGGTGTGGATGGAGCCCCTATTAAACAAAATTAAAAAAAAAAAAAATTCATTGGTTGAAAACAAGTGGGTACCACCTTCTAGCTCGTTGCCGCTCGCCATAGCGGTGGCGGGGCTTCAATGGCGCCCCGGCTATGGCGCCGGCGGTGTGGTCAAAGTAGGGGGAGGGCGCTATAGGTGCTTATGTGGCCATGGGGTGGCGCCTCACACCCTCCAGCCTTAGGGATTGTGACAAGAAGGGTTTGTTGATAACTAGTTGGTTAACTCATGGTTTGAAACGTACATAAAAATCAGTAAATGATGACAGGTTCAAACGTAGATATAAATCCGCAAATCGCGACGAGACATTCTATGTGATGACTAAAAAACCATGTTGCGGCGGCATATTCGCAAGTCATGGTTCAGTTTGTTATTCTATCGGCACTCGTTCTAACCATAAAGACAAGTATGTGCGACGGGTTCAGAATGAAAATAAAATAACCTACTTACGATGGTACATATAAAATTTAGAAAAGTATTATGTTGAGAAAAGAAAACTAAAAAAAACGATATGAGATTGGGGGAATACTTGGGGGGTAAGGTGGAAATTAAAGTTATCATATAGGGTCATGCTAGCTGCACACGCCCAAAATTATTTTCACACCCCAAAGCGCCGCGCTATGGCCAAAGCGCGGCGCTTCGATCGACAAAACGTGCTTCGATTGACGTTTGAAACATTCGATACTGTTTGACAGACATAAAGCTGATTATGATGTTTTGTCGTTAACCCTAAGCGCCGCGCTTTGGCCATAGCGCGGCGCTTCGACCCCAAATTTCACCCTTTTGCCCCTTTTAAAAGCAACCTCTGAGACAGACATTTCGATCATACACAAACACTTCGATATACATTTTCCTTCATTTCAGATCAAAGGTTTGTATTGCCTTTATTCCCCATCCGTTGTGTTTCTTCAAAATAACGCGCGGTTTTGCTGTATTAGTTACATCTCTTGAAAAAACGATGTCGTGGTTAAACAACTATATTTTCGGTCAATATTCTGACGAGACAGTTGTTCCTGATTCTTACGAGGGGACCGCTATTTCTGACTCGTATGAGAAACCGGTCTCGTCCAACTTGAGGGAGGCAGAGGTTGTATCTGGCATTCGTTATCGTGATAACACGGTGACGCTGTATTTGAATACCCCTGTGGAGGACCCTTACGCACAACAAGGTTATTCGAATTTCGGTTACGGTGGCGAGTACAGCTTTGTACAGCAGGAGTGTGGTCCAAACGACAGTTACGGTTGTCAACAGAGCTTACAAGGTTATTCGAATTTCGGTTACGGTGGCGAGCACAACTTTGAACATCAAGTATATTCGGACCTCGGTGACGATGGTGAGCCGGGGGATGTGTCTGTTGACGAGGAAGGCTGTTACCCGGTTACGTTTTCGTTTGATACGACGCATACCTTTTCGTCACGTAAAGAGTTGGTGCGTTGGGTACAAGACACGGCAAAAGACAACGGTTACCTCATTGTGACTAAGAGGTCGAATAAAAGAGGAGAGAATTACAAGATTTGGTTTCAATGTACTTTTGGTGGGGAGCATAAGAGTATAGCTACACAGAGGAAAACGGGTAGCAAGAAAATAGGCTGCCCGTTCGAGATGATCGGGTTTTCGGAATCATCCGGAAGTGTTTGGAGGATCGAGGTGACGAAGGCGAAGCATAACCACACTCCTATTAAAAACTTAGAGGGTCACGCGTATGCGAGAAGGCTTTCTTCGGAGGATACAAAACTGGTTAAGGAGCTGGCAGAGCAAGACATTCCCAACCAAAGTATCTGGCGAACGCTGACAAAAAACAATCCGGCTAGAAAGCTTATTCCGAAAGATATACACAACGCTGTTCAGAAGATCAACGCCGAAAAAAATGTCGGTAAGTCTCCGATGCAAAAACTTGAAAGCATTCTTCTCGAAAAAAATTACACTTATTACATGCGCACGAATGAGATATCAAACGAAGTTGAAGATGTATTCTTTGTTCACGAAAGATCATTCAATATGTGGTGTGCCTTCCCGCATGTGCTAATGATTGACGCCACCTACAAAACGAACATGTACAACCTGCCATTTGTTCAGGTCGTAGGCATGACGTCGACAAACAAATCGTTTACGGCTGCTTGTGCGGTAATTTCCGCTGAGAAGTCAGAGAACTACCTATGGGTGTTGCAGAGGATCAAGTCTATGCTGGTAGGATGTATGGAACCGCGCGTGATTTTAACAGACAGGGATTTTGCGCTAATGAACGCGTGTGAACAAGTTTTTCCAAAAGCGCATAAGTATCTTTGTCGGTTCCATATTCAACAAAATATTAATAAGAACAGCAAGAAGAAATTCTCTGACAAGGAATGGAAAGAATTCGTACGTACATTTTGGTTATTGTGCGAGTCTACGACCGAGGAAATATACAGGTATAACTTGGAAAACCTTGAAGCACAGCTGAAAGAAGATGACCGTGAACGTAGGTATTTCTTACATAATTATGTTCAAATTTTATATAATAACAAAAACTGACTATTTACGTTTTTTTTAATTTTAGAGGTTTTTGATTATTTGAAGAAATCCTGGTTGGATCCGTACCGTGAAAAGTTTGTATCATGCTGGATTAACAAAACTATCAACTTTCACCAAACTACGACCAACAGGGTTGAGGGCATGCATGCAACACTAAAAAGTCACTTTCCAAGTCATCGCAACACACTGGATAAACTTGTACTGTATGTTGATCATGTTGTTGATAGACAATACACCGAGATTAGTACAAGCTTTGAAACAAGCCTCCGAAAAGTGATGACGCACCACAAGAAGCAGCCCATGCTTGCATATATTCTCAGAAAGGTTTCAATATATGCGATTGAGCTTTTGAGTAGGGAACTAAAACGTAAGGAAGACGGGTTGAGAGCCTACGGTGCAAGTTGTGGTTGCCAACTTTTTACCAGCTGTGGTTTGCCATGTGCCTGTCGTTTGGAAAAGTTGGAAAATAAAGGTAATTAATATCTTTGACCTTTCTCGTTATGATTCTGCCACCTAATTTGTTTTCATCCACAGGTCAGCAACTCCGGATCACACACATAGACGTGTTCTGGAAGAAGCTTAACTTCAAGCCTGCAAAGAAAAACATAGAGGATATCGATGTAGACGCGGAATTTGAAAAATTGAAACAAAAGATCGATCCAACACCCCCTCAAGTGAAAAGGAGCTTCTTTGAAAAGTTTCAGCAAATCCTCAATCCAGGGAACAATAACAAAAAACCTCCTGCTGTTCTGAAGAAAACTCGTGGTCGCCCAACATTGAAAACGCAGGAAGAAAGAAAGGTTGAAGCCGCTAGAAAAAGCTCGTACATTCCGTCGGAAGAAACTTGGGTCGAGGCCTCAGATGATCTTCCTCGTCACAGCTCGTACATATCACTCGAAGATTCTAGAAGACAAAAGAATACCAAACCGATCAACCTGCACCCTGATTTCCCGATGATCAAGCTCGGTCCTAAGACGGATATAGCGATCCGCAACTACGCATCTCAGATTCCCGAAGTGATCCATCCATACATCGTTAGAATAAAGGACGTGAAACCAGATGGTCATTGTGGGTTTCGATCGGTGGCTGTTGGGTTAGGAGTGAAACAAAATTCATATTTGATGATCCGGAAACAACTTATAAAGGAGTTACGTACGAACGAATCGCTTTGGAGGCAGTTTTTCGATCCGGAAAACATAGGACATTATGATGCGCTGCTTAGACGGATCAATTTCAAGGGGGTGGGACGAGCAGATATCGAAAATTACATGACGATGCCTGAGACGGGGTTTCTTATTGCCCAACGATACGGTGTGATTGTTCACACCTTCGACATGCGTGGGAGCTGTACAATTTTCCCTCTGCTGGGCGGGCCAAACGAAGCTGAGGAACCTCACCTGGTGGTTGCGGTTGTGTTCGTCGACCATGGGCATTTCATACATGTAGAGCTTGGAGGTTGTTATCCAATGCCTCCCCCAAACCCACTCTGGACAGCACACAGAACAGAGCGCTCAGCAGCCTGGCATACATTATACAGGGATCAGATCAACACGTACGAAATGCTTACGTATCGTGCCCCTGACCTTAATGTAACCCCATATGTTCACGATGTAGGTTAAATGTGTTTAATAATAATCACGTTTGTGTTTGTTCAATATATGCGTTACACATAACACCTCGTACAATTAATGACAATATACATCATAATACTACAATTAATGAAAAAATACGTCATGTTCATGTACGGTAGGCGGCTGATACACATAACACCTCTCACAGGAGTACTTGTGCTTTCAAACCAAAATGATACGATATAACGGAATAAGACATCACACGTAACCGATTTGATCCGGAACTTGCAGTATAGTCCATATATAATAACAAATGATGTATAATGGAAAAAACGTAAAATTTAGACTATTATCGACGCGTTTGTGAATTAAAAACAATTTAAAAAAAATAAAAAAAGGCCTTAAACGCCCCGCTATGACCAAAGCTAAGCGCTTTACCCTTGAAGCGCCCCGCTTTGGCCATAGCGGGGCGCTTTGGTCCCTCGTTATACCTGAAGCGGGGCAGCTTCTCCCCCACTTCAACACAAAACACAAAACACACACACAAGGTGCGATTACACACACTGATCTTCGGATATCTTCGTTTTCAATCTTTCGACCGCTAAAAGGTAAATCGAACACCCTTAATCGTTTTGGTTAAATTTAAATGTTTGATATTTGTTTGATTTGGGCGTTTGGATCGATCGGGGCCGGCTGTTATTCATCGCGAAGAACCAAAGCGCCGCGCCGAGGCCAAAGCGCGGCGCTTTGGTTCATGTTTATTTATTTTTTTAAATATTATTTGTTTAATAATATTTGTTTAATATTATTTGTTTAATAATATTAAAATTTTATAAATAATATTATTTGTTTATTATTTAAAATTTTATAAATAATATTATTTGTTTATTATTTAAATTATATTTAATATTATTTGTTTATTATTTAAATTGTTTAAATAATATTATTTGTTTATTATTTTATATTTAATATTATCTTATCAACGTGCAGGGATGGATTCTTCCGATGACGAGATTGAGCATATGGAGGCTGAGGGAGATGAGGGAGAGCAGGAAGAGCCGGCATGTCCGTACCTGCAGTTTCCGCCGGGGTCACGAGCGAGGGGGAGATGCGCGAGGTTGCGCGCCATCCCCATTGGGGAGCATGTAGGGATAGACTGGGGCCTGTTGGAGACCGTGGGAGAGGCCGCGCGGGCGCGTGAGATAGTTGGACTAGATACTCCTTGGTCGCGCCTATTTGAGTTAGCGATGGAGGACTCGTACCCTGAGCTTACGTGGGAGTTTCTTTCCACGTTTACATACGCGCCGCATCCGGCGGATTACGTGGAGGACCCGGATTTTCCAGTCTACGAGGTTACATTCCGTCTTGCCGGTCAGGAGTTTCGGATGAGTGTGCGGCAGTTTGTTGTCCATACAGGTTTGTTTAAATAATATTATTTATTATTTTATATTTAATATCATTTGTTTATTTAATGTTATTTGTTTATTTAATGTTATTTGTTTATTTAATATTATTTGTTTATACAGGTTTGTACACAGAGGCCGAGCTTGATACTGATTTATATACGCAGGCGGTTACGATGATGGACAGACAGACGCTTATCAGTTTCTGGAGGTCCATTTCCAGGGTTCCCTTTGGGAGATCCTGGCAAAAGGCCACCACCATTAGAGACCCCTTGTTCCGATACTTGCAGCATGTTATCGCGGCAACTATCGTGCCGCGGGGTGCCAGCAGGGAGAAGGTCAACCTCAGTGACCTTTTCTTTCTATACTGCCTACTGCGCCGCCAGCCCTGCAATCTAGCAGCCTGCCTGGCAGATTACTTTGCCACATCATACCACCGGCAGCTCCGCGGGTGGGTGCACACTGGCTCATTCATCACCGCCATCGCACGCTCGCTCGGGATCGTGCCCGAGGGAGATCCGGTGCTGTCCGATCCGGTCCCGTCTACCAGGTTGGGCCGCGCGTCAGTTTCTAGCATGCAGATCACCCGTCGCTTTGATGTTGGTCTGAGGTTTAGGGGCGGAAACGGGCTGATTTGGCAACCGGAGCCGGTGCCGGAGGTCATCCCGGTTGTTATTGAGGTGAGGCCTGGAGTGTTGGCCCCTCCTGGTGTTCAGGCGGCCGCTCGGCAGGCTCAGCTACAGGCTCTGGGACTCGATGAGTTCCCGGGCCAGCCTCAGGCTGAGGCTCAGGCTCAGGCTCAGGCTCAGCCTGAGGCTGAGCCTCAGGCTCAGCCTGTATTAGAGGATCCGGCTCAGGAGGAGCATATCGAGGAGATCCCGGTACCACCAGTTCAGCCAGCTCCTGAGCCGCCACAGTACCCGCAGCACGTTTACGCTGACCTACCTCCGGTAGCGCGTGAGGTGGCTCGGGACTTCGACCGGCGCCTCAGACGCCAGGCCGCACGCCAGGACTGGATCATCGAGACGCTCGTTTCTCTACGAGAGCGCGCTGGGTTGCCTCCACTTCCCCTCCCACCGTCCCCACCGCACGAGGATTAGTATCTTAGTTTGTTTGTATAGTGTTTTGTTATGTATTATGCAGTCAGTTGTACCTTTTTGCTTTGTATGTACAAACTGATATATATATATATATATTGCAGTTAATCTTCTATTTACATCACGTTGGTTTTGGATTGTTTACGTTTAATTCTTATGGTTTTCTGTACAATTTATTTAACGTGTTCGTTTAATTTAACAAAATAAACTAGGTTAACAGTTTATAAAGACGCACTTATATTATATACGTTTTATAAAAATAATGACGTAAAAAAACGTAATTATAAAACAACGTATTATAAAGGCCACCCATTATAAAACTCAAATACAATTTTTTCCTCCAAAAAACACTACCAAACTAACCCACATCTCACCTATTTCAAAAAAAAATCAACACAAATTCCAGCCAATGCTTTTTGTCTTTTTGCACCCTCGAAGCGCCCCACTTTGGCCATAGCGGGGCGCTTCGAGTGTGCAAAAAGACAAAGGCCGTGTGCGAATAGACCAGGCCATCATATATGGTGTTGTGTTGAGGAAGCTATAAAAAAACAAGTGGAAAAGACAATAGTACCCTTTGACCATTAATAAGTGAAGTTGACTTTAAACAGATTTTAACACCGGGGGGGTAATATTGCAGCGTTTTTCAATAGTTGAGGGTAAGACAACAAAATTTTCCTGGGAGGGGGTAAGAGTGCCAATCACATATAACCCCAGGGGTAAAATTCCAGTTTACTCTAGTAATTATAATAACGTGTAAGAGTAAATAATAAAAAGAAAACCTAATTAAAGTTTTTTTAACGGCAAATAATGTCTATCCATCTCCGGTAGGCAATAATGTCTATACACCAATTCAGGAGCCAACATGGTATAGCCCAGTTGGTCAGGGAAGTTTTCCGTAAGGTTTCTCCTCTGGGGAGGTCCCAGGTTCGACTCCTGCTGTGTACATATTGGGATTTCAGTATGTTGTTTGGCCTGGGCAGGGTTTAAGAGCTTGTCTCGCCGGATTTCAGTATGTTGTTGGGCCTGGGCAGGGTTTAAGAGCTTGTCTCGCCCTGTGGAGTAGTGGGTCCTTTGGCCCCTACAATTGTCGTTCGGAAAAAAAAAAAAAAAAACAAAACCAATTCAGGAGGAAACCCAATAAATCTAGGAAAACCCACTTTGTGGGAATCGAACCTAAGACCCACTTGTAATTTACTCTTTTTTATGCTTAGACCATCCGTAATGGGGCTCTATATCACGTCTACCCCTCCCATAGCGCCCCATGGAGCCCCTGAACACCATTACGGGGGCGCCATATGCTGAAAAATCCCTCCTCGTGAAAATTTTCACGGCGTTGCCCATTCTTCCCCACTCACACACATATATATAAAGCCTCATACATATATATCCCCACTACACACTCAAGTTATATAAAGCTCCTCTCTTACGCGTTTCGCCACTTGTCGCATAACGCCCCACAAAGGGCTTTATGACTACACATGACCTTAAAATGAGATCCCATGCCATGAATATTTTGTCTAGTGCAGATTTATTTGTGAGGTTTACATGAAGATATATGAGTAGCAACAGCCGCCTCTGCTGCTGCTCTAATTTATTTGTTTGTCCTGGATCGTGTTCATTTCACAACATTACAATACCCAACCAGCGGACCCGGTATGACCCGCTTAGACCCTAACCCATTTTGACCCTGACCCGTTATATATGAGCATGCTCTGTTGGTTCAGTATAGAAATCAAACATGTTTGTTATATTATAATGTAAAGTTTGAAAGTCTATTAAATACAATGACAGGTTATGTAAAGTTCATTACATGATGTTCTATAGTTCAATCCTGCGTGTTTCATCATTTAACTGCTGATCATGTTGCCCAAAAATAAACATAAGTTTAAAAATGGTACAACAGAATAGTCTTTTGTTGCTTGACATAAAACACCACAAATAAATATAAGTTTAATAAATGGTACAACAGGATAGTCTTGTTACTTGACATAAAACACGACCCAGAAACCAAAAAATATTATGCAACAAACAGTTCTCAAATCACCACAATAACACCTGTTTCTTTCTTCACTTCAAGGCACGTACCGATACAACTTCTGATCGTCTTTGTCCAGCTCCAAAAACTCCCTTTTGATAAGCGCCTCGATTCTCTGCTTTATCACAACTGGGTCCGGTAAAAACCTCGACTGCAATTGCTTTGTAACCTCAGCCACAATATTATCGTGATCCAAGGCGCGTCGTACTTTCATAATCCTAACAATTGCTGCATCAATCTGAGGTTTTCTGTCCTCAACTCCCTGTCGTACCTCTTGTTTTTCAAGTTCAGGTTCCATCCGCGCAATCTTCACTCTGTAAAACTCGCTGGAAAACTTATCATTAAAGAAAAACACGTCATCTTCTCCGATGTCTTTGCTCATAGGTTCTTTCCTAAGCACATTTTTCCCTTCAATGCAAGCTAAGGACTGCAAACATTGTTTTAGATTTAAAATCGGTATCTCAGTAGCCTGTTCAATTTCTCTATAACTCAACCGATCTACGCTGTTGAACAACATAAGAACACACATCTGGTAAGTTGAAACATGCAGCTCATGTTCTTGACCCGTACCGAATGTTGCTTTTATATCAACGGACCCCATATTTGTTTGCCAGGTCAGACTGCGCCCGGGGTAGGTTCCAAGGTAATACGTCGTGAACTTGTCACACACAGTTTGGATTTCGGATGGAAGGTTGCAGGTGGCGGTTGATTTAATCGGCCACGACCTGATTGTAAGAACACTGACCACGAGTGTCGGCCCATCACCTAACTCAGGTCCCATTGCTTCATAAAAGTGTGTCATTGTGTCTTTAGAGGTTTTCATGTCAGAAAACATGCATTCAAATTTTGATGTGAACTGATACCCGCATTCGGTTTTCAACTTCAAGATCAAACTTCTCTCTGCTTCGTCCGACACGCTCTTGTTAGATAGAAGCCTTTTCGCCAAGTGCTGTCGATAATACGTCTCAAAAATGTCTTTTTCTTGAAGATAACGAAAAAGCATAATAACTTTGTCCAGTAGAATCTCAACATCCTCTTTACTAACCCCTTTAAAACCCTTCTGTAGCTTATCATTGACAAACAATGATATCAATTCTGGGGACCGAGTATTCAAATTAATGAAATACTCAAACGAAGAATCCAACGCCTTGCGGAAATCCTTGTCCTTTTTAAATGCAAGCTTAATGACCTTATCATATTTATCTCTTTCATCCAAAAGACGTTGTACAAGAACCACAGGATCTTTTAACCAGTTACTGATTGCTTACCAGTGTCGCGAATGTGTGATGTCATCACTTCCTTTATTAATGACAACCCGTTTGGCGCTCTTTTGAATAACGTATACATTCTACCCAAGTCTTCATATTTATCACCCATAAGCATACTAACTAGCCCTGAATTCTCCATGTGTACTAATCTATTCATCTGGGTTTCAATCATATGTTTTATCACGAGATAATGTAAAACTCGTTTACTCCTTGGATCCAAATAACGTGAAACTCGTTCTGTCTCCTCATGTAACCGTTTTTCAACTATCTTCAAATAATCCCCACAGCCACAACTTTCAATAAGCAGTTGAGATTCACCACGGTAAAAAGCAGCTGTAGCAACTAGAAACGGGTTTTCAAAATATTCTTGGTAAGACGAAGAACTGAAAGACCTTAGCATGTTAACCACGATTTTCATTAAACCACGGTTAATTGATCCGCCTCCCCTTTCTATTTTCACAAGCTCCAGGAGTCTCATTTGGAACTTGATTGTGTGGATGATAATATCCCTCCATAGATTAAGCCCCAGCTCACGAACCGGAGTTTTGTGTGTGCTAGGAATGAATATATTATCCATGTACAAAAATATAGCTCGTATCACTTGTAATGCTTTGTTGTGTTCTGTCCATTTCCTGTCTAGTTCTTCTAGAAACAAATCTCCCGTAGAACCTTCTATCAGCACCGCCATTTCGTTTAAAAGCGAAGTGATGGTTGACTCAATACTATCGAATAGAAAACACACGAAACGCAGATTAATTCGAATTTATACCATCGAATGAAAATATAATATATTTAACGACACTCGGTATGGTATGTAAAAGACGTATTATGCTTGCACTGACTCATTTCCCAAGATAAGTTTTCGTTTAAAAAGAGATCAACTTGGATTTATACTGATACATACATAAAAATCCACACGTAAATTTATACCGACACGTACATACAAATCCGTACCTAAGTTTTTTTCAAGTAAAAGAACGAAAAAGGGTAAAGTAGAAATTTTTAAAATTCAAGGAGATTAGCGAGAAATTAGTTCTTCAAAAAATAAATTAGCGAACGAAAACCATTAAAGAAAATAACATGTTAAAAACACATATTATATATGGTACATGGGTAAAGCTAGAATATTAGAAACATGCAGGATTAAACATTGACGTTTGTAAAGCCAAGGGACTAAAATTGCAATGTGGTGAAACTTTGGAAAAAAACATAAAACTAAGAGAAAAAGAGTTAGAAATGTAAACTTTGAAAGTATAGGGGGTGCCAGTAAAATGAAATAGGGGCTAAAAATGTCATTTTACAAAGTTGGGGGTTGGTTTTATTATATTGTATAGAGTAAGGGCTAAAAATATTATTTCTTAATATTGAGGTGGCCTTGTATTTTATTTAAAAGTGGAAGGGGTGGTCTTGTATTGTAATGAAAAAGGGGGAGGTTCGGTGGCGTAAAAGCCACCGACTTTGTGTTTTAAGATTGTATAGAATAGAATGTGGTTTTTTTTCTATTTTTTAATTTTGTATAGGACATATTTTTTTTGTAAAAGGATGAATACTTTGTTTTCAATTCAATATAAATATTCTAATCTTCTAATACTAATAAAGAAATACAGATAATGCCATGTGGCATTCTCTAATTTAATTTATTTATATAATGCCATGTGGCATCCTCTCGTTTAATTAATTTACTTATACATGAAATTATACTATACTAGGTGGACACCCGTCCGATGGACGCGGGTACATCGTAAAAATTGAATGTAAGCCTACGTTTATATGTAAAATATGATGTGAAATTATTTAATGAATTCACGTTCGCATTATACTTAAGAATACATTAAACTTGTTGACTGATTAAGTTTAGACACAAGAGAAGCATAACGAACCCACAAAACATGTTTAATTTCACTAAATGATTTAATTTCACTAACACAGAAAACGCAGTAATTAAAAATATATTATCTAATACGTCATTTAGTTGGAAACCAATATATTCCAAACCAACACTTTTCCAAACCAATACGCAGTTCACTAACACAAATATTCTTTGTTTATAAATCTGGTCCAAGCCCAAACCTTGTTTATTAAATCTGGTCCAAGCCCAAGCCATGTTTACTAAATCTGGTCCAAGCCCATATGTTGAAAACCACATATTTAATTAGGCGCGTTGGGTTTTGTGAATCATCGACGATTGAAGGTCATCAAAACCCTTACACCAGTTCTGTCGATTCAGAGGGAAGAATCCTTGATTCCAGATAACGAACGGAGATCATTCGATACCGCACAATCATCGTCGAATCCACGACAGTATTCTCTTCACCTTCAATTTCATCTTTTACTAATTTAGTATATTTGGTTTCTTTGATCGAAAATTTCTTATCATTTGGCTTTCTTTTGACGTTGTATGAGTCAATGTTGTTGATTATTTACATGTAAATTCTAAAGATTTTGTCTATTTGTGATACTTAATCGGAAGATTATAACTGTTCTTGACATTAATGTTGTTTGGGTATAGGTTTTAAACATGTTTGTTGATGGAATTTAGATTTTTATTTTTAACAGATTATATTATATTTCTCTGGTGAACATTTGGGTATGTTAAGAACAACACTGAACCTTTTTTATACCAATTTTGATGGCCTTTATTTGGTTTTTTAGAATTGTTATTAGTATTCTTGAAATTGAAGGTGATTGTAGTATATGTATGTAATATTTGATAAATTGGGTAGGTTTAATAACCATCGAAATCAAATACTGTTGTGGGTTCGGCGATTATGTATGTACACTAACCTAGTTGTAAGACCCGTGTGAACACACGGGTAGGTTTAATAACCATCGAAATCAAATACTAAAAAACAAATTATAATATATTCATAGTATTTTCTATGATAGTTCAAAAAGGATGTATGGGTTTGCTTGTTACATGGACGACAACCGAAGGAAATGTTTGGTTAGTATTTTAATCTCGGTTATGGCGAATTTAGTTTTCTTTATAATATCATATTAGACGGTTTCTGATTTTAATTTATTTATACATAGGTTCTGCCAAAAAAATATAAACAATGGATTAAAGAGTTTAACTATCCAGTTGGCTTTGTCAAAGTGCGGACAACTAATGGCCAGGTGTTTGAAGTCAAGGTATATGATTTAGGAAACTTCTATTATTTCTACAATGGGTGGTATTCCGTAGTTGAAACTTTGAAACTACAATCTGGATCGTGGCTCGTATTTCAGTATGAAGAAGCTTTAGAAAGTTTCTGGATATTTTATTTCTACATGTTTTTCAAAGTACATACACATGCAGACATAATTCAGTTTCAAAAGCTTAACAAAGCAAAAACATAAAAACCAGTTCAACAACCGTTACTTAGGAATCCATTCACCAAAAGACATTTAAACAAACACCAAAATATAACAATCACTTCTAAGCTTCTAACTGTTAAACTTAGATGGCTTCTTGCGGTTTCGTTTGTTGTTCGAAGATAGCTCACCAACATTTAACCCTTCCACATGCTGAACGCTTCTCTTGCCATTCGGACTGGTTCCCGAATCCTTCTCGACTTCAACGCAGAAGAGTCGGCCGTAACTAGGGCTGTAAACGAACCGAACGAACACGAACGAGGCCTTGTTCGTGTTCGTTCGTTAAGGAAATAAATGTGTTCACGAACTGTTCATGAACACTCACCGAACGAGATTTTATGTTCGTGTTCGTTCATTAAGGAAATGAGCGTGTTCACGAACGGTTCACGAACACAAGCGAACACAAATAAATTTGGCGAACGCGATGAAGGATAAAGGTGGATGGCCCAGAGAGTAGCACTAGAACTTGAATCCCTTATTGTGGAACGGAGGTAGATCATATTCGTCGATGTAAAATGAGAAAAGAAAGGGAAATGGTAATGATATAAATAAAATTTTAATAATATAAAAAGTATAGATAAAATATATGAAAGTATAAAAATCTTTAATTAAAACACGAACATACGAACATAAACGAACGTTCACGAACACCTTACCGAACGTTCACGAACACAATTGAACGAACGAGACCTTTGTTCATGTTCGTTCATTTAACTAATCGAACGAAATTTCTTGTTCATGTTCGTTCATTTATTAAACGAATGAACATAAACGAACTTCCCGCCGAACGGTTCACGAACTGTTCGCTGAACGTTCGGTTCGTTTACAGCCCTAGCCGTAACAGAGAACACATCCTTGAATTAAATCACAAAACAACTACTAAAGTATTAAATTCGGATTTGTATAATACAAAGTGAAGTGAAAGCTATTATACAGTCCAAACTCACCTTGGAAATCGAGTCACCGCCCCTCTGTGAATCTTCAGATAGTTGCACGGCTTTCGATTCCGAAACTTCTTGACTTACCTAATAACAGAGTATAAAAAACATTAAGGAATTGAATGTTACTATGGAACACTTAGTAACAGATTTCATGTTTGAAACCATTAATGTTTGAACGGTTAGTAACACCATACCTCATCAGCAATATCACCAGCAATAACATTATCCGCAACCAGTTCATCTAATATATCCGGATCATCACATATTTTTTGGACTGTGTAAACATGATAGTCATGATTAAGATTGTATTCAGAAATGTCAACCTTAAAATCTAGTTTCTTTTCGAGCAACCGAGTGAGCTCGTATGGAAAACTTTCAGTATCATTAGACTTCATTTGGCGTTCTCTTATGTCACTTGCACTTGAACCAACAATCTTGATAACATCTTTATCAAACATTATAAACGTCACACTACCGGTTTCATCTTGAACCTTCACATGAACCTTGAACCTGAAATATATAGACGATGTTTTAAAAAGTTAGAAAATCTACATTCTAAAAAGTGTATACAGCTGAAAAACCATAAATAATTGGAACATCCACGTAATCTTATGTAACACCCCAATCGCGTAATACAACAACACGCGGCGGAAATATCGGGGAGTCACGTTACAAATTACTCACAACTACTGGTGCTAAATTGTTTCGATATTATTAACATCGTTTTACAAACAAAGAATACATGTAATTGTCTTGTGATTAAAGAAGTCTAAGGCCCGTATGCAGTCCTATGCGTTGCATGCTTGAATAGTTGAAAACCTGAAACATATGTGAAAAATAGTCAGCATAAAAATGCCGGCGAATACATAGGTTTTGTTGGTCAATAAATGGCAAAAGTTTGATATTGCAATAATTTGACAATTACAAGAGTTGTTGATTGAAAAATAAATCTTGAAGCCAAGGAATGGCAAAAAGTTTAGTATTGCAATATGTAGGTCCCTATCCCGTATGAATCGTAACAAAACTGACAATCTACCAAGGGTGCGGAATCCCCTTGATAAACCAAATAAACAGAAACAAGAACACGAATCGATTTACCAACTGATCTTCTATGATTATCCAACGAAAACGTTTACAATCACTCAAGATCTTCACGAACTCACAGCCAATAATCTGTGTATTCGAACTCTCTCTCAAATTCCCTAAAAGTCTCCAAAAGTCTAACAAAAGTCTACCAAAAGTCTAACCCTAAACATGTAGCAAGAGGTTGTTTATATACCACAACCTCCCATACACGAATTGGGCTCTGGCCCGTATACAATTACATTAAATTCGGACCTAATAAACTAGATACAAACTTGGACTTGATTGGGCTTCAACAACTCGAATTCCTTAAGTCTTCATAAGTCTTCGCAGCCCAAACACGTGTTCAATATCCAAAGACCAAACCAACGCTGTTGTCACATAACATGCACCAACAAACTCCCCCTTGACAATAGCTTGCAAAGGAAACTTTAGTCTTCAGAATCTCACAGTCTTTGGTCTTTGGATAGCGTCAGCTTCAACATGAATTCTGTCAGCAACAGACTCCCCCTAAGCTGATGTATCCAATCACCAAATCTTCCAAGTTGTGATTCAGCATCCTCAATAAGTCTTCACAGCATCCACACTGCATTGTAGAAGGAGGACTCTACCAAGCAGCAACAAACTCCTCATCTCTTCACAGCAACTTATCACTTTAACTTCTCAGCAACCAACCGCTTCAATCTGTATACTATAAAACAAACATCTCGAGAAACCATAAGAATTTTTCAACAAAGTTAAATAAATTATTATTATTCAAGAGATAGTTAAACTGTAGCACAGATTAAGCATTTTCCAATTCAAAACCAACACGCACAAATTTTTTTAAACAAACACCTTATAACCTGCATCATTTCAAAATTTTGAACCCACTTACTAACACCGTCTCCCCCTATCGGTAACAAATCCTCCAAGAATAACAGTTTTCCGTACATTAAGAATTTTAAACAGAAAAAGACACTATTTTTGGATTTTTATATTTTCTGAAAGCAAGTAAATAACAAAAACAATAAACACTCTATTTTTGTGAGAATCACTGGTAAGAAGATCATATCAGCACAATCAAACTATTTACACACTATTAGATAATTCTTTATTTAATTTTCATGAAAAGCAGTCCAAGACGATTACCAGTATGTTTGTCCACCTAAACAAAATGCATGAACATTTCAAGTACCATTACCGTATGATACGTTAAGGTAATATTAATTACTGATATACTAGTGTGTCCCACTTCAGGATATACCCCCGCGATCAAGGTATGCACAAAGATTCATCGTAGTAGGTGAGTATACTGATGTCATCCTTTAAGATATCCTGACAGTGCCGAGGACTACATATAATCTGTTTTATCATGTTTTGATTGCTTAACAATGAACACCCAAATAAATACTAATCAAATCCTGGAAATATAAACAACACACTCTATCATGCAAGTATCTTCCCTACCACATATTTCACAAGTCCAATCCAGATTTCTGAAATCTTAACTGGGAATAGGTTGAGAAGAGAACAGAATAGATCTTTAGGAGAGATGGTATAATATACAGATCAAATGAGTTTTTCTCAATTTGATATAGGTTTCTTGGGTTTCATTTGGGCACTTGAGGGCCTCTTTCGGGTGTATTAGATCTATAGCGCGACAACGTATAGCTAGGTCAGCATGTATCTGGATGCAGCAAAAGCTGTCGTTGCCTAGCACCTCCAGGTCAGCATATATCTGGATGCAGCAGAGGAGGTACACGACTTTTTTCAGAGAAGATTTCAGAATCAGACCAAAATTGTGTGTATCGGGACAACATACAGGCATTCAAATAGAAATGTGCTAATTCCAAGTGACTTTCTTTCCTGGGGTTATGTACAATTTTAGTTTTGAACAGAATGACAGCCAAGATATCCCCAGATGAAATAACAGTATAAAGACCCAAAACTTCAGATTTTGGCAATCTATCAACGCAAGATTTAAGGTCATTAAACCATACACCACTGATGTGTTCCCCACTCATACTCAGTGCATTTATGTTTATATCACATTGGTAAGTTGATTATTTCATGCTTTTGCCTACTGGTACATCATATGATGAAGCTGCTATCACACTTAAGCAAATTAAATCAATTTCAGTGTGACAGTCTAACCTGCTGATGTACTATCATTTCTTCTTTTTCACACAGTGATAACTCATTTTTGATTTTCTATTTTTTTTTTATGTTTTTCAATTTTTTAATGTTTTTGTATTTTTGATTTTTAAGAAAACAGTAAACTATTTACAAAATTCTTATGAAAAACCAGTTATTCAGGATTCCTCATCCCGTTGAGTTCGACTAAGTGTTCAAAGCGAGCTCGATCAAAAGCTTTTGTGTAAAGATCAGCAAGGTTATCTTCTGTGTCGACTCGATGTTATTCAATTAGTCGTTTTTCAGCACAATCCCGTATAAAGTGATGACGTATGTCAATATGTTTAGTTCTACTGTGCTTTACGGGATTGTTTGTGATTGATATGGTGGCATTATTATCTATCATAATAGGAGTACGAGTGAAATCCAAACCGTAATCGCGCATCTGCTGTTGGATCCAGAGAACCTGAGAGCAACAGCTACCCGCAGCAATATATTCAGCTTCACACGTAGATGTAGACACACAGGATTGCTTCTTGCATTGCCAAGACACGATCCTGCCTCCTAAGAACTGACAACCACCTGTTGTAGACTTCCTGTTTGATTTGCATCCTCCAAAGTCTGAATCAGTGTAAGCAACAAACCTCAAATCACTATCAGCTGGATACCACAACCCAAGTTTAGGTTTCCCCTTCAAGTAACGAAGAATACGCTTCACTGCTTTCATGTGTGACTCTTTCGGATTCGCCTGATATCTGGCACACAAGCATACGGCAAACATGATGTCAGGTCTTGAAGCAGTCAAGTACATTAGAGAACCAACATCTTCAGTACTTTCATGATCTGGGCCGAGATTGTGATTTTCGCAAATGGGTGTGTTGAAAGTAGAGCAATCATTCATTTTGAACCGATCCAAAATGTCATACACATACTTCGTTTGATGAATAAACATCCCATCCTCCTTCTGTTCAACTTGTAATCCCAGAAAGTAAGACAGCTCACCCATAGCACTCATTTCAAACTTACTCTTCATCACCTGTTCAAACTCTTTACACATGTTCACATCAGATGACCCAAAAATGATGTCATCCACGTATACCTGTACCAGCAAAAAGTCTTCCTTCTTCCTCTTTATGAACAGTGTACTGTCTATCTGACCCCTTTCAAAACCATTCTTGAGCAGATGTGTAGACAGTGTCTCGTACCACGCCCTAGGAGCTTGATGTAACCCATACAAAGCCTTATCAAGTTTGTACACTCGATCTGGATAGTCTGGATCAACGAACCCATCTGGTTGTGAGACATACACCACTTCTTGGACTTTCCCGTAAAGAAATGCACTCTTCACGTCTAGTTGGAAAACTTTAAAGCCCTTGAATGAAGCGAAAGCTAGAAACAAACGAATTGCCTCCAACCTTGCCACTGGTGCAAACACCTCATTGTAATCTATCCCTTCTTGCTGATTGAAACCTTTAACCACTAACCGAGCCTTGTTGCGCGTGACAATACTTCTATCATCCTTCTTGCACTTAAACACCCACTTAGTGCCAATCTCTCTTTCACCTTTAGGAAGGTCCACTAACTCCCAAACCTTCAACTTCGCAAACTGGGCCAATTCCTCTTGCATTGCTTCAACCCATGAATTATCTTTAAGAGCCATATGAATGTTCTTCGGCTCCTCTTGGGAAATAAAGCAACTATACAAGCATTCATTCACTATCCCAGTCTTCTCAATCGAAACAAATAACCCAGAATTCGCTGCTATGCTTCTTCTCGTCTGAACACCTGCAGTAGGATCTCCAAGTATCATGTCAACTGGATGATCCCTATTTGCTCGTGTAGTAGCAACGGTATCAACTTCAAGATTATCACCCAGGTTTGATCCAACCTCCCCCTGAATATTCTGATTTGCAAACGGATTTACAAACTCCTCCCCCTGAATAGGTTCAGAGTCACTATCGCTTGAATTAGGATTAGCAGCACCTTGGGAAGATTCCGGAGCATCTGACATATCAACATTTGATCTAGGCATAAACTCGCCTTCATCGTCTTCACGAATCACCGTTTGAATCAGCTGAGAATCACCTGCATCAGAAACCTCAGGAATATTAAATGATTTAAACACACTTTCATAATCATATAATATAGCAGGACCACTCGTTGATTGTTGAGGTTTGTAGGAAGTAATTTCCACATTAAAAACAACCTCAATTTTACCAGTTTTGAGATTAAAAACCCTTTTATTCGGTGTGCCAGGCACGTAACCCAGAAAGTAGCCTTCGTCAGCCACCTCACCGAATTTTTGTTTATCTTTGTTTCGCACAATGGTGCAGGGTAACCCAAATGGTTCAAAGCCTGTTAAGTTTGGTTTTTCGTTAAACATCAACTCATGACAAGTTTTGTTAAAACGTTTAACGGTTAAAACTTTGTTTAGGACATAGCAAGCTGTATTCACAGCTTCTCCCCAGAAAAGAACTGGTAGCTTTGAATCTGAAAGCATAGTCCTAGCGGCTTCAATCAACGTCCTGTTTTTCCTCTCAGCGACTCCATTCTGTTGAGGTGTATAAGGAGCAGAATATTGATGTTCAATTCCTTTTCGAAGACAGTAGAGATCTAGAATCCGATTCTTGAACTCCGTGCCATTATCACTCCTTATCCTCTTGATCCTTGCATCATGGACGTTTTCCAATTTTGTAAAAAGATCTATCAGCATCTCTGCTGTCTCATCTTTTGTACCTAAAAAGAAAACCCATGAATAACGTGAGTAATCATCAGTGACAACAAGACAATAGTACTTTCCACCTATGCTCCTCACATTCACTGGACCGAATAAATCCATGTGAAGTAATTCATAAGGGGCATTAATGGAATTTACTGTTTTAGACTTATGAGGTTTCTTGTGTTGTTTTCCCTTTTGACATGGAAGACATTTATCTTCCACTTGAAACCTCAGCAATGGAACCCCTTTCACTAGCTCATTTTTTATGATATAATTCATTTTGCGATAGTGAATGTGGGCCATGCGTCTGTGCCACAACATAGATTCAGCTTCAGATGCTTTTGACAGTAAACACGCCACCGCAGCAGTTGGATCCTTGGCACCCATGTCCATGACATAAGTATCATTTTTCCTCGGTGCACGCATCACTATCCAATCGTCCGGAATAACCAAACCCGGTTTCAACACCAATGCCTCAGTTTTGGTAAAATGGACCGAGTGACCCTTGTCGCAGACTTGTGACACGCTCATCAGATTGTGCTTAAGCTGCTCAACATAGTTCACTTTGTCCAAAGTGATCTTCCCATACGTCACTTTTCCTCGTCCAGTAATCCTACCACCTTTAGCACCAGCAAAATTTACATGTCCACCATCAAATTCTTCAAATTCAGAAAACAACCTCGCATCCCCCGTCATGTGCCTAGAGCAGCCACTATCAACATACCATAAGTTGATAATCCTCCTTAGCAGCTCCTGCACTCACAAACCAAAAGATTAGTTAGATTGGGGGACCCAAGCCTTAATGGTCTTGGGTCTTCCAGATTCATCAACTACAGGAACATCCATCCAGTATCCATCACTCCTAGCTGGAGTCTTGGATCTTGGACCTATTGATGGAAATGGGGCATGATTTCCATAAGGTCTCTGGTCCTGAAGGTACCTATTTGTGTTTGGACTATGTGACCTTTGAAAATTTTGATTTTGATTCCAAGAACCCTGATTGTAATAATTTCTAGAGCCATTGTTATAAAAAGTTCGACCACCATTATTTTGGTATCGATTTTGATATTGACCTTGACTTCTGAAATTATTAGAATTTTGATTGTTCATTCTTGGTGAACTATTTCTAGGTCTTTCATATCTGCCTGATGTAGATTCAGGCTGAAATCTTGGTTGATTTCTTTGAAAACGAGGAACTTGTGGAGTTCCTTTTTCAGCCTTATCTACACCACCTGCTACACCCTGTTGTTGCTTTGGAGCAGATTTCTTTGGAGAATTTGAGACTTTCTCCTCATTATCACCTTGTTTCTCAGGTGATTTCCCTCTTTGTTTCTCACTAACTTGTGCTTCAACCTTTTTGTTAGGACAGCAGCTAGCTACATGTCCCTTTGTGTGACATTTGAAGCACGATCTCTTTTTCGAAGACTTCTCAGCTGAAGCCTTTGAACTAGATTCTGGTTTAGATGATGATGCCTTAGAAGGATTTGGTTCAGTTTGCTTAGTTTCAAGATTTTCTATGTTTTTGTTTTTAGCAAACTCTACATTTGATTCATTTTCTATAACAGCTGTTTCGTTTTTCATATCACTTCCTTGAACAAAATTAACCTTTTTAACAAAAGTTGGATTTTTATTCGTAGGAGTTGAATTTTTCTTTTTCAAAACAGGTTTGCTGTTATTTTCCTTCTTAGCATCATTATCTTCAGACACATCACCTTGACTCGATGTGAAACTACTTGGTGATGTTGACAGAAAGTCTGTGAACTCATCTTCATCAGGTAAGAAAGAATAGTCATGACTAAGAGGAGGTGGAACTTCATTGAAGCCCTTGAATCCCACACTTGTCTTGTCATTACTCTTCTTTAACCCACCCATCATGTGTTTCATAACAAAAGTAGAATCCCTGAATTGACCTAATTTCTTTTCAAGTTCAACAATTTTGAGTTGTGCATCTGACAACTCTTTGCATTTTTCAGAAACTTCTTTTGTTTTCTCAGCCATCATGTCATGAGCTAAGTCTATGACTTGAAGTTTTTCGTTTAATTTGCCGGTTAAAACTTCAATTTCAGCTTCATAGCCTTTTATCTTTTTCAAATAGGATGACTCATTTCTTTTAGCAAAGAAATTTGATTCTTTTACATTAGACATCTCGCTCACCAGACTTTTGTTTTGAGTTGACAACCTGTCAACTTCACCCTGTAATTCACGACACTTTAAACAAACAGAAGTAGCAGAGTTACTTACCTCTCCTGTCGATTTGTCTGAGTTAGCCATAAGAGCAGCAAGTTGAGCTTCCAATCTTTTGATAATTTCATCTTTCTCTTCAGCTTCCTTTACATGCTCAGACTTTGGCGTTTCTTTTTCAGCATCTGTTGTCTGTTCAGCCTTATCAACCTCAGCTTCACTTTTCTTCTCAACCTTAGCTTCATCTACTGTAGCTTCACCTCCATCAATTGGCACAATCTCTGCCATGAAAGCATGAGTGACATTCTCATCATTTTCCAAGTGAATACTCCAGTCATACGAACCCTCTCTTGCAGTAGAGATCAACGCCCTTGAGTTAGAGTTGTTTGATGAATTTCTATTGTTTGAACTCTGACTAGAAGTCTCATGCTTTTGTTTCTGACATTCCCTAGCGAAATGACCATAACTTTGGCAATTAAAGCATCTGACTTTGGCCTTGTCAAAACCAACACTTTTTCCCACAAACTTCCTTCCAGTTCTGTTCATGAACCTCTTCACACGTCTCGAAATCATGGCCATCTGCCATTGTAAATCCATCTCTTCTAGATCATCAGGGTCAATCTGATCATAATCTTCATCTAAAGTGGCAGGATCAGATATCTTCCCCTGAATATAGTTCTCATAAGAAGCAACAAACGAAGCAAGTAGAGCAAGGTGTTCTTCAGCAGACTTCACACTCATTGGCATTGACTTTGAACTACTACTTTGCTTAGCAGTTGATGTTCTCTTAGCTCCAGTTGATCCTCCTGAAGCAGCTACAAAACATACATCACCATCCTCATTTACTGTGACCTGCTCAGTTTCACGCGAGAGAAAAGCAGTGGCAGAGTCGCTAGAAGCATCGTGAGATGAAGAAGATGTAAGCCCATTGTAAATCCCTGGATCTTGAACCTGATCATATCCAGTGTCCTTCTTCTTCATGCTGAGCTCATAAGCTCTTAGCTTTCCAACTACTTCTTCCAGTTCCTTTGTTTCATAATCAGCTTCTCCCTTTATCATGAGAGTGTAAATATCCCATTTAGCAGGCAGAGCATCAAGCAGCTTGTCATTTTTCTCTATGTCAGAATAGCAATCTATATCATAATTGTCCAATTCTGACATCAGATGGTAGTATCGAGTAATGACGTCCTCAAGTGACTCATTTTTCATGTACTTGAACACAGCAAACTGCTTCTTCAGTAGATCAATTTTGTTCTTCTTGACATCAGAATTCCCTTCATATCTCTTCTCTAGCGCATCCCACATTTCTTTTGAAGTAGTGTACTTCTTAAAGGTGTGTTTGATGCTAAACACGAAACAGTGAAATTTTTCCTACGATTGCCTAGAAAAATTCCACCACTTTCACGGTTGCGAGTCGAGATCACGGTTGCGAGTCGAGATCACTGTTGCGAGTCGAGATCACAGTTGCGAGTCAAAACAGCACAAGTCGAAACCACAGTTGCGAGTCGAAACCACAGTTGCGAGTCGAGACCACAGTTGCGAGTCAAATCAGCACAAGCCGAAACCACGGTTGCGAGTCGAGACCACGGTTGCGAGTCAAATCAGCACAAGCCGAAACCACGGTTGCGAGTCGGCAGTACCCTGTCGAGACCAGCAATCTTCCAGTAATAAATACCGAAAAATCAGCACCTTTTACACCGTAGAATCTTCTGATTGATAACCTTCCAACTAAGACTCCAAAAAATCAGCAAACAACTTCCAAATAACACCAAAACCGATCAAAATCACGAAAATTTTGACTGTTCTTCGATGTTCTTCCTTGTTCTTCACACAAAATCCGAAAATCTTCAAACGAACAAAATCCTTGAATCTGTAATATCAGTTTTGAACCGTACACAAGAGCAAACGCTCTGATACCAATTGTAGGTCCCTATCCCGTATGAATCGTAACAAAACTGACAATCTACCAAGGGTGCGGAATCCCCTTGATAAACCAAATAAACAGAAACAAGAACACGAATCGATTTACCAACTGATCTTCTATGATTATCCAACGAAAACGTTTACAATCACTCAAGATCTTCACGAACTCACAGCCAATAATCTGTGTATTCGAACTCTCTCTCAAATTGCCTAAAAGTCTCCAAAAGTCTAACAAAAGTCTAACCCTAAAACTCTAGCTTAAGGTTGTTTATATACATACAACCATACAATTCGAACTGGGCCAAGCCCATACGAATTCTAGATACAATCTGGGCTAAACTAGATGGACTTTAACTAGAACTTGAACTTGGATGATTCAGGCTTTAACAAACTCGAATTCCATTCAGTCTTCATAAGTCTTCGCAGCCCAAACACGTGTTCAATATCCAAAGACCAAACCAACGCTGTTGTCACATAACATGCACCAACACAATAGATAGTCTTAGTTGTGAAAACTCGTGACAAAAAGTATTATATATATGGCAATATGATTATTACTTAGCAATTTATATCCCTTTTGAAATTATACATCGTAATCTCGTTGAAATCATCGCTAAACTCGTTCATGTATTAATATAAATCCAATCAAGGATTATTAATAATTGTTTTGAAATAGATCAAAACTTGTGTGAGTATTATATAAATTAAGTCAATGATTCATAATAATACTTTAATTATCCTTCTAAGAATCTAACATATAAAGATATGGGAGATTCTACGAGGAATTTGATAATCGAACATTGAAACAATCGTACACATAATCCTAAAGTGATTCGGATAACGCTACAAGAATAATAAAATAAGAACACTTATATTTAGGAAGTACCAGCGGCCTATCCACCATGTTCTTATTTTATTACACCCGTTTCGTTATCTAAATCACAATTACCACATAAACACATAATCGTCAATCAACTTGTAAACACGCATTAAAGTACATAATTAATCCAAATAAGGACTCCAATATTAGCACTTTAAACATCCCATGTATGTTTAGCTATGAAGATAGATAAATATTACAGGGATCCGGTTCTCGTCATATTGTCTAGTCGCATACGCATTAAAGTACTTAATGAATCCAAACAAGAACTCCAATAGTAGCACTCTAAACATCCAACAAGTATCAATTTATAAAAATAAGTTGACACTAAAAGGATCAGATTTCTGTCGTACTGAATCATCGTATCACAATATCCTAAACCCTAATGGTGATTCAGGATAACGCCACGAAGGGTAATACAATAAACACACTTATATATAGGAAGTACCAGCGGCGTATCCACCATGTGTTTATTGTATTACTCTAGTTTCGTTATATAAATCACCGACAATCTACACATAAACCATAACCGTCGTTCTGTAAAGTACTTCTTAAAAATCTCACTATGAAGATAGGAAGATCTAAGACTGCACTTCAAAAATCCTATAAGAATCTAACTATGAAGATAGATAGATCTTTTAAGGATTTGAATAAACATCGTATTTGCATAATCGGAATAGTACACTTATAAGCACTTAGTAAACACATATATGCCATACATTTGAAAAACAAATCGGTTACACATATGAATCACCCCAAAACATTTGAAAACGGTAAAAGAGGGGAACTATTGCGTGTAGGTCTTGTTCAAAAGGTATAACAAAGCTCAAAGGATCAAAAGTTCAAGTGTCGAAGTGGTTCCTAGTGTAACAGATACAATGTTAGTGAATCGACACCTAAATCGGAAGATCGGGTAGAATGGGGTCTTG